>OZ035829.1:27018169-27468169 GCA_964034765.1 Knipowitschia caucasica | reverse complement strand
CACAAGCACAGAGGAGAGAGGGGGCCCCCGAACCCCACAGGCCCAGGACCTCAGACCACATAGGACCCAGAGGGAGAGAGGAGGCCCGAGGACACCCACCGGATCCAAGAGCCAGACCCGAAGCCCCAGCAGAACCCCAGCTCTAGATGCAGAGGGCTCCGCCAGAGGAAACACTAGGAGACCAAACACAATACAATATTACAATAGAAAGTAGAACAATAAAAAGTGACAATAAAAAGAAAAATGGCTGCTCCTAATATTTGATAATAACCAATAGTAAAAGGGTACGATACAATAATAATTAACAAATAGTAAACAACATAAAAACTAAATACCCAAGATAGAGTAAAACACACCAGTATACCAAAAAGCAATCAATACAACCAACATACAACACCAAAAGCAACACCCCCTTTATAAATTTTATAAAACCCCCACATCCTAAAATTTCATCCATCTCACATTCTCATAAACCTTTATTTTACTATATTCCCTCTCATCCAAACTATATATTAATAATCAAATTTTATTAACTTATAATATTTCTTACATCTTCTTTTTTTCCATAACACTTCACCTCCCCCAATCTCCCTCACCTCTTCTCCAACTCAAAAAACCCCAACCCCTCCAACCCCATCAATCCCCTTTTCTTCTTAAAACACCCTCATACTATATTAATATTAATACTTTCCTATTTTTTAAAATCCTAAAAATACAAATACATAAAAAAAATTCCTCCTCTTTCTTTCAACTTACTCATTCACCATTATCCACCCTACATAATTAATATAATCTTTTCTCTCTCATTTTTTAATTTCATAACAAACCCCATCACCCCCACAAAAATATATAAACTCATATTTCCACCCATACTACTATACCCCCCTCAACTTCTTAAAACAATATCAAATCTCAACAACCCCTCTATATCAATTCTAAATTACCCCTAAAACCCAATTTCATTCATCATAACCCCCACTAAAATCATTAATCTACTCTCCCCTAAAAATCACTTCAAACCTTAAACCCCCATTATAAACCCCTTCCACCCAATTCCTCATATACTTCTCCCATTCTATACTATATACACAATTACCATATTTCCTACCCAAATACACATTCATATCCCTTTTCTCATACCTTAAACCCCCTTACTTTCCCAACCCAATTCTATAATTTTCACCCATATCAAAACTTCATCTCTTCTATTACACCACACATAAATAATTCAATATAACCCACTCCTATCCCCAAATATATCCTCCCCCTCTTTCTTATAATACTTTATCACCCCCTCCATTATATTAACATATACAATATTTCCCCTCCTCTCACTATTTCTCTTATCTTATTATACTCACTAACCCATCCATTACCCCTCTATAATCCCCCAATCTACATACTTCCCCTATATTAATAAAAATTTCCTCCAAATATCAACCCCTCCCCAAACAACCCCACTCAAACTACACAATAAAATCATCAAATAATTACAAACATACAACAATAAAATAAAACTAAAACAAACCCCAAACATTTACAAACCATATACACACCACAAAACCACATAATCCCCCATAAAATTAAATTTTTCACAAAATTATTTACAATCATACCTCTTTCAAATTATTCTCACCTATAGATAGAGAGTAGAGAGAAGGAGAGAGATATATTACAAATATATATTATATATCATATACACATATAAACTCCACCCATATAAAATATTATACAAATAATAATCACTTCACTTATAAACCAATCACTTAACTCTCTTATTTCTCAAAATTCATCTAACATCAATTCTTTCTAAAATTCACCCTACACCACATAAATATATTTCAATACAATAAAATAATAAAAAAAAATTATTTTAAAAATAAAATTACTTATTTACCAACCCATATCAACCCTTTTACCTTCCCTACAAGATGAGAGATAGATATTAGAGAGAGATCTCTCTCTCACACTCGCACACTCAAAAACAAAACCACAAACACATATACCAAAATCCACTAAAAATAAAACACACATAAATATCAATTCTATATATCTTTTACAACTCAATTAACACTCCCCCTATATAAAATACCAATTTCAATAACCATTAAATTTTATCATAACAAACCTACCTCACACGCTCATCATTGTATAGTCTTTACTATACTATTCACCCAAATACATAAAACTAAATCAATCCATACATACTCTAACCAAACTAAAACACCTAAAATCATACTCAATTACCAATTTCATTAAAAAACTTAAAAAAAACAACCCAATTAAACAACAAAATCATATAGACAGATAGAGAGCAGACGTCATATATTCAAATAACACCACTACAACACACAATAACAACTAATCACCACATACCAAATTTTTAATTTAAATATCAAATATATCTAAATACTACACCCCACCTTACCCAATCCCATTCACACCAATTCAACATCAAACAAAACAAAACCCATTATACCATATCACTCAACACCCCATCATATATCAACCAACACACCAAATAAAATTAAACACACCACAAACACTCAACCACCAACCTAAACAACCAACACAAACCACAAACAACACCAAAACACCAAACACTAAACAAACCCATATAAAATAACATCATCCTACTACCAACACCAAACCAAAACCCATTCTTCCATCTAATATCTCCTAATATCATCCTATCCACTAAAAAAAAATCCTACCAATTCCTTCTCATTTCCACACCCCATACCCACTTTCTTCATTAATACCATCCTCTACAACAAATATTTATCTCTCCCATCCCACCCCCACCCACCCCCCCCCCCCAATAACCAAAATATCAATTATATCCCTATTAACACCCACCTAACACCACCCATCTATATCTCTACTCTATCTCTCAACCCAAATAATTCCTAACAACCTTACACATCATTACCCACAAATTTTCAAATTCTCTACACAAATAATTCATATTACAATAACAACAAATCTTAAATAACATAAAACATTCACTCCAACTTTCTAATTAAATTTCCTTACTATTAAACAATACCTAAATCTTTACAAACCTACAATTATTCAAACCCACCAATTATTCTCCCCTCTTCTATCTTATCTAAATCTATTTTTTCATCCCCAATTCACTACCCCCCCTAACCAAATACTAAATAAACCAATACATTACCATCTAAAAATTCCCTCTCCCCTCCCTCACATTTCTTCTCTTAATTAAACTTTATTCTTCACTACCACCTATACTCTAACTCTACCATTAAAATAATACTATATAATAACTTACTAAAAAATGAGAAATATCTCGATTTATATCCCACCCCCACCCACTCAAAAAACCCCCCCCCACATCACAAGAGAATATAGAGTATAGATATATATAGAATCCACAATATATAATAACATATAATTAATAAACACCTAACTACAAAATTACAATTCCCTACTATCATCATTCAAAACAACCCCATACTATTAATTCTCTCCAACACGCTACATCCTACCCTAACATCCAATATAAATATAACTCCCTCCCTAAAAAAAAACATCAAAAAATACAAATACCAATCACCCATCCCCTTCTCTTCACTACCCACACATTTTCATCCACAACATTTACCCCTCCACACACAAATTACAACTATCCTCCCCATCTTAAAATAAAACCTCTATCAATTCACCACAATACCTAACCAAAACAAAACACTTAAATCCCCACCCCCCAGATAGATATATTGATAGAGATAGAGATATATCTTCACCCTAACTCCATAAACAAAACACCCTCTAAATCACCAATTTACACTTACTTCTTTACTCTCAAATATATAACTAATTCTCACCCCATATAAAAAACAACCACCCCCATCCAAAACCCAAAAAAAATCATATATCTATATTATCTCACCATCCAACCCCCCCATCCATATCCCAAAAAAAAAACTCCCACCCCCCCCTATCCCCAAAAAAAATCACTCAAATTCACCAATTCCCATACCCCCCTACAAACAATCTATTCAAACATCATCCAATTCTTTAAACATTCCAAAAACCCCCTCTTCTCCCAAAAAAACCAAAACAACCCAATACCAACAACATCAACCCATACCAATAAACCAAAAACACTATTAATCAAATAACTCCCCATCTCATCACCCCCCAACAATCACAAATTCAACCTCCCAACATAAAATAATCCCTCTTACATCCCAACCAATCCCACAAATCAACCTCCCCATCTCCATTTATAATTTTAAAAAAAAATATTAACCAAAACCTCATATTAAAAATAAACATTACCAATCCTTCTCTCTCACTCTCTACTCTCTCTCTCATAACTTAAAAACAAATAAATAACAAACAAACCAAACACAAATATCCAACTATCTTATACTATCTCAATATCCCAAACCTTTATAAAACAATTTTCCCCAAAACTCCCCCCCCATCAACTCCAACCATCAAATCAAATAAAACCTTAAACCCCCAACCCCCACCCTACAAAAAAATCCACATTCTTACATATACAATAACCCCCAAAAACTCCCCATTAATAACCATATCCACCACCCCCAACCTATCAAACCCCCAAACACCAACACCCCCTCAAATCACATCCCTCCCACTATAAACACACCCCACATCACATCATAAAACTCCTCCTCATAAATTCCAATCAAATATTTAAATTATCATCCCACCACTCATTTAACTTCACACCCTCAAACACCTTACATACGAGCACGACTGCTCCACAACTAAACTTCCCCCCATTCCATCCACCCCACCAATACAAACTCAACCCAACACCACACAAACCCAAACCACCCCCACAAACACCAAAACACCCCCACAAAAAAAAAAAAAAAACCAACCCAATACCAACCACACAAAACACCACCAACAAAAACAACCACAAACACAACAACAACCCCACACAAAACAAACCCACAAAAAAAAAAAACAACCCCAAACACCACAAAAAAAAACACCCACAATACCAACAAAAACACAACAAACACACCACAAAAAACACACCCACACATACCAAAACACAAAAACACACAACAAACAACTCCACCTACCCACCCCCAACACCCACCCAACCAACCAAAACACCACCAACCCCCAACCCACCCCAATCATCTTCAACCACCAACCAAAACAAAAAACAACCCCCCCCCCCACAAAAAACCAATATATAATTCCACCCAATCACAAACAAACCAAACAAAAAATATCCCAAAACCCCCAAAATACCACAAAACAAAACCACCAACCCACACAAAAAACCCCACAAAAAAAAAAAAAAACAACAAACAACAAACCCTCCCCACAAACCCAAAACAAAAAATAAACAACCAACAACCACAAACCAACCCACACAACAAACAAACACCCCCAACAAAAAAACCCCCTCCAAACCAAAACCAATAACAAAAAACACAAAAACATACAAACAACCCACTTCATACTCTCTACACAAAAACAAAAAAACAAACAAAACCAACAAACAAACCACACCCACAAACCCCACAAACCCAACCCCCCAAACAACACCCCCACCCCCCCCCCAAACAACACCCCCCACACCAAAACCCCCCCACCCCCCACAAAAACCACCCCCCCCTCACACACTCCACACACCAACACACCCCAACCCCACCAAAACCCAACCCACCACCACACAACACCACCCCACCACCCCCACAAACCCAACAAAAAAAAATCCTAAACCAAAAAAAACCACCAAACACACAAACCCAAAACCAAAACCCAAACAACACAAAAAAAAAAAAAAAAATCAAACATCAATAAAATAAAAAAAACACACACCACCACCAAAAACACAAACAAACAACCCCCCACCACCCAACCCACACCCCAAAACACCCCCACCACAACAAACAACCCCCCAACCCACCAACCCCACCACAAAACAACCACAAACAAAAAACCAAAACAAACCACAACAAACACCACACCAACCAAACCCACACAACAAACAACAAACAACACACCCCCCCACCCAAAAAAAAACCAAAAACCCCAAAACCCCCAAAAACCCCCCACCCAAACCCACACAACAAAACCCACCCAAAACCCATACCCAACACCCCCCCCCAAACACCAACCACCCACCCCACCAAAAAAACACACCAAAACCCACACACCACAACCCAAAACACCCAACCACACAACCACCCCCAACCAAACACATAAACACCCAACAACCACACACAAAAAACCACCAAACCACCCCCCCCTACCAAAAAACCCCCCAACCCCCACAAACCACCCCACCCACACCACCAAAACCAAACCACACAACCACCACCCACCAATCAACAACCCCAACCCCAACACAAACCCACACCCAACCCCAAAACACAAACCCACCACAACCCCAAAAAAAAACAACCCCCAAAAAACACCCACCCAACCAACCCTCCACCACAAACACCACCCCACACATAACAAAAACCCCAAATCCCCCCCCCCCCCAAAACCCCACAACCACCCCCCACCCCCACCACACACACTCTCACCCAAAACCAAAAAAACACCACCCACCCACCACCCCAACACCCCCAAACACCAACACCCCACCACAAACAACCACCCACACACCACTCCACAACAACACCACACCCCCCACAAACCCAACCCACCAACCACACACCTTTCTCACTCATACACCCAAAACAAAACACAAAACCCCAACAACCCAAACCCAAAAAAACACCATACACTCCTCCACACCCCCCAAACCCCAACAAACCAAATACACAACACCACCTAAAAATAACTTAAAAAATAACTTACTAATATCCCCTTCACAAACAAACACAATAAAAAAACCAAAAAAAATAAACTCACAACCATCTACCCATACTCACACATATTAATCCACCATCCTACAACAAAAAAACAAAAACTCCATCCAACCCCACATCAAACCTACCAACTAAACATCAAATTCTCACCACATAAACCTACCCCACAACCCAACATATACACAACATACACCCCCCCAAATCCATCTAAAATTTCAATACCATCCCCCTTCCATCAACACCCCCCCCACCATTCCTCAAAAACCTCAAATAACTTCTCTCTTCTCTTTAAAACCACACATACAAAAAAAAAACAAACCCACTCAACCATAACAACCCACTCTTTCAAGATGATATATATATATATAGATAACATATCATCTAAAAAACCACAACACAAAACACCAAAAAAAAAAAAAAAAACCCCCAACCATCCATACAAAATACCACAACAAAACCAACAACAATAAATACCAAAAAAACCAAAACACCACACAACCCCCCCCAATCAAAAAAACCAAAACAAAAACCACCCCCCACTACAACACCCCCAAACACACAACCCAAAAAAACCCCCACACCCACAAAAAAACACCCCCTAACCCACCCAAACCCCAAACACAACTCCCCCACAAACAACGCAAAACCAAAAAACCAAAACAACAAAAAAACCACAACACAAAAACCAAAACACAACCCAACACCACACACAAACCACCCAACCCCCCACCCAACCCCCCAATCACCCCAAAACACAAAAAAACACACCAAAAACCAAATACAAAAACAACCCCCACTCAAAATTAAACAAAAACCAACAAAACAACAATCAACTCTCGATATCGCTCTCTCTCTATCTAACCACATAAAAAACCAACCCCCCCTCAATACACACCCACCCACAACCACAACCAAACCCCAACCACACACCCCCACACAACCACACAAACACCCCACAAAACCCCCCCCCACACCCCACAACACCCCAACAAACCAACACCCCCAACACCACAAACAACAACCTCCTCTCTATACTATCTATCATCTATACACAACAACACCACCACACCACCCAACAAAAACACCAACACCACCACCCATATATCACTACAACCACCCCAACCAAACCACAACAAACCAACCAACACCAAACCAAATCCAAAAAACAAAACACAAAACAATACACACCACCCACCCCCAACCCCCCAACCCCCCACCACCCCCAAAACCAAAAAACACCACAACACAACAACCACAACACCCCACCCAACACCCCACCCACACCACCCAACAACCAAAAAAAACACCACCAAAACCCCACCCAAACCACCCATACACCAACAACCTCCAACAACACACCCACCATCCAACACCAACCACAACCAATACCAACCACTAAACCCAAACCACAACACCACACCAAAACTCACAAAACAAAACCTACCCCACCCCAAAACACCAACATCCCACATACAATACCCCCAAAAAACAAACCACCCCACTACCCCACCCATACCCACACCCTACACAAAGATCATACTAGCACATCGATCCTCGACATCTCTCACTCTACACACTCACACACACACCCACACCCCCAACCCCACCATCACCACTACATCCAAACCCCCATAACCCCCCCCCCAAACCAAACCAAACAAACACCACCCACCACCACCACCCCCCCCCCACCCCCCCCCCCCACCCACCACCCCCACCCCCCAAACCCCCCACAACACCCCCCACCCACACCCACCACCCAACCCCCAACCACCACCCAACCAACACCACACCCCCCCAAACCACCCCCCCCCCCCCCCAACCCACCCCCCCCCCCCCCCCCCCACCCCCCCCCCCCCCCAAACACAACAACCCAAACAAACCCCCAAACCCAACCCCCCCCCCAACCCCCCCCCCCCAACCACACCCCCCCCCCCCCCCACCCCCCCCCCCCACCACCCCCCCCCCCCCCCCCCCAACCACCCCCCACCCCCCCCCCCCCCCCACCCAACCCACACCCCCCACACACCCCACCAACCCCCCCACCCCCAAACCCCCCCAAAAAAAACACACCCCAACAACAACCCCAACCACCAACCCAAACCCCACACCACCCACCACCACCACACACCACACCAAACCACCCAAACCCCCCCCCCCACCCCCCCCCAACCCAACACACCCCAACCCCCCCCCCCCACCACCCAAACACCAACCCCACCCCCCAAACCCCCCCCCACAAACACAAACCCCCACACTCTCACCCACCACCACCCCAACCCACCCCAAAACACCCCAACCCAAACCCCACCCCACCCAAACCCACCCCAAACCCCCCACCCACACAACCAACACCCCCCCCCACACCCCACCACCCACAACCAACACCCCCCCCCACCCAACCCCCCCCAAACCCACCACCCCAACCACAACACACACACCCCCCCCCCACCCCCCCCCCCCCCCCCCCCCCCCCAAAACCAAAACCCCCCCACCCACACACCCACCCCCCCCCACACTACCCCCCCCCCAACACCCCCCCCCCCCCAACCCCACACACACCCCCCCCAAACCCCCAACACACACAACCAACCCCCCCACACCCCACCACCCAACCAACCCCCCAACCCCCCCACCCCCCCCACCCCCCCCCCCCCCCCCCCCCCCCACAACACAACACCAACCCAACCAAAAACAAACAACCCCCCCCAACCCCCCCCAAAACCAACCACACACCCAACCACCCCCCCAACCCCCCCCCAACCCACCCCCCCCCCCAAACCAAACCCCCACCCCACCCACCACCCCCAACCCCCCAACCCCCCAAACACCACAACACCACCCCCCCCCCCTCCAACCCCCCCCAACACACCCCCCACACCCCCCAACACCCAACCCCACAAAACAACCCCCCCAAAACACACCACACCACAAAAACCCCACCAACCCACCCCCCACCCCCAAACCAAAACCACAAACAACACCAAAACCAAACAACACACAAACAACCCAACAAAAAATAAACACCCCACACAACAAATACAACCAACACCACCCCCAAAACCAACAAACAACCCCCCCCAACCACACACCCAACACCCCAACAACACCCACCAAAAACCCACAACACACCCCCCCCAACACCACAACTCCACCCCACCACCACCACTCCAACCCAAACCCCACAAACACAAAAACAACCACATCAACACACATCCATCTCTATAATAATCCATAAACAATATTTACATCAATATCCTACTTATTAATACACTTTCCCACATACCACATTAACACATTATAATACTACATATCATTATTTTTACATTTTCCCCACAACACATTTTTCAATAAATACCCCATATTCATCCTCTACCACAATACCATTATCCCTAATTACCCAAATTCATTTCAACAACCCTCCTAACCCACATCACCCCCCTCCCCTAAACCCAAAAACAATAAAACACCACAAAACATCACATCAACACACCCCTCGCTCACGCTCGCTCGCTCGCTCATCGCTCGCTCGCTCGCTCGCTCGCTTAAAACTCCATATTAATACACACAACCAACACCCATATTTAAAATTTTTTACTATTTTCATTTTAAACTTTCATTTCCATAATTCAATAAAAACCCACCACTTACACACTCCCAATTATAAAACCACAAAAATACATCCCATCTCAAACAACCAACCCCAAATCAATCAATCAATAAATCAATATGAGAGATGATATGAGATATATATTACTTTCCTTAATCCCCTCTCCAATCCCCCCCACATTCCATAATCCTTTTACCACCATAATCATCTTATTAACCCTCTATTTACTTTTCGCAATGATACTTGCTGTTTTCAGCTCTGTATTTACACCACCAACAAAAATGCAATAATAAATTTTGTAAGTAAAATAACATGCACCATAGACCATGCATACCCAACCACATGGAACCCGAATGTCTGCACGGTTCCCCAAGTCATACAATTCATTACAACTGCGACTCCACCCACTGTCAAACCATCTGTTAAAGGCATAAATAGAAAAAAATATCAACTCTTGTAATCTCCTGTACTACGAGCTACATTAGAGTGGCTGAAAATGTTTTAATTCTCACCATATGGATGTAAATATTATACCATGCATACAAATTGAGGTTAATGTATTGCGCAAAAAGCAGAAATATCTGGTAACTTTCAGTTTAACATTGAAACCATTGTCCAACTTCAAGACGATTTCTGTCTCGCAGTCTATAGAAACAAGAATAAACCAAATAAAAAAAAAAACAAACAATAAAAAAAAAACAAACAAACAAAAAAAAAAAACAACCCCAAAAAACAAAAAAAAAAAAACCAAAAAAAAAAAAAAAAAAAAAAAAAAAAAATAAAAACAAAAAAAATAATACAAAATAAAAACAAAAAAAAAAAAACACAAACAAAACAATCAAATAATGTCTCAATCCCTAAACAAAATAAACATAATAAGAAAACCTTTACATTTATTAACACTACCCCAATAATATAAACATTTAAAACATATACACACAAAAGATATATAGAGTATTATTAAAAACTAAAATCAAAATACATTTCAATTCATAAAACACTTCCATAATATAAACCAATAATTAACAAACATCAACTCTCCAAATCACTCTATCTACCCCAATACAATCACCACACCCACAATCAACAATAAAATATCATCCACCAAAAATATTGTATCAAACATATCCAAAAAAACACTTCAATTTTCACCTACCAACAAAAAAATAAAAAAAAAAAAAAATTTTCCCATTATACCACTATACCACCTACCCCCTAAAAACCCTTCACAACAACTTCTAAAACAATAAAAAAAATTACACAACAAAATATTAAAAACAAAACAAAAACCTACCTCCAATTCCCAAACCCTTCTTCTATTAACCCATCTATCCTACCATTCATCAATTAAACTTTATACATAAATACCATAAATATCCAATACTTTCAAATATTACCCCTCCAATTTAATTAAACCAATCTCCATTCACAACCTACAATTAATATACCCCCAAAAATATTTTCAAATAAAAACACAAACCACTCAATTACATTATTTCTAAATACTTACACTTTTATTACATATACAACAACTCATCTTAAAACTTAAACACACTATCCAAAACAAAAAAACATCATCAAAAATTCCTTATCTCATCATCTAATTAAAAATAAAAAATTTTTTCAAAAATTACAAACTCAAATTCTTTATATAACATAATTAAATATCATAACATGTAAATATCACATATAAAATAAAACACAATAAAAAAGTTTCATAACTTCATACAATTAATACACATAATTTAATTATTACTTATCTATTATATAACCTTATTAAATTTATAAAATTTCTAATATCATTAATTTTCATCCCTTTGCTCTACCTAGAGAGTGAGTAGAGAGAATCCCCTATATCATTAATTACGCTACTCGCGCGCACTCTATTAAACTCTTCAGCTATCACACAACATATCAAAACACACCAACCAAGAATTAAAAACTTTGAAATAGTATTCCTAATACTAATAATTAAAAATATACCAATACTTAAAAACCTTAATCTAACATACTATAATAAAACCTCATAATAACTTACATATTCAATAATAACATAACTAAACAATAAACATATAATAATTATTAAATAAAATTTAAACTTTTATTAAAAATTTACATTATTTACCCACACTCCGTTCGTATTAAGTGCACTTGCCCTATCAACTCTCTCTCACACAATTAAATAAAAAAAAATTAATAACAAAAAAAATTTCAAATTTATAAAAATTCACCATAATTAATAAAAAACTCATAAAAAAACTTAAAACATTTCAACCAACACATACAAACTCTAATACTACCACCAAAAATCTCTTCTCAATATACAATAAATCAATTTCATATTAAAAGAATAAATATATATAAAATACTTTGAAATATAAATCTTACTATTTACTAAAAATATCACATAATCAACATTAAAAATAAAAAAAACCAATATTTATAACAACTATAAAAATAAAAATACCAAACAATATACAAATACATAAAAAATAACTTAACAATACTAACCCTTTCCTACAAATCCAAAAAAATTTAAAAAATACAAATAATAAAAAACCTCAAAAAAACCACTATCAACCCATCATAATATAACCCATACCAACATATTTAAAACAATATAAAATAATATTAAAAACATAAAAAATACACTTTAAACATCTCATAAAGTTCCCAACTCTTAAAATTATAACCCACATATCCCAAAAATCAAATAAAAATACTAAATATATTCAAAAATCTAACATATATTTAAATCACCCTATAAACAATATAATTCTACAAAATATAAAAATCTAATCCAAAACAATTTCCTTAACATAAAAATTACAAAACTATAACCAAAATTATAAAATAAAAACTAAATTCCAAAAAAAAAAAATATCAATAACATCCAAAAAAAAAATAAAAATATAATAAACAATAAACTCATCCAAAACAAAACAACAATACTTCAACAATCATTTAACTAACATACTCAAACTTCCCTAAATTTTCCTTATTAAAAAAAAAATATCACAACCATCAATAAATTCATATCATAAAAACTTTACATATAATAATAATTATTACAAAACACCAACAATCCCTATCCCACCTATAAAAAAAAATACATATAATAATAATATATCTATATCTAAATATAAACAATATATTTTACTCACCACTTTAAATAAAACCACCCCCATCTTCATTCTAAAATATATAAACCTAAAAAAAACAATTTTTCACAAAATAATCATCTTTCAAGAGAAAAAATCAAAAATAAATTATTTCTATATAATTAAAATAAACTTATATAATAATATTTTATAATCTTAACAACAATATAATAATTAAAAACTAAAAAACAATTAAAAACAAAAACCATTCCCAACTAAAATCAAATCTATATTTATCTAACAATATAACTATACTAAAATTCTAAACATAAAAAAATAAACACGCAAATAAACAACTCACCCTAAACCCCTCTAACCCAATCCTTCAATTTTTTCAACCAAACCCATTCTATCTCAATACCACACAAAAATTTCAAAAAACCTATCCAAATATCCACATAAATCTGCACCTATAAATATACTTATTGAAAACTCACACCCAATAAATCTTACCCTTTTCAATAACACACTCAAACCCTTAACCCCACTAACCACAATCAACTCCTTACACCTTAACCACCCCACCCTCCCACACATCAAATCCCCCTTTAAATAATTATAATACAAAAAAACCACCCCAACCCAATATTTCCCCAAAATTCATTAAAAAAAACATTATACACATCAAACACAAATAAAACACAAAATATCCCCCCCCTCTAAAACCACCCATATTCAACCAAACTACCCCAAACTCATAAAATACCCACACCTATAACACCAACAAATTTACAATTCCCAAATTACACTACAAAAACAAAAAAACATAAAATAAAACACAATTCAATATATTATTATATACAATAACACAAAAAATCATATATATTATATAAAAGATATAAATAAAATAACAAATATAAATAATCCCCTCAACACATCCATAAAAATTAATATTAAATTTTATTATTAACCATTCCTTGTCTAATTAATTTTATAAATACATACACACTATATCTACAAATAGTGATAGTGAGAGATGAGTATATAGAGTATAAAAAAAAATACATCCATTTAAATATAATTTAGAAAAAATTACAACATATCATTTAATACTTACTATATAAACTCATTCCTTCCATCAACAACATAACAATACTTATTAACCACCAATTCATCCACTCAAATACAAACATACAAAAAACACAAAAAAATATTTAAAAAAAAAATCATCTCTAACCCCTATATAAATACTTCCAACTATATATTAAAATAAACCAATCCCTTATATAACCAAACATATTTTTCAAAAAAAAACCTCTAAACTCTCTACTCCTAATAACAAAATATACCATAATATACAATAACAACATTATCAATTATCACTCATATACCAAAATATATACACACATTTCAAATCTCCCATAACATTATAAACCCCTCCCACATCATAATATCAACATCAACCCAAAAATAAAAACCATTCTCAAAAACCTTAAATCCCACATCATAATACTACATTAATACATTATATATATATTATAAAATTAACCCCATAAAACCACCATTATTATACACAACCAAACTAAACTCAAATAACCCCAACTATCTCAAAAATACCTAAACACCAATCAAATAAATCACCAAATTCAAAAATCATAAAATCCTACAAAAAATAATTAAACCTCAAAAAACAACACCAACTTAACAACATAAATCAAGAGATAACAATAAAAACACAATAACAAAAAACAAACATAACATACCACAAATAATTATCAAACAAATTCATGCACCACAACACCAACAAAAAATAACTCCACCAATCCACACATACCACCATAACAACATCCAAATAATCATATACACATTCAACTCAATACACCCCCCTTCCACCCCCACCATCCCCACATATACTAAACTACAAATTACATTCCACAAAAAATTACAAAAAAAACCACAAAAAATAAATCACCTCCCCATAAATCCAATATAAATATCATCAACCCAAAAAATAATCAAAAAACATACCTTTCAACAAATTAAAATATATCTTACTTTAATAGAGATATACTCCTCATTATTCAAAACCTCTCCAACCAATACAAATTATACACATATAACCAACCCCAACATAAAACCTTAATAAAAGAGAGACTATCATAACCATAACACCCCATAAGAGAGAGAGAGAGAGAGATATACAACACATATAATCTATCCCCATCAACACCTATTCCCAATATAATTTAATAATTACCCTAAAGGATGATATGATATAGAGAGAGAGATGTGTCATTCTCTTCCCCATAAATCTAATTCATTAAACCATACCCCCATACAACGAAACATCACAAAATCCAAAAAATTCCACAAACCCCCAAATAAATCATTAACAAAAACACATCATTTTCCAACCCCCAAATCAAACATACATATACTACTCATCCTTAAAAAAAAAAACATAACCATATTCCTATTTCTACAATACATCCCAATAATGAAATCTTCCATTACCATATTTATAATAAATATCTATACAAAAACCAAACAACAACAAAATATTTATTCATTATCCTAACCAATCATACTATCAAAATATTATTTACTTTACTTAATTACAAAATCTATTTTAAACCTCATATTTTAACTATAACCACACAACCACACCACCCAAAACATAACAAATAACACCATAAATAACCCCTATACCACCTATAACTAAATCACCCCCCCCACCATCTCGAACCACCACCTCACCCCCCCCAAAACAACCAACCCACCCATAACCTACCCCCCCTCACCTACACCTACACACTTACCCACTTACCCCCCACCATCCCATTTTAATTTTCTCTACTTAATCCTCTCCACCTTCTAAATAACTTATATTTTTTATTCCTTTCCTCTTCCCATCCCTTTTTCATTTTTTTTTCCCCACCTCTTTTTCTCTTCTTTCCACTACCACTTCCTCTTCTCTATTCTTTTCTCACCTTCACTCTCTTCCTCCTCTCTCCTACACTATCTCTTTCACACTCTTACCATTTCCACACACCCACCAACCACTCCTTACTCCACCCCCACATATCCACCATCCATTCTCATAACAAATACAAACCCCTACCTTTATCACAACACCCACCAACACACACTACCAACCACCCCCACCCACCACTAAATATAACCCCACACCATTAATACACCCCTCAACACCCACCAACCACCACCCACCTACAACACATTATATAAATCTATAAAACCCCCAATCCTAAACATTTTTCATATATTTCCTATACTCATTTTTTAATATATTCCTCATCACTTATTATTTAATAAAATCTTATTAATTATAATATTTTTATTATTCTTTCTTTCCTCAACAATTACCTCCAATCAATCACATCATTACTCACCTCAAACCACAACCCCTCAACCCTCTCAATCCACCTTTCTCAATCCTCTAAAAACCCTAATAATATATTATTATATTTAAACTAATCCTATTTTAAATCCTAACAATACCATCCCATAAAAAAATTCCTACTATTCTTTCCAACTTATACCCATTCATTATCACCAATAATCCACTTAAATAAATTATATCTCCATTTTCTACCAATTCATAAAAAACCCCATCACCCAAAAAATATCATAAAATCATATCTCCACCCTATATCTACTCAAATCACCAAAACAATATAACATTCAACCCATTCTATATCAATTTAAAATTACCTAAACTCAATTTTCCAATATCATTCCCCCACTAAATAATTAATCATCTCTACTAAAAATCCCACATTATTCATTCTTAAAAATCATTAACCACCTATAACCATTATATATACTTCTCTTTCATACTAATATACACACAGAGATATATATAGAGAGGATATACAACAATACAATTAATTATCCTCTTCTTCTATACCTTAACACCTTCATTTTTTTTTCACCCCACCATTCCATTTTAACAATATAAAAACATTCTTATTCATCATTACAACCCCATACATCCTTCATTAATAACCCACTCCAATCCCCAAATATTCCCTCCTCTCTTTCCTTTAATAAAATTTATACCTCCATTATATTAACATATAAATATTTCCCCTCTCACATATATTCTTAATCTATTATTTAACTCCATTCCACTTAACCCTCCTATACATCCACTACACATATAAAATTTAATAAAACATTTCATCCAACATATCAACCCCTTCCAAACCCTACATACACAATACAATATCACAATAAATACAAAATAACTCAATAAAATAAAATACACAAAAACCAACATTACACACCATAATATAACACCCAAAAACAATCCATAAAAATTCTCTCTTTATTATCCAAAATTATTAATACTTACCTCTTTCATTCTTCCCCACCCTCAATCTAAATTAAACTATACCTATATTATACTTCATGTAAATTAACTACACCCATTTAATAAAACATAATATCACTTCTTTTAAAACATTAAACTTAAAATCCTATTTATATTTCTTACCAATACAATTATTTACATATATTAATACAACAAATCAATATATTTTACATAAATTAATAGTAAAAAAATTTATAATTTTATCTTATTTACAATACAAATAACCCTTTTTAACTAATTCAATATTGTTATTTATTCAAAAAAACCCATAAATATAATAAAAATCAATATTTTATAATCCAAAAATAAACATACACCATTCTAAATATAAACTTTTATATTTCTTTTTTTAAACTCAATTAAATCCCTATCGAGAGAGATTTACAATATCTAATTAAATTCACACCTTACAAAAAAAATAATACATACCTACATATTTCTATCATATCAAACAAACTACCATAAATCCATACTAAATATCTAACAAATAAAACACCTCAACATAATATAAATACCATTTTTCAAAAAAAACTCCAAACAAATAAAAATCTAATAAAACTCATTAAAATTATAAATACTCCATATATTAAAATTAACTAATAAAACCACATAATCAGATGAGAGAGAGAGATAAAACTCAAATTTTTAATATAAATATAAAATTATTATTCTAAATACCTCCCCCCACCCAACCTTACTAATTCCCCAATTCAACTTCACAACAAAAAACACCACACATTATACATTATCATAAAAACCCATAATCTATTAAAAAACAAAATCAACCTTTCAAAAAAACTAACATCAATAACCACAACTAAAAAACCACAACCCAAAAAAAAAAAAACCTTACAAAACACAACACTAAAAAATACCAATTCAAAACCCCTAACATATCATACATACAACAACAAAAACCATTTCCTATCATATATCCCCTATATTCATCTATCCACCAAAAACAATCCTAAAAATTCTTATATTCCACAACCCACATACCACTTATTCATTAATACCATCTACTACCAACATATGTTCTATTCTCCCCATTCCACCCCCCCACCCACCACACACCACTCCAATACTCATATATATTACATTCTCTTAACACCAACACTACCCAACTACAACCAAACAATCAAACCAAACTTATTCCTTAAACAACCTTCAACATCATTAAAACAATTCACTTCTTACAAAAATTACCATTTTATTCCATAACAATTTAAATACATAAAAAATTCAATACCACTTTCTATTAAATTTTCCCTATTTAAAAAACCTAAATTTTACACCTAAATATTAACCCACCATTTATTCTCCAATCTTCCTATCTTATTAATTCCTATTATTCATTCATTCCCCAATTCACTACCCCCCCCCTAACCCACATACTAACATAAACTCTCGCAAAAATTAACATTCTAAAATTCCCACTCTCCCCTACTCACATCTTCTTTTCAATTAAAACTATTATTATTCACTACCACCTCTATCTATCTCTAATAAAAAATAATTCTTTACAAACCTTATCTTATATATCCCAACCCCCCCACTCAAAAAAAACACATAATAATCCTCCAACAACATTCTAACCTATCCATCATAATATCAATAAATTTAATCTAACCCATAACTAAATAATTAAATTAACCAATATACAATAAATATAAAAATTCCAATATACTATATAATTCATACACTACCTACATCATAACATCAAATTTACATTATCATAACCTCCATAACCTAAAATTAAAATAATTCCCCAACACTCAAATTTCAAATTAAAAATAAACCAAATACCAAATCCTATTAACATAAAATACTTTCCATCAAATAACATTAACCACTAACACAAAAATAAACTATAAATTCATTCTTCAATATTAACTTCTTAATTCACACCAATCTAACAAAAACAAAACACCTTTAAATACACCCATACTCAATTCTATAAACAAATAACTAACACTACATTAAAAAAAACCAACTAAATAAATAACAAATTTCAAACCTTACTTCTTTACATCCTAATCTTCTAACTAATTCTCTCCCATATCAAAAAACCCACATCCTTCAAAAAAAAAAAAAAAAACAACTCTCCCCATCAACCCCAATCATATCAAAAAAAACTTCCACCCCCCTTAGATTCTCTATCTTGCGATCTATATACTTCTCATATCATCCTCATACCATACCCTAAAAAATCTTATTATCACCTCTCGAAACAATTTTAAATTTTTTTCCAAAACCTATCTCATATAAAAACATAAACATCAAATCATATACTCATATATAGAACGCACCTCTACATCGCTTCCAAATAAAAAAATACCATTCTTCTTATTAAATAAAATCCAAAATTCTTCACCCAAACATTCAAATTCAATAACATTCATAAATAACTCCTCTTACAATCCAAATAAAAATCCAAAACATATAACTAACTCAATTCAAAATTAAACAAAACTCTATTAAATAAAATCCAAAATCATATACAAAATATTAAAACTTATTAAAAACTAAACAACCTAATCATAATAAATTCAAATATCTATCAATCTCATTATCAAACTACTATTAATAAACAATCTTTTACCAAAATCACCATCAACTCACATCATATCCAAATAAAACATTCAATACCCCAACCATTACAAAACATCACATTTTATCTTCAATAACCCCTATAACTAAATAAATTATATCCAATATAAACCCACCACATATCAACCCCCAAACAAACCCTCAAATAATCCCTATCTAATAAAACACACAAAACCTCAAAAAAAATACTATAAAAAATAAATAAATAAATAATATAATATTACTCTACACACCTACTCCCTACTCATACTACTCTTTTATCCCAACCCTCAACACTAATAAATATTCCATACAGCAGAATCAGATACAACCAATACACAATCCCTATACCAACCACACTTTATCCAACCCAACCCACTTTCAACTATAATCAACTCTCTCACGCTCGCGCAAATCATATTTAATTAATTATTTAAAATCAAATAACCTCCTCACCATTATCTTAACATACCCAACAAACTAAAACAATCATACTTAAAAATAAATAAAATAAATAAAAACCAACAAAACACTAATAAAAATCAACAAAATACCAACTAATCATAACTACCGCTATCAAACACACCACATCACCCTTTAACTCATAAATCTCTCCCACACCTTACTCACTACCCTCATCCACACCAAAACCAAAACATTTCTTCTTCTCACCAAACCAACACCCCCTATTATCTTAAAACTCCAACATATAATAAAAAATCCCCCAACAAAAAAACATTCACCCTCTCAATACTTATCTAGAGCTCTACTAAAACATAACATATCTTACACCAATATTCACAAAAAAACATCATCCAAACAAAAAAAACAATAATAATAATAATCTTCTCAAACAATATATCCTCCATAACTTAAAACATTATTTACTATCTTCCTTCTATACACCCCCTTCATAATACCAACCCCCTACAAATACATCCATCCTAACCAACTCCACCATATCACATTTTAACTGCTCATGATAGTATATATAGATATCCATATATCTACCCCAAACCAATATAATCAATCAAAACAAATCTAAAACATTATATTATAATAAATAAAAACTTCCTATTAACTAATATCACATTCAAACAACACAACTATTCATATACCCCATCACCCACACCCTATTACTCTCCCCCCCAATACCATTCCTAAAACCTCCCCCCCCCTCTTTCATCAATATCAAACCCATCACTACATAACTCACAACAACAAAAACACCAACCCTAACCTAACATTCCTCTCCACCTCCTAACACATATTAAACTACATAAATCATTAAATCTCCCTTATTCAAAAATATTACACAAAAATACCTATCCCCTATTACAAATCAACAAATTTCTATATATCCATATTTATTTTAATCCCTTCTTTTGTTTTTATAAAATATTACAAACTCACTATCACTTTAATTAATCAATACCCCACCCCCCCCCTCCCAAAAAAAATAAAACTATCCTTTATCCCCACTAATTATTAATACCTAAAAAACCCCACACCAAAAAAACCAACACCTAAAATAATGATAGAGATTAGAGATAGAAAAACAAATATCAACCCTTCCCACTTACCCCCACTATTAAATACTCATAAACTCTCATACATACAACCCAAACAATATCTACCTTATAAACCTCAACCCCCCAAATACACAAAAACCTACAAATTAACAAACATCATTATATCCACCTCTTTCATACATCACACCAAATACTACCACCAAATCAACCAATCCTATTAAACCTTACTTTCCCATCTATTACATCCATCTCTTCTTCCACTCCAACCCCCCCCTTCCATTCTTTTATCCCTTCAAAATATATCAATCCTCCACATAATCAACCATACCCCAAAATCCCCCACAATAACAATCTACCCATACATACTAAAAAACATACAACATAACAAACTCAATCCCAACCTATCATTTCCCAACCCAATCTATAACCAACTCCTTACCCCTAATTCCACAACAACCTCCAACCCCCCCTAGAATAACAAATATCCCCCATATTTTCTCCCTACACTACCTTATTCATCACACCTATCATCAAAAAACATAATATACTACAAATATCAAAACAAAACAAAATTAACAAAATATACTCCCCCCTCCCCACAACAAATTCCAAACCAAAATATCACCCCTCCTCTACTCCCCAACAAAAAATATCAAACCCCTTCAACAACTACCTACATAATATCAACAACATCTCCCAATAAACCCAACAAATATACCCAAACCTCAAAAACCATTAAACCCACCCCCACCTAATCAAAAACAAAATCACAACAACCCTATCCCTATACTAATTCATACATTCACCCACAAATTCCATTCAATCAATAATCACAACACTCTAAAATTAATTCAAAAATACTCTTACTAATATCAACATTCAAAACAACAACAATAATAAATAAAAAATATATCTATTTTTCAAACCCTCTACCATCTCTCTCATTTTTTCACCTTCTCTCTAACAAAAAAAAACTCTTTACCCCCATTTCATATACATTAAAACAAAAATTACAATAAACTACCAACACATTTACACAAATTACAACACTTATCCTTTTTATATCTCTTCCTCCTCATTTAACCCACATTCTCAAAAACTCAAAAATACTTCATAATCTTTTTAAAACCCCCCACATACAAAAAAAAACAAACCCTTCAACAATCAAACCAATCTTCTCCTATCAACAATATAAACAATATATCTTAACCCATCACTCATCTCAACGAATCATAACATACAATACAAAATTAAAACCCATACAACCACTTTTTATTTACCATCATCCTATCTATAAAATCTTAATAGTGATACTAAATATACTAAACCCTAACATAACCTCTCTCGCACTCTCTCTCTTCTACTCACAACCATATACATAATCTCCTCATAAACACCCATATCTCATCCATTTACCCTAAATTAAATACACCCTATCCTCCCATCCAAACTATTCCCCCAAATCCATCTCAAATCCAATAATTCAAAAATACAAATTTTTTATATCCTATATCCATTCCACAACCTACTACTACCTAAAAAACAAAAAACTAAAACTCCTACCCTCTTAACCCAATAATAAAAAAAAACAAACAAAAAAAATTTCAAATTCCTCACTCACACCTTATTTTTTTATATACCTTTTTTCATCTTAAAAATACCATAAAAAAATAATCCTTTTCCCAATTCTACAACAACCCCACCAAAAAAAAAACCACTAAACACAACAAATTCACATATTAACCAACAACAACTAACACCATTATACCACAAAATACCACCATATTACCTCAAAAACCATCATCATACAACAAACCAAATATTCAACACAACAAACAACAACAAACACAACAAAACAAAACTTCAATATCACCAAACCACAACCAAAAACCAAACACCAAACTAACATCATCTAAACTAAAATCACATTACCAAATTAAATAAATCAATCATAAAAATAAAATAACCATACACTCATCCCCCAACCCTCTCCAAATAAAAATACACCAAACACATAAAAAACAAAATCCCCTATTTTCATCACTCCACATACCATATTAAAATTCCACCATACCACCCCTCAATTTCTCAACAACTCTACAAAACACTCTCCCATCATCTTTCAACATTACAAACCATAAAACAACAAAAATCAATACATAATAACAAATACAAAACTAACCCTACTATATCCCACATCCCAATCAATCCCCACAATTAATCTTCTATAGATATGTAGTTATATAGAACCTCTACCTTCACTTCCATCTAACCACCCATCCCAACCCCCACCACAACCACCCCTTTACCAATCATCAAAAACCCCATTTCAACCAATAAAACAACCTTCTAAACAATAACATCTCCCCCCACATCCCCCCCATTCATTCACTTCAACACTATTTCTCCCTAACTCTAAATACTCTCATCGCACGACACCAATTACTCATAATTATTCACCTCACATCAACCCCTTTCACCCACAAAAAACTTCATCCCACCCCATACCCCAAACCCCACCCATTTATATTTATTCATTAATTAAACCTTTTCCCTCCAATATAGAGATACCCAAAACCTTCATCTCAAAACTCCATACACACCAATACTAACCCACCCCCCAACTCCAACAAACCTTAACACACAACACCATAAAACAACCCAAATATAAACTCATCTCCACAAAAACTACCCACCCAATAATAACAAAAAAAACTCTCCATTACACATCGAGTAGACAGAGTATAGAGAACACCCACACCAATCAACCAACAAATAAAAAAAAACATATACCACAACAACCCAACACCCCCAACCCCCAACAAAAACAACCCCAAAAAACAACCCCAAACACCAAAACCAAAAAAAACCATACACCCACCCATAAAAACAATAAACAAACAAAACACAAACATCACCAATAACCAACAACACCAAACCAAACAACCCAACCATCAAAAAAAACCACCCATAAATCTACCCTTCCATTATAAAAAACCAACCAAAACTACCCATACCACCACCCACACCTACATTCACCCCAAAAAACTACCCTTCCCCATCTTAAAACTTCATTACATATTTCTCTCTCCCCAAATCCCACACACAAAACCACAACCACCCTATCTCCCATTTCTAACCAAAAAATACATCTCTCCAAAACACACCCCACCTCACACCCCCCCATTAAAAACACCAAACCCTCCCATCTCTACCTCCAACAACCTTTTCCCTCTCCTATCATCCATAAACACCTATACATCCACCTACCATCATCACAATAAACCCCCTCCAAACTAAACCCCAACAACCCCCATTCTCTAAACCATACTTCTTTTTCTTTCCCAAACCACTTAAAAAACCACTCATCATCTTCACCTATATAAACTTCACTCAAATCTTAACAACAAAAATTAAAAACCCAAACAAAAATTACAATTTAAAACACAACAACCTCAAATTAAAAAAACCCAAATCAACCTTATCCCTAACTTCCTCTCCACACCACCAACCCCTACTTCCCCTCCTTTCTCCAAGAACTCTCTACAGCACATCTCAGCGCACACCTACACTGTCACATTACATTACTTATGCATCATCCTTTCCCCATTTCACCATATACAACAAAATCTATACAACTCCCTTCACTTGACACCCCCATACATCTAACTCTACTCATTACTCACTAATTCAACTAAAAACACAAAAACATATCTCTCAACTTACACAACAACACTACATAAAACACTCACAACAAAACAAAACAAAAAAAAAACTAAAAAAAAACAAAAAAAATACAAAAACAAACACAATAAAAACACCCCAACTTCTATCAAAAAAAAAAACAATACCCAAAAAATAAACCAAACACAATACAAATACAATATAATATAACTATAAAATTTCTTCTAATCCATCTCTATTCTTTAATATATTAACTTTTTAATTAAATCATTATTTATAATTACAAAACATTTACACATTTTAATAAATTTTATTATTTTTTTTTACAACAATTTTTATATATAACCCATATTATCTTTAAATACATTATCTAATTAATTTCATCTTTCAAAACCTTTTAACCACATACTCAAAAAAAAACAATAACAAAAACCATCAATCAAACACCAATACATAATATAATATATATATCATTATAAACTCATATTAATAAACCACCAACACACATTTAATTTTTTTACATATTTTCTTCATTAAAACTTTATTTATATTTCAATAAAAACCCACCATACCCTCCAAATATAACAAAAATACATCCTCTAAACACCCTCCCATACAATCCATCAATCAATTCAATCATCATTCCAACCCCAAAATCCACTCACCCTACTTCCACAATATTCCTATCCTATCTTCACTTATTTCATTATCCATCTAATTTATTCTAACCAATCCCCCAACAACCACCCTTATCTCCCCATCATCCCCATCCATCACCATACTCCATAATCATTACACCAACAACATTACATACAAATACCTCACCATCCCCCCCAAAAAAAACATCTACCCAACCAATATTATCCCATAAAAACACAACACAATTCATACCACAAAATCACCCCATATTACCATACATTCCCCCATCCTCACCACAATTACCCAAACTAAAACAATCCCATTACAACCTCTCAAAATAAACTAACCATCCCTACAAACCATCAAATACTCATAAATTCAACAAACTAATCAAATCTACATAAAACACCTTTCAAATTATTACTCATACCCCCCTATTAATCAACCATTTAAAACCCATTACACCAAACCCCATATTCATAATCAACTAACAATCCTATAACCTTATATCATATCAACTTCATTCATTTAACCATAATCTCACACCAACTCCACAACTCTCAAACTCACCCTCTATCTACCAAAACAATCCACACCACACACCAATCCCCCAATAAAAATCTTACATCCCCCCACCATATTTATCAAACCATATCAAACAAAAAAACTACCCAATTTTCACCCTACCACAAAACAATAAAAAAAAAAAAAACATTTCCATATACCACCCTACACCTACTAAAAACCTACCCAAAACAAACTTCTCTACAAACAATCACAAAAATTCACCACAAAACTATTACAAAAAAAAACACAAAACAACACCTACCCTCAATTCCACCAATCTCATTTAATTCAATCCTACCATCATCAACTTCACACCTTTCTCCCCCTCCCTCAAATCATCTCCACTACTCTTCAACATCAACCCCACCTCCCTTTCTTTATAACATCTACCCATCCTAACTTATACAAACCCCCAAACTTATTCTCAAATAACCACCAACAACAAATACCATCTAACCCCACATTACACTAATACCACTCATACAACCACAAAAACCTACACCAACTCTCACCACACCACCCATTCAAAATTCAAATCCAAACCTAACAACCCCACCCCAAAAATCCAAACCTTACCCCACTAATTACTCTCAACACATCAAATTCAACCTACACTCAATATAAAAAAACATAAACCATTTCACCACTTTCAATTCCCTCCCTATCTATTTTCATATACCATTCAACCAATTCCCTAAATCCCATTTCCTTATATCCTATTCTAAATACCAACTCAATCCTTTCTCTCCACCAAACCAATCCCTAAAACACTCAACTACCCCCCCCCCACCACCCAAAAACTATTCAAACAATCCCAATCACAAAACAAACCTCATTAAACAAATCTATCTATATATATACTAACCCCTTCACACTCACATACCTAACTAAATCCACTTCCTACAATACCACACCCCAACCTCCCACCTCCCCAAACTACTAATCAACAAAAATCACTCTATTTACAACACACTATAGATATATAGAGAGATATATATAGAGAGAGATTCATTTTATTTCATCCCACCCTCTACAAAACCAAATTTAATAACCCCACCAAACCCCAAAAACCCTACCCAAAAACAACACAACAACAAAAATACAAACACCCCAAAAAAACAAACAATCACAAACACACAAACACCAAAAACACTTTAAATATACAAAACATACCAATAACATACAATACAAAAAAAACCAAAAAATCAAAAAACCCCAAAACAACCAACCAAAAAAAACAAAACCACACACACACACCACACACCCCCACACAACACCACACCCAAACCAAAACCACCCCAACCACCCCCCAAAACCCAAAAAACAAACACCAAACACACCCAACCAAACCACAAAACCACAAACAACACATCCCCAAACAAAAAAACAACAAAAACACAAAAACAAAACAAAACAAACAAAACCAACACAACACACACTCATCTCTCAAAAAACACCCCCAAACCCCCAACAAAAAAAAACACAAAAACACACAACAAAAAAACTAAATCCCACAAAAAACACCTCTATATTATATTCCAAACTAAACTCAACAAACCTACTACCAACCAAACAAAAAAATCCCCAACAACAACAAAACCAACCCTAATTCAAAACCCACCCCAAACACACAACCTCCAAAAAACCAAACTACCACATAACAACCCACAAACCACCCATCACACCAACACAACCCCCCATCAACCCCCACACTATCACCTCCATTCCCTAACATCCACACCTACCTACACCTACATGTTAACATCTTACCAAAAAAAATACCATCATCACTAACCTCCTAAAAAAAACTTAACATATCCTCCTCCATACAACAAACCCCACCATCTCCCTATCCCACCCCCTACAACCAAAAAAAAATAATAAAAACTAATCTCTCTCACATCAATTAAATCACTAAACCATATAATTATAAATCAAACTTATCAAATAAACCAACCACCCCCCTCCTATAATCTAAATCTATCAAAACATCACCCAAACCACTTTTTACCCCAAAAACCATATCTTACACCAAATCAAAAATATTTTTATTACTAATACCAACTACCAACTCCCTCCACTACCTACTTAACCCTCTCCTTAATCCCACAAGCACCACACTAACACATCCCCCCTAACACCACCTACCAAAAACAAACCCCCTACCAAAAAACAACATACCACAATCTAATTTAAACCTCCCTATACCCAACCCTACAATTCACCCCTAAACACCAACCCACCACACACACCAACTCCCCCTCAAACCTCTCCAATCCTCTCATATTCTTCACCCCACCCCTTCCTTCAATCCCCCCACAACAAAAAATTCTCAAAAACCACCTCCCCATTCAATCAAATCAAACATATCTTTTAACAACTCCCAACCCAAAACTAATCCCCCTATCACATCCCACTCAAACCATATCCCCCACCTAACCAATCAAACCTCCTTCACTAACCCCCCACCTCCCACCCATTAATCCCTAACATCATTAAAATACAAAAAACACCCAACAATCTACCCCCCAATAAAAAACCAAAAAAAAAAAAAATCACACATCCCAACACAAATAAAACAAAAAATCCCCCCCCACACAAACCACCAAATTAAACCCACAACCCCAAACAACCAAACAACCACTACTTCTCCACCACCCTTTACACATCCCAAAAACCATAACCCACCAACATAAATCAAACCCTTCCTCTAATAAATTACCAATCCCCCCAACCCCACAAAATCAACAATCCACCCAAAATAAAATACCCAAAATATAAACTAAATCCCTCCACATCCATAACAATTACAATACGTTTTCTTACTTTTTCTACTCAATTTTCAACAACCATCCACCTAAAAAACCCACAACAATCCTACAATCCCATTTAAAATATAAATCATTAAAAAACATAACACATAATTCCCTTCTATATTAACCTATATCAAAATCCTCTCTTAAATCAAACACATAAACACTAACCCTTCAATAAACCAAATATGAATCCTCCACCTCCACTCCCAAACCTACCAACAAAAAAATCTTTAAAAATAAACATCTCTACCCTATAATCATATACCAACAAATCAATAACCTAACCAATTCCCTTATTAACCAAAATACTTTTCAAACCAAACTCCTAAACCTCCACTACTCCTCCCATCAACAACCCAAATAATAACACATAATCCATACAAATAACCACCATTCTCCCATATACTCTATCAAATCTCCTACACCCATTTCTCAATTCCAACCTAACCTTTTATAACCCTCCATAAAATATCACATAAACCAAAAAAATAAAACATTCTAAACTCTCCCCATCCCCATTATACAATAAAACACATAAATAAATAATTTTCTATCTAACATTAACACACTTCAAACCACCACTTATACAACAACAAAACTCACCTACCCCACATATATCCAAATCCTCACAAAAATCCAATAAATTACCCAACTACAAAAATCATAACACCAATCCCTACAAAACATAAATTTCAATCCACTACACAACTCCCAAATTCACAAAATTAATCATACCAACTATGACTCAACAACTAACAACAAACCACCAAATAAAATACCAAAAATCTTAATCCAACAATTAACTAAAACAAACACTAAATTACACTACACCTTCACCACCAAATACAACATCATAACAATAACAAATCAACCATAATTCCAATATAAATATAAAACTATCTAATAAACCCCCCTTCCCCCACCCCCCCATCCACACATATATCAAATACAAAAAATGTCACATCCCCCCTCATTACCAAAACACACCCCAAAAAAAAAATCCTATCCACCCTCCACCATAAATCAAATCTAAATAATCATCAACACACCAAATTAATCACCCAAACAAAAAACCATTTAACAATATTACAAAACATAAAACTCTTACTTTTCAATACTTTCCTCCATCAATTATTCAAAATATCACAAAAATAATTTTATCAACAATCTAAAACACCACAACTAACACATATAAACAATAAATAAAGAGAGAGAGAGATAGAGAGATATATATAGCCCATAAACCATCAATAATATAATAAAATAAAACCCATACTATATATCAAACTTTCTCCAACATATTCATAATAAACTTTCCTATGAGATAGAGAGAACAATACATAATCCAACATAAACACTCATCTATAATTACCCACTAAATCTAATTCCCATTAACCATAACCCCATAACAAACCTCAAAAATAAAAAAATTCCACCCAACACCTCCAATCAATACATAATTAAACAACAACAAACATTATCTAAAAACCTCAAAAATAACAAAATAATCATATCTCACATTCCCCTCTAAAAAAAAAAATAAAATAAACAATATTCCCTATTTATAAATTACCATCCAATATCAATCTTCCTATTTTAACAATATTTATAAATAATAAACTTACCAAAAAAAATAAAAAAAAAAAAATTTTATTCACACATATATACCAATAACAAATCCCATACTATCAAATATATTATTTACTTTACACATTTTATTAAAACTTTTTTCAAATTACTTTTTTTACATATTCAACAAACCAACAACAACACAAACACATATGAAGAGAGTAGAGAGACTTCACACTTAAATCCACCAATTTACACCCTATAATAAACTAAACCCCAACTCTACCCAACACCCTACCCCAAAACACCAAACATCTCACACCAATTACACACCCCCCTCCCCCACCTAAACCCTAACAACTTAAAACTATACCCACCCCCTCCATTTTTATTTCCTCTCATACCTTATCCAATCTTCTTCACCTTCTCCAATCTTCTCTCTTCTATTATCTCTTTCCCTACATTCTTCTTCTCTAATCATCCCCTTTACACTCACTTTTCCTATTCTCTTCTTTACTCTCCCTTCACCTCTCTCCTATTCTTCTAATATCTATTATAACTCTTACCAAATTTCCACCCCCACCACAACCACTCCTCTCCCCACCCATATCCCCCCCTTCCCATTCTATACACAATTCACCACCATACCTTTACTCCCCCACCACCAACCACCACTACAACCACCCCACACACCCCATTTCCATATAACCCCACCCACTCAACACCCTCCACCACCAACCCACACCACCTATCAACCCCTTAATATAAATCTATAAAACCCCATTAACTAAACTCTCCCATTAATATCATAACTTCTTTTTTAACTAAATTCCTCTCCATTTATTATATAATATATAAATTAGAGATAGAGAGATAGAGATAGTATAGATAGTCTTTTCTCTCTTTTTTTCCTTAACATTAACCCTCACATCCTCACCTCCTTCCTCCAACCACAAACCCCCACCCTCCAACCCCTCACATCCCCATTTCTCATCCATTCAAAAACCTCATACTATAAATTATATTAACTACTTTATTTTAAAACCCCTACAATACCAATCCCATAAAATAATTTCCTCACATCCTCACTCACCTTCCACTCATTACTACCATTCATTATTCACCCCATCCATCACCTCTAATATATATTCTTCCATTTTTTAATTCTCATAAAAACCATCAACCCACAAAAATATAATAAAATCATATCTTTCCACCCCTATACCTCTACCTAAAATCTTAAAAAATATCTCAATTCAACCCTCTATATCAATCTAATTAACCACCACCACTAAAAAACAATTCACTTTTCTCTCATCACCCACTAAAAATATTTAACACTACTCTATCCCTAAAAATTTAAACTTAAACCCCAATCTACCCCTATAAATATTATATACTTCTCCATTCTCATATAATAATACAAAATCAACCATATTCTACAATAACATCATCCTCTATTTTAAACCTTAACCCCTTTCATTCACCAATTCCCTTTTCCCCCAATATCAAACATTATCTCTTTCTTACACCCCCACTCATCCTTCATTAAAAACCCACCTCTATCCAAATATTCCTCCCTCTATTCTATTATAATACTTTATCACCCTCCATTATATTAACATATAAATATTCCCCTCCTCTCCATATTTTCTTATCTATTATTTATCCATCACTACCCTCCTATAACCAATCTTACTAAACTCAATTACTAAAAATTTTTTCTCCCAACATATCAACCCCCTCCCAAACAACCTAAATACACAATACAATATACAAATAAATACAACAACAACTCATTAAAATAAACATAAACAAACAAACAAATAACACATCCATTACAAACACAAAACATATCCAAAAATTTAATTTATAACAAAATAATACAAAATACCTTTTCTTTCTTCTCACAAAATAAATAAAAAATACCAAATATATATAAATTATATACAAATTACTCCCCCCATATATATACAAATTCTAATATTCTTCTAATTCAATTAAAATCTTTATTATTTCTTACCCCAATTCTTTTCATAAAAATTACTACACCAATAATATATTTAATAAATAAATTAATATACAAAAAATATAAAATTAAATTTTTCCAACAATAAACACTTTAAATCTCAATATACTACATCATCAAAAACAACAACATCCCAAAAAAAACAAAACACAAAACACATAAATACAAAACTAAACATACACCATTCCTAAATATCAATTCTATATTTTTTTACAACTAATTAAACTCCAACCACGCTCCTCTCTCTCTCTCTCGACACTCACATAACCATCAATATCACTACCAAAGAGTATATAGTAGTGTATAGATATGTAGACTTCTCATATAACTTCACAATACATACCCTACATCATCCTAATATCTAACAAATAAAAAAACCCTAAACATTACCTCAAATTAATTTCTAAAAAAACATCCACAACAAATAACAAATGTAGAAAAAACATAAACTACTCAATACTATATATCAAATACCACTACACCACAACCTCACCCTAATAAAAACAAACACCTCCAAATTTTTAATTTAATATCCCAAATTATATAAAGAACCTCAACAACACCCCAACCTTATCCCCTCCCACATTACCAAATTAAACAAACAAAAACAACATTATACCATATACCTAAAACCCATAATCTATCAACCAACACAACACTTAAATAAAAACAAACAACTAAACACCAAACTACCAATCCAAAACTACACAAAACCACACACACACAAAACACAAACACCTAACAAAAACATTCAAAACACTAAAAATCATCCTAATACCAAAAAAAAACAAAACCAATTTCCATCTATAAATAATCTCCATATTCACATCCCTATCCCCACAAAACAATCACTAACCACTTCACTATTAATTCCACACCACCCATACCTCTTATTCATTAATACTTTCTACCAAAATATATTTATATTCTCCAAATCCACCCCCCCACCCACCCCCCCCCCCACCAATAAACTATATATATATTAATATCCTCTTACAAACCCACCTCACTACAACAACCAACCAAATAAAACAAACTAATCTCCCTTAACAACCTTCCAACCTCATTACCCCAACTTCAACTTCTACTAAAATACTTTATATTCCCATAAAATTAAATAATAACAAAAAATTCCTCCCACCTTTTAATTATAATTTCTCTTTTAAAACAAAACTAAATCTTTACACTAAATAAATTAACACCAATTTATTCTCCTCTTCTTAATCTTAAAAATTATAAAATCCTCTATTATTTATCCCAACCATATATACCTACCCCCCCCCTAAAGATATATAGCCATCACTACATAACATAAATTACCATATCAAAAATTAACTCTCCTCCCTAATCTTACTTATCTATAATTCAAAACTCTTATTTTCACTACCCACTCTACTATACTCTACATAACATAATCTCTTCTACTAACCTTATTATATATCCCACCCCCCACCCTCAAAAAAACCAATCATAATCTCCCAATTCAATCATTCATAATATCAATCCTATTTAATAAACCCATTCTAACATTCCATTCCCTACTATCATCCATTAACAACCCTCTCTATCATTCTCACTAACACCCTAATCCTTCCATCATATAAATAATACTCCTCTCCTAAATAGATATAAAAAAAACATAAAAAATCAAAATACCAATCCCAAACCATCCCCTTCCTCTCTCACCTACCCACACTTTCATTCCAAAAATTACTCCACCCCCCAAAAACTATCCTACCCCATATTAAAAATTACCTTTCAAATACACAAATCCTACCAACAAAACATCTTAAAACCCACCCCCTACTCAATTTTAAAACAAAAACCCTAAAATACATAACAAAAAAACCCCTAATAAATCACAAATTCACAATTTACTTTTTATCTAATATTAACTAATTCTCTCACATTCTCTCATCTCTCTCTCTAACCCCATCAATCAAAAAAAAAAAAACAAACCCCAATTCAACCCCCATCATATCCAAAAAAAACAATATCCAAAACCCCTTTCCCACAAATTAAATATTCAATAATTCATCATATTCCAATACCCCCCTACAAACAATCTATTACAACTGCTACTCTCGCTCATGCACTTTAAACTTCCAAAATCCACCTCTTCCACTCATAAAAACCATAAAACATCCAAAATTTCAACAAATAAACCATACAATAAACCAAAACATCCTTTTATTCAAATTAACTCCCACACTCCTCTACCCCAACATTCAAATTCCAACCTGAAAACATTCAAAATAACCTCCCTATTAATCCACAACAAATCCCAACAAAAACTCCCCCCTTCTCTAATTTAACAAAACTATATTAAAAATAAACTTACAATAATCAATATAATTCTTAAAAACTTATTAATAAAACTAAACCTATCTCTAAATCCAATATTATCCATCTCCCCCATTATCCCCACAATACCCTTAATAAACAATCTTTTAACACAAAATACACACACATCAATAACTCATACTCCAAAATAAAACCTTCAAACCCCAACCCACCTTACTAAAAATCACATTCTTATCTTCAATAACTCAAACTAAATAATTAATAATCCCATATACAACCACCCCACCAATCAACCCCAACACCCACACCCCTCAAATCAACAAATCCCTCCATCCAAATAAACAACCAAAAAACTCAATAACACTCATCCCTATAAAATAATCAAATATATTAAATTATCATCCACCACTCCATTCAACTTCCACAACCCATCTACCACTTTCTTATACCATCAATAAATTCCCCCCATCTCCACATCCACCACCAATACAAACTAACAATCCCCAAATTTTTCCCCCAACCCACCCCACTTTCAAATTAATACCCCAAAACTATTAAATCCATATATTAAATACAATTAATTTAATCCAATCATACAAACCATTATCTTCACATACCCAACACTACAACCAAATCATCAAGAGAGATAGATAGATAATAAATAAAATATATCAACCAACAAACACCTAATAAAAATCACAACAAATCCAACTAAATTAACAAAAAATACCTACTCATAAACACCACCACATCACCTTTACCTCATAAACATCTCTCATCTACTCCAATACCTCAAAATTCCCACACCCCAAACCATAACATTTCTTCCACCAACAACAACCCCCTATCTTCTTAAAACTCAACATAACTTTACAACATTCCCCCCAACAAAAAACATTCCCACCATCTCAATAAAATTAACACAAACATAACATTTCTTTCCCAAATTTCCCACAAAAAAATACAACCCAAAAAAAAAAATATAATATATCTCTATCAACCAATCTATGTCCCCACTAACCTAAAATATTATTTATACCCCTATCTTCACAACCACCCTCATAAATATCCAACCCTACAAAATACATCCCCATCCCCTAACCAACATCCACCACTATCCTAATATAAATCATATAACATACAAAAACAAACCCAAATAATCAATAAATACAAATTAACATCTATATTCTAATCATAAAACTCTCCTATTCTACCCTCTCTATCCAATCAAAAAAACCAAACTATCATACTACACATCCCCCTAACCAACCCCCTATTAACTATCCAACCAATCCAACCATAATAACCCCCTCCCCCCACCTATAATCAATCCAACCATCACTACCATAATCACACACCAACAAAAACACCAACCCTAACCTAACATTCTCTTCCAACCTCTAAACAATTACACCACACACTCATAAATCATTATTTCCAAAATATTAAAAAATAACTATCCCTCATACAAATAACAAATTTATAAATATCCATATTTTTTCTATCTATCTTATAATAAAAAATACAAACTCACTAAACACTTAATAATATACACCCCCCACTCAAAAAAAATCCCTATTTATCCCAAATTCTTCATCCCTACAAAAAAACCACCCAACAAAACAAAACTAAAATAATACATCAAAAAAAACAAACATTCCAAACACCAAACCAAAAAAAAACTCTAAAATACTAAACCAACCCCAAACAAATATTACATTAAAACTAACCCCCCTAATACAACAACAAACCTCAAATAACAAACTCATATAAACACCTTTTCCAAACATCAACCAAACAAATAATCCACCCCAACCAAATTATAACTCTACATTCCACATCAAACAACAACATACACTTCACACCAAACCCCCCTACCAATTTTTCCAATCCCTTAAAAAAAAAAATAAACCAACAATAATAACCACATAACAAAATCCCCAAAATAACAATCCTACCAAAACTAACAAAAATACAAAACACAAATCATCAACAATCTACTTCCCCAACCCAACTCATAACATCTCAAACCCAATTCACAACCAACTCAACCCCCAAAAAAACAAATATCCATATTTCCCTACCACTACAAAAATCACTATCCTCAAAAAAATAAACTATATACCCCAATAACCACAAAAAAAATACAAAAAAAACACCCACCCAACAAAAAATATCCAAAAAAATCACCCACATACAACAAAAAATATACACCATCAAACAAAACCAAAAACACATAAAACAAACAACCCCCAAATCAACCCCACAAACATAACACCCCACCCCATCCACAAAAAAAACAAAACAAAAAACCACACTCACTCTACACTTCCACACACACACACCAAATACAAAAATATAACACCATCTAAATTAATTACCCTACTCTCAGCTACGCTCAGCGATCTACTAATCATCCAAATTCAAAACCAAAAACATATAAAAAAACATATATCAATTTTCTAAACCACTACATCTCTCTCATTTTTTTACCCTTCCTCTCTAAACAAAACAAACTCCTTCACCCCCTTATACTAACATCTAAACATCAAATTCAACATAAACCTACCCAACAAATTACAAAAAATCACCCTTATACATTTTATATCTCTCTCCCTCATCTTACCCACATTCTCAAAAATCAAAATAACTTCATATCTTTTTAAAACCCCCACATACAAAAAAAATATATATATATATATAGTATACCATCAACCACCACTCTTCTTATAAACAATCTAAAATATAATCTTAAAACCTCTCACAATCTTAACATCAATAAAAATTAAAACCCCTCAATCACTCTTTATTACACTCAAATAAAAAACACTAAATATAAATCAATTTACCTATTATATACTCAATCCCCTTATCCAAAAACACCTATACATAATCTCCTCACATAAACACCATACTCTATCCCTCCTTAACCTATTAAAATACCACCCCTATCCTCCACCATCCAATCATTCCCCACAATCCATCTATCCAATAATTCAAAATTACACTCAATTTTTCTCATCTCCCTATATCATTTCAAACTACCTACTACCTAACACATCACAACAATACAAACCTCCTACCACCTTTTAACCCCAATAATAAAAAAAAACAAAAACAATTACAAATAAACAATATAATTCTTTTTATACTACCTTATTTCTTTACCAAATAACCATAAAAATAAATATTAATTAAACAACCCACCCCTAATCAAAACAATCAACATATTTTTAACCCACCAAAAATTCCCTATAAACACCAACCATAAAACCATTTACCCACAATACCACCCCATATACTAACACCCATTCAATCACAACACACAAAAAATCTTACTCAACCACCAACATCCACAACCAAAACCAAAAACACACCCAACACCTCATCAATCATCACCAACACCAACAAAAAACCAAAAACCATAATAACATTATCATAAACCTACATACTTACCAAATTAATAAAATCCAATAAAAACACTAAATACAATAACTCCCATCCCCCCAACCCTTCCTCCCAATAAAATAAACAACACATAAAAAAAACAAAATCCTACCTTTCATCACTTCACCTCAACAATCAATAATTACCAATAACACCATCCAAAAACAAAAACCTCTACAAAAAACTCACCCAACCTTTTCAAAAAACTTAAATAACAATATAACATACTCTAAAAATAAAAACAACCTATATACCCAACATCCAAATAATCCCCAAAATAAATCAATACCAAAAACTACAACCAACAAAAAACACACCAACCCCAATCCCCACAAACACCCCAACTTAACAAACCAACAAAACAAACAAACACAAACACAAAAACAAAACCCCACAACCCAATCTAACTCCCAACCTTAACTAATATCACAAATCAAAATACAAAAAACAATAATATAATCTTATCAACACTACCACCTTTTCACCCCAACAAAAATAACCCCCCCATACAACCCCCCCCATTTATATTATTAATTTATTAAATTTCCCTCCCCACTTACCCCCCAAAACTTATCTCAATATATATATATAGATAACACCACCCAATACTAACAACCCCCCCAACTCCTAACAAACTCACAAACCAACAAACCACAACAAACATAAAACAACTACCAAAAACTACCCCACCCATTTTTTTATACTAAAATTTCATTAAAATTTTATCATAAATTAATCACAAACCAAAATATAAAATAAAAATATACATCCTCCCAATCCAACAAAACCTACCCCAAAACATAAAAACCCAAACCAAAAAAACCTCACAAATCTAAAATAACATAAATTAACCCCACAAATATATTTTACAAAATTAAAAAAAACCATACATACAAATTTTATACACTTATCCTTCAATCCAATAACAATCATCACTATACAACATAAATTCTTCCATTAAAACAAACATCAAATAATCCCAATTCATTCTCCCCAAAATACCTTCCCCACTCTTAAATAAATTAATCTTCTCTTCTCCCAAAATCCCACCACTCACAAACACACACCCTATTCCAATTTCCACATAAAAAAAAAAAAAAAAAAAAAATATCAAACAAACACCTCCACCCCCCATTAACACAAACCTTCCACTATTATCAAAATTTTACCTTCTAATCATATAAAACACCCTACTAAATCCTACTAATATCAAATTAAACCACCTCACCAAACCTAAACCCACAACCCATTTCTATGTCACTTTTCCCCCCCCTTTTTTTCCCACCACTTAAAACCCCATATCAATTCATATATTATACCATCCTACAAACCTTACATAAACTTTTCTCTAACACTCATCTCTCACACAGTTCTCTTTTCCAACAACAAAATCTAAAATAAAACACATCCAAAATTAATTCATCTCCAACCACCTACTTCCCATTTCTTAAAAACTCACTTTTAAATTCCAACATTTTTTATATTTCAACCTAACAAAAAACCCATTTACCCTCCCAAAACTATACTAAAATCAAATACAAACACAACAACAATAAATAACTAACAAAAACATAAAAACTCCAACACAAAAACAAAAATAACAAAAACAAAAAAACCCACAAAAATACAACAAACAAATAACAACTCCACAACTTCTATCCAAAAAAAAACAATACCAAAACAATAACAAAACAATACAAAATAAATATAAACTATAATATAAACAATTTCTTTATTCATCTTATTTTACATATATTAATTTTAATAAAAATTCATTATTATAATTTTACAAAACATTAACTTTTACTACATTTATTATTTTAATTTACAAAATTTTAATATAATGAGAGATATATTAGAGATGAGAGATCAACATAATTATCTCATCAAATTCATTTAAAACTTTCCAATAATCAAAAAAAAAAATAAACACAAACATAATCAAAACAATAATTATTTAATATATATATATATACACTCATATTAATCACACACCAAACACATATTAAAAATTTATTAATATTTTCTCTTTAATTTTTTTACATAATTCAATAAACACATACTAAAATAAACAAAAACATCCTTAAACACCACAAATCAATCAAACAATCAATAATCAATCCTTCAACCCAAAAATCTTATTCCTAATACAAATATTCTACCTTCTTCACCTTATTTCATTATATCTCAATTATTATCAATCATCCCCACATCAAACCACCATTATCCTCCCCATCATACCCATCATCACCCCATACTCCATAATCCTTACACCAAAACCATTACATACAATACCTTCACCCTCCCCCCCAAAAACTCTACACTTTATTATCCATACAAAACAAACCAACATTTACCCACAAACCCATAACCCCAATATTAACATACATTCCCCCTCTTCCACAATTACCCAAACTAAACCAATACAATACAACCTCTCAAAATATTAAAATCACTCCAGACCCATCACAATACTTCAATTCAACAAAACTAACTACTAATAAAACACATTCAATTATACTTCCCCATAATATAACATTTAAACCATTACACCCAAACCATATTCCTAATAATACAATTCATAATACATTCAATATCCATAAAACACTTCATATTTAACACCAATCTACCAACATCCCAACTTCAAATCACCCTCTATTACCCATAAAATCCACAACCCACATCCAATAAAATATCCATCTCCAAATATTTATCAAACCATATCCAACAAAAACACTTCCCAATTTTCACTAACACAAAAAATAAAAAAAAAAAAAAAACATTTTCCCATATACAATACACTACCTAAAACCTCCAAAAAATTTAAAAAATAAAAATTACACAATATCAAAATCCTCCTCCTCACACACTCACTATCCTCACCTCAATTACCCAATATATTAACATTCATATCTCCATTCATCAACTCCCACCTTTTACCCTCAATAACCTAATCTCCACTACTTTCAATCAAACCCTCCACCATTTCTTATAACCCATTCCCATCCCATACACTTCATAAACCCCAAACATTCTAATAACACAATCTAAGATATAGAGATATCTCATAACACAATTACACATTTATTTCACTCATAAACCACAAAAACTAACACCACATCTACCTACCACCATCCAAATAAAAACAACCCTCCACAACCCCACCCATAAAACCACCATAACCCTATAAAATCTACTAACACCCCATCAAATCCTAACTACATCAACACTAAAAAACACATAAACCACTTTCACACACCAAACACAAATCATCCTAACCTATCCTACTTAATAAAATAAAACCAACAATCCCTAAATCACAAACCAACCACAAAACCCCCCCAAACTAAATCCAAAAATCAAACACAACCCAAAACACACAAACCAAAACACCACACCCCCCACAACCAAATTAAACATACCCAAACAACAACCACACTAAACAACACCCCACACCAAACACCCCTTCACATCATATAATAACATCCCACTATAACACCCAATAAAACCAACCTCCCACTCCCCCAAACATAAATCCAAAACAAATCCACTCTCTTCTAAAAATACCTAATTACCCACCATCTTTTATTTCATTCCACATTACCACCTCTACCAAAACAAATTAAAAAACCACAAACCCCATATATCCCCTTCCCTAAAACAAACCACCATCCTCACAAACATAAAACATACACACCCATACAAACTCCTAATATCCCAAAAAAAACACAACTCCCCAAAAACATTTTAATTATAAAACATATTTAACTTAAATTCTTCCATCTAAATTACTAATAATACAAAAATACCAATAACTTCTCAAACAAAAAAAAACACTCTACTACCCCAAATATCACAAAACACAACCCAACCATATCCCCTCCTCAAAACAAAACCAACCTAAACCATAACTCCCCATTACTCCCACATAAAAACTTTACAAACAAAAAAACAAAAAAACCTAAAACAACCCCCTATCAACAAACCATTAAATTTTTTTTAAATAAACATACCACAAATATTTCAAACAATTCAAACCTAATCTTCCAAATAACACTACCTTTACATACTCATTACCCATTTACAAATTATAAACCCCCATATCCCCCCACACAAATACCAATACAAATAAAACAAAAAAAAACACCCAAAATAAACATAAAACCAAAAAAAACTAACCTATACAAACTAAAACACTAACACAAAACCACTAAACAATCCAATAAAACCCACAATATACCATCACACCCTAATTCAAAAACCAACCCAAACAATACAACCAAAAAAACAACAACACAATCAACAACCACAAACCTATCCCCCACACAAACACAACCCCCCATTCCTTCACCCTCCTATTCCCTCACATCTCTAACACAAAAATTACAAATACCAACAAAAACCACAAATACCCCCATAACAAAAAAAAAAAATACATATCTCCCTCATTCTTCACACCCCCCCCTCTCCAACCACCCTCTCAAAAAAAAAAATCAACACATAATCTCTTCAATAAATTAAATTAAAACAAATATAATATACTCAAACCTTATAAATAACACACCCCATCCTATATCACATCTATCCAAAACATCACCCCAAACCACCTTTTAACAATAATTTTCATTAACACCCAAAATCAAAAATAATCCTATTTACAAAATACACAACATTATCATAATCAAAATCAAAACACCACACAACCACACCCCCAAACCACAACAAAAACAACACCAACAACAACACCTACCCACATTAAATAAAACTACCAAAAAAACAAAAACACACCTAAACAAACCCCCCCCACACAAACCACACCCCTCAACCATCCCCAATCATTCACTATTTTCACCACCCCTTTCCCCTAATCCCAAACAAAAATTTCCAAAAACCCCTCCCCAAAATTTCCACATCAAATCCCAAACATATATAAAACCACTCCCCACCATAACTAATCCCTCATTCTCATCCCACCCTCATAAACCATTAACCCCCCACCTAACACCAATTCAAACCTCATTTCATAACCCCCCACCTCCCCACCCAATCACTCCCTTAAACATCATTAAAAATACCAAAAAACACCCCAACAATCTGAGAGATATCCCCCATTAAATTAACATCTAAAACACAATTAATCAAACATCAACACAAATAAATAAAATATCCCCCACCACTAACAAACACCCCATATCAACCCACAATACCCCTATCCCTAAATACCACACCTATAACCACCCACCCTCTTTCACACTTCCCAATATAAACCTAAACCACCAAAATAAAATCCAAAACCCTTCCTATATTAAATTCACCATCCCCCACCCAACACAAATCAACATCCACCACCAAAAATTAAAATACCAGAAATATCAAAATAAATCACATCCCCCAAATACCCATAAATATTACACTAACTTTTTCCTTACTTCTTTAACTAAAATTTTACCAAACCCTTAGATATAATCCACATATAACAACCCAACACATACTTAAATCCATTTAAAATATATATTAAAACATACAAATATTTCTTAATATTACTATATAAAATCTCTTTCTTCCACTCAACAATAAACACAAATTTAACCCCCCACATTCAATAACCACCCAAATATCCTCCACCTCCATCACCAAACTCACAACCAAAAACAAATGTTCTAAAAAAAAAAAAAACATCCTCTCACCCCAATATCCCAACCTTCCAATATATATTAACTACCAATACCCTTATCTAACAAAATATATTTTAAAACAAAACCTTAAACCTCTCTAACACAAACCAAAAAACACATATATAAAATCAACCAATTACTCCAAAACACAAATCCCAAATTAAAACATACCAATTCCACAAACATTCTACAACCCTCCAAAAAATATCATACATCAACCCAAAAACTAAAACAATTCAAACAACCCATCCCCATAATAAACAAAATAAAAACAAAAACAAAAAAAAACCAAAAACCCAACAAACCACCCAACTACCACCCCAACAACCCACAAAACTCCAATAACCACAACTATCTCAACATCTCCAACCACTCCAATAAATACCCACCAAACAAAAATTCCAAACATCCTAAAAAATAATTTCCTCAAAAACACAAACCAACTTTCAAAAATAAATCTCCAACAATAAACAAACAACCTAAAACAAACCCCACCCATAACATACACAATTTAAACTCACAATTCCCTCACCCAACCCAACCAAAAAAAACCTTCCCACCACCCACCTAACACATCCCACCATACAACATCCCTTAATCAATATACCATATCAACCTCCCATACACCCCTTACCCCCCCCCCCCATCACAACCATATACTCAAACTCCAAATCTCAAATCCACCACCATTTACCCTAACACACCCCTCAAAAAAATCAATCACCGTACCCTAAATAATCTTAAATATCATAACCAAACCAAAATAATCACAAAACAACCCATTTCACACCAAATTACACCCATCTACTAATCTTAAACAAAAAAACCCCAAAAAAAAAAAACAAAAAAAAAAAAACCTTTCAACTTATCACCCTATTATTAACACCCTCACAACTAATTATCCCAATCTCCCACCCAACATAAACCCATAATCTTATTCTAACCCCTCAACCCCCTCCATAAAATAACATAAACACTACTATTATCACCCTCACCACCCTAATCTCCTAATCCATTTCCATATTAACCTAAATAATCACAAAATAAACACTCCATCTCTCTTCCCATAAATTCTAATCCAACATTAAACAAAAAAACCCCCATCCCATAGATATAGAGAACAACATAAAAAATTCCACCAACCCAAATATCATAATTAAAACCAAAAAACACCACCCAATCCTCCAACACTCCCAACTCAACCATACTATATACTCATCACATCTAAAAAAAAAACAAAACATAAACATATATTCCTATTAACTACTAATACCCATCCAATTAATCAATATTCACACTTTACCCATATTACAAATACAATACATAAAAACAACCAATCATATATATATATATATATAGGACATTAATATCCACTATATCCCAAACAATCTACTATCAACTCTATTATTTTACTTTCAACATTAATCTTAAACATTTTTAACTTCCCATATATTAACCTTAAACCCACCCACACCCACACACCCACAAAAACCAAACTTAAATCACCCACCCTAAACCCCCCTAAAACTAAATAACCCCCCCCCCATCTACCCAACCCTCCCCCCCCCCAAACAACAACACACACCCCACATTACACCCCCCCCTCCCCACACTACACACTACCAACTAACCACACTAACCCCCCACCCCCTCTCAATTTCAATTCTCCTCATACCTTATCCTCCTTCACTTCTCAATCCTTTCTTCTTTATTCCTTCCCCTCCCCTACTTCTTTATTTTCCTCCCCCCTACTCACTCCACTCCCCCTATTCTCTCTTCTTTATCCCTTACCTCTACCTCCTCCACCTCTCCATCAACTATCTCATTTAACTCTTCCCACCTTTCCACCCCACCCCACAACACTCATACTCAACCCACCCATAATCCAACCCTCCCCCATTCTATACACATCACTCACTACACCCTACTACCCTTTAATCCCCCCAACCCAAACCTCTCACACCACACTCCCACTCCCACCACCCCACCCCCCCCCAAATCATATACACCCCCCCCCCACTCAATACCCACCCCCACCAACCACCAACCACCAAACACCCCCTACAACCCCTTAAAATATAAATCTATCAAAACCAACAAATCCTAAAATTTTCTAAATCTCATAACTATCTTTTTTATATATTCCACATCACTCTAATCTATATTATACATCATAATTTTCATTAACTTCTAATTTTCTTATTTCTTTATTTACTTAACATTCACCCCTCCCCAATCCCTCACTCCTTTCCTCCCAACACACAACCCAACCCACCACCCCACTCAATCCCCCCCTTTTCACCATCAATTCAAAACCCCTCATACTATATTACTCAATACATCTTTCTATTATTAAAATCCTACCAATACCAATACCTCAAAAAAAACACCTACTCTTAAAGATATATAGAGATATAGATACCATCTCATTATCCACCCCTCACAATAATAAAAATCCCCCTCTCTCCATCTTAATACCACATATCAAAAAAACCAACACCCCACAAAAATAACAAAACCACATAAACAACCACCCAACAAACTACCCACAACAACAACAATCTAACAAAAACAAACACAAACCCCAAATCACATATCTAAACCAACACCCTAAACACAAATTTCACTTCTCATCCCAACCCCCACTAAAACATACTTAATCTACATCATCCCTAAAAATCCCATTCAACACTAAACCCCCTCTAACAACCTTAAACCAAAACACCTCAATAAATCATTCATCCATTCTAAACCATAAAACACAAACCAAAACCAACCCCAAATAAAACAACACACAATCACCATACCTAAACCCCAAACAAACACCCCATCTATTTTTCCCCAAAAACAAAACATACATCACTAACAAACCCAACACAACCATCATAAAAACCCAACCTCATAACCCCAAATAATTCCTCTTTATTTTATAATACAACTATCACCACCCCTCCATATATTAACAAATAAATTTTTCCCCCACCTCCTCCATTATTCATATCTATTATTATCCATCCACTTACCCTCCTATAAAACCAATCTACCTATCATATAAACTAAAACATTACTCCTCCCAACATCTCCAACCCCTCCCCCAAACACACCCAAATACAAAAACAATCATCACAAATAAATACAAACATATACTAAAATAAACTAACAAACAAAAGAGAATAACACCATATACCACCACAAAAAACAAAACACATACAAAAATAAATTATACAAAATAATTAAAACAAAACCTCTTACAAACTTCTCCCCCACAAATAACTAAACAAATAACAAAAATAAAAAAATCAAACTAAATATAACTCCCACCAAAAAAAACAAAAACAAATAATACTAAAACATAACTACAACACAATTATTCTATTTCTCTCCCCACAATTCTTTCAAAACAAATAACAACACAATAAAAACAACAAACAAAAATAAAAAACAACAATAAAAAAACCAACATCTTATCCCAACCCAACAACCCAAAACCACACCAAATAACATACAAAAAAAACCCCAACCAACCCCAACAAACACAAAAACCACAAACACCAAAACAAAACAAAAACTACCAACACAAAAACAACAAAAATCATTCAAAAACAATAAAAACTCCCCAACTCAAACCCAAACCAACACAACAAAACAAAACAAACAACTCCACACACCCAATACACCAAACACCAACACAACAAACCAACACCACCAACTCAAAACAACAAAATACACCCTACAACTAAACACTCCATTAACAATCAAACAAAAACATCCCCAACAAATCCCCCCATTCACAACCACCCAACAAACTAAAATATATATATTCCAAATACCCCCTACAAACCCCCACTAACTCAAATCCCCCCTCCAATTTTTAATTATAAATATTAAAAGATAATTAATACTCACCCCCACCCCCCACCTTACCTATATCCCCCAAAATACAAATCACCAATAACCCAACACACCCATTAAACCATATCACTCAACACCATACATACTATCAAACCAACACCCCCACCATAAACAACAACACCAAAACATCAACCACCACCAACCAACAACAACAACCCAAACACCAACCCACAAACACAAAACACCAAACACAAAAACAAACCAACTCAAAACCCTAACACAACATCAACACCAACAACCAAACAAACCAATACCCACAAAAATCACCAAAAACAAATTCATCCCCATACCCACAAAACAAAAAACCACTTCCATACAAACCACACCCCCAAAACCCCCAAAAACAACAAAAACAATCCAAAAACACCCAAAAAACTATCTCTCCCCCAACCCACCCCCACACACCCCCCCCCCCACCCCTAAATAACAAAAAATATAACCCCTCTAACAACCCCACCATCCACACAACAACACAACACCAACAAACCCCAAAACAACCAACCCAAACACAACAAACCAACCCCACCAAACCCCAAAACAACTTTAATAAAAATACAATATATCATAAAAATAAATAACAAAACATTCCTCCCAAATAAAAAAAAACCTCATTAAACCAACTAAATCTTTACCACCTAACATAATAAACCACCATTAAAATCACCCCTCAACCTAATTATAAAAACTCAAATAAAACAACCCAATTACCCTACCCCCCCTAAACCAACACTACAAACATAACCCAATACAAAACAACAAAAAATTACCCAACACCCCACCTCACCATCTCTTCTCAAACTTAAACTTATCTTCTTCACAACCCCCTCTACACTACATACCATCCCTAAACCACATAATCTACTTCTTACAAAACCATATCAATATATCCACCCCCCCCACCCTCAAAAACCCCAATCAATCACAATCCACCCAAATCCCCCAATCACTCATAATATCCATCCTAATAAATACAACCCCCCTAACTAACCAAATTCAATAAAATCCATAATCATCCTCAAACAACCAATCTATCATCTCACACCAAACCCCTAACAACCACCATCAAATAAAAATAATCACACCCTCCCCTCCCACAAAAAACATCCAAAAACATAACACATACCATTCCCCACCCACACCCCAACTCACTCACACCAACCAAAAAAACCACTTTCCATACCCAACACATAACCCACCCCCCCCCAATACAACCAAACCTAACTACTCATTAACAATATTACCTTATCAATACACCACCAATCCCTAACAAAACCCAAACCACCATTTAATCCACACCCCCCTACTCATTCTATAAAAAAATTACACCTAACATCAATAACACAAACACCCTACTAAATCAAAATTCAAACCTTCTTTCTTTACTTCTAATCTCACAAACTCAATACTCCAATATCAAAAACACACCCCCATCATATCCAAAAAAAAAAAACAACCCCCCATCAACCCTCCATCAATACAAAAACCAAAAAAAATAGATAGATATATAGATATATACCCCCCCTTTCCCCACATTAAAATCTATCAATATCCATCTAAACCCCAAACCCCCCCAACAAACAATACAAAACACAACAAACAACAAAATCATTAAAATTCCCAAAAACCCACACTCCCCCCAATAAAAACATATAAACCATCCCAACACAAACCAACCAAATCCCCTACCAAACCAAAAAAACAAAATCCCAAACCTTCTTATTCAAATTCACCCACCTCCCACACACCTCTAACCCCCCAACACAAACCACAAATACCAACCCCACCACATACAAAAAAACCACACTGTCAGAGATACATCCACAACCACAAACCCACAAATAACCATCCCCCAACACCAACCCCAACCCCCCCCACCCACAAACCCATCCAACCCCACACCCACACCCACAACAACCAACAACCCAACCCCCCACCCCCCCCCAAACACCACCACACCCCCACAACACAACACCCCAACACCACTCCCCACCCAAACAACCCCACACAAACCCCCCACCCCCCACCCCCCACCCCACCCCCCACAACCACCCACACCCCCAACCCCCCCCAACCCCACCCCAACCCCCCCCACCCCAAAACACAACCCACCCAACCCACCACCCAACCACCCCCACACCCCCCCCCCCCACACAACACTCACTACCCCCCCCCCCCCCCCCCCCCCCCACACACCCACCACCCCCACACCACCCCCCCCCCCCCCACCACCAACCCCCACACCCCCACCATCCCACCCACCCACTCCCCAAACCACACAACACTACCCAACACACCCCCCACCAAACCCAACCCAACCCACCCCCCAACCCCTACCCACCCCCACAAACACCCCCACCCACCCAACCCCCAACCCACCCACCCACACCCAACCCCCACCCCCCAACAAACCCCCCCCCCCCCCCCCCCCAAACACAAACCCCCCCCACCAACACCACACAACCCCACCAACCAAACCCACACCCACCCCACCACCCCCAACACAACCCCCAACCCAACCACAACCCCCCACACCACCAACCCAAAACACCCCAACACCCCCCACCCCCCCCCACCACCCCCACCCCCCAACCCCCCACCCACCCCAACCACCACAAACCCCCCCCCCCACCCCCAAACCCAACCACCCACAAACCCCCCCCACACCCACCCACCCCCCACCCCACCCCCCACCCCCCCCCCCCACCCCCAAACACCCCCCCCCCCCCCCCCCCCACACCAACAACCCCACCCCCCCAACCAACACCCATCCCCCCCCCCCCCCCAACCCCCCCAAAACCACCCCCAACCCCCCCCACCCCCAAAACCCCCCAAAAAACCCCCCCCCCACCCCCCCCCCCCCACCCCCCCACAACAACACCACAACACCCCCCCACACACCCACCCCACCCCCAACCCCCAAACAAACACCCACACAACCACCCCCCCCAACCACCCCCACCCCCCCCACCCCCCACCCACACCACCCAACCCCCCCACCCCCCCCCACACCCACACCCCACCCACCACCCACCCCCCCCCCCCCCCCCACACACCCACCCACCCAAACCCCAACAAAAAACACCCACACACCCCCCCACACACAAAACCACACACCCAACCACCCACCCCCCCACACCACCACCCCCCACCCCCCCCCCCCCCACAACCCACACCCCCCCCCCCACCCAAAAACCCACACCCCACCCCCCCCACAAACACCACCCCCCCCACCACCCACACCCCCCCCCCCCCCCCACCCCCCCCAACCACACCCCACCCCCACCCCCCACAACCCCCCACCCACAACCACCAACAACCCCCACCTCCCCCCACACCCCACACCCACACCACACCCCCCCCCAACCAACCCCACCACCCCCACAAAAAAACACACCAAAAAAAAAACACCAACACACCCCCCACCACCACCCCCAAACCACCCACCACCCCCCCCCCCCACCCCCCCCCACCCCCACAAAACACCCCCCAACAACACCCCACCCCCCCCCCCCCCCCCCCCCCCCACCCCACCAACCCACCCCCCCCCCCACACCCCACCAACCCCAACCCAACCACCCCAACACCAACCCCCCCCCACACAACCAACACCCCCCCCACCCCCCCACACCCCCCCCCACCCCAACACCACCCACACCCACCCCCCCACAACACCACCCACCCCCCCCCCCACCACCCCCACACACACACACACACTCACCCACAAACCCACACACACAACACACACAAAACCAAAAACCAACCCCCACCCCCCCCCCAAACCCAACAACCCCACACAACCCACACCCACACCAACCCCCACCCCACCCCCCCACCCCCCCCCCACCCCCCCCCACCCAACCCCCACCCCCACACCCCCCCACCCCACCCCCCACCACCCCCCCACACACACCCCCCCCCCCCACACCCAAACCAACCACAACCCCCCCCCCACCCCACACCACCCCACACCCCCCACACCACCACCCCACCACAACACCACCCCCCACACCACCCCCCCCCCCACCACCCACCCACACCCCCCCCCCAACCCACCACACCACCCCCACCCCCCCCCCCACAACCCCCCCACACCCAACCACCCCCCCCCCCCCACCACCCCAACCCCCACACCCCACACACCCCCCCCACACCCCACCCCCCCCACACCCCCCCACCCCCCCCCCCCACCCCCCCCCCCACCACCCCCCCCCCCACCCCCCCCCCCCCACTCATCTCACTCACCACACCACCCAACCCCCCCAACAACCACCACCACCCCCCCCCCAACCCACCAACCCCACCAATCCCACACACCAACCCCCCCCCCCACACCCACCCCCCACCACACAAAAACCCCCCACCCCACCCACACCAAAAAAACAACCACACACACCCCCCCCCCCCCCAACCCCACACACACACCCACCCACACCCCCCAACCCCAACCCCCCACCCCCACCCCCCCCCAAACCCCCCACCCCCCCACACCAACACACACAACACCACAACAACCCCCAACACCCCCCCCCACCCCCAACACCACCCACCACACACCCATCACTTCATCTCACACACCCCCACCCCCCCCCCCCCCCCCACCCCCAACCCCACAACACACCCCCCAACCCACACCAAACCCCCCCCAACCACACCACCCACCACCCCCAACCCCCCCACCCACCCAACCAAACAAACCCACAACACACCCAACACCCACACCCCCACCAACACCCCCCCACACCCACCCAACACCCCCCCCCCCCACACCACCACACCCCCCACCACCCCCCCCACCACAACACCCCCAAACCCCACCCAACCCACCCCCCCACACCACCCCCACCCCCCACCAACCCCCCCCCAAACCCAACCCCACCCACAACCCCCCAACCACCCAAAAACCACACACACACCCAACCCCCACACCACCACCCCCCCCCCACCCCCCACACTCACACACACACCCACCAAACCCCCCACCACCCCACCCCCCCCCCCCCCCCCCACACCCCACCCCCAACAAACAAAAACAACAAAACAAACCAAACCCCACCACCCCCACCCCCACAACAACCCCCCCCCCCCCACCACCCCCCCCCCACCCCCCCCCCCCCACCCCACTCACACACACACCCCCACCCCCCCCCCAACACCCCCCACCCCCCCACACCCCCCACACCAACCCCCCCCCCACCCCCCCCCCCCCCCCCCCCCCCCCCCCCACACACCCCCCCCCCCCCCCCCCAAACACCCCACCCCCACCCCCCCCCCCCCACCCCACACCACCCCCACCACCCAACCCCACACCCAACCCCCACCCCCACCCCCACCCCCCCACCCACCCACCCCCCACCACCCACCCACCCCCCCCACCCCCCCACCACCCCAAACCCCACCCACCCCCCACCCCACACCCCCACCCCCCACCCCCACCCACCCAACACCCACCAACCCCAACCCCCCCAAACCACCAAAACCAACCCCCACCCCCCCACACACTACACACACCCCCACCCACCCCACCCCCCCACCCCACCACAACCCCCCCCCCCACCCCCCACCCACCCCCCCCAACAAACCACACACCCCCCCACACAACCAAACCCACACACCCCCCCCCACCCCCCCCCCCCCCCAAACCCCCCACCCCCCCCCCACACACCCACCCCCCCCAAACCCCCACACACACTCACTCACCCCCACCCCACACAACCCCAACCACAAACCACCAACCCACAACAACACCCCCACAACAACCACCACCACCAACCACCCCCCAAAACCCCCCCCCCCCCAAAACCCCCCCCCCCCCCCACCCCCCCCCCCCCCACACAACAACCCAAACAACCCCAAACCCCCCCCCCCCAACCCCCCCCCCCCCCAAACACCCCAACCACCACCACCCCCACCCCCCCCCCCCCCACCCACTCACACACCCCCCCCCCCACCCACCCCCCCACCCCCCCCCCCAAACCACACCCCACAAACCCCCCACCCAACCCCCCCACCCCCCCCCAAACAAAACCACCCCCAACACACAACCCCAACCCACAACCCAAACACACCAACCCCACCAACACCACACACCAAACCCAAACCACCCACACCCCCCCCCCCACCCCCCAACCCCAAAACCCCCAACCCCCCCCCCCCCCACACCCCCCAAAACCAACCCCACCCCAAACCCCCCCCCCACAACACACAAACCCCCCAACCACCCCACCCCACCCCACCCCAAAACACCCCAAACCCAACCCCACCCCCACCCCACACACCCCACACCCCCCACCCACACCCCCCCAACCCCCCAACACCCCCCCCACCCCACCCACCCCCAACCAACACCCCCCCCCCCACCCCCCAACCCCACAAACCCACCAACCACAACACCACACCCCCCCACCCCCCCCCCCCCCCCCCACCCCCACACCCAAAACCCCCCACCCAACACCCCCCCCCCCCCCCACCCCCCCCAACCCCCCCCCCCCCACCCCCACACAACTCCCCCCAAAACCCAACACACAACCACCACCCCCCCACACCCACCACCCCACACCAAACCCCCCCACCCCCCCACCCCCCCCCCCCAAACACACCACCCAACAAAAAAATACCCCCCCAACCCCCCCAAACCCAAACACACACCAACCACCCCCCCAACCCCCCCCAACCCCCCCCCCCCCCAACCCAAACCCCCCCCCACCCACCACCCCCACCCCCAACACACCCAACACACCCCCCCCCCACCCCCAACCCCCCCCAAACACCCCCCACCAACCAAACCCACCAAAACAAACCAAAACACACCACCCCCCCCCCCACAACCACCCCCCCCCACACAACACCCACCCCCCCCACCCCCAACCCCCCACCCCCCCCCCACCCCCACCCCCCCCCCCACCCACCAACCCCCCCCCCCCACCCACCCAAACCCTCCCCCAACACACCCACCCCCACCCCACAAACCAACCCCCCCCCCACCAACCCACCCACACCCCCCCACCCAAAACCAACCCACAACCACACACCAACAACACCACCACAACAACACCACAAAAACCCCCAAAAACCAAAACCAACAAAAAACCCAAACCCACCAAACCCCCCCCAAAACCACACAAACCAACAAAACCAAACCCCCAAACCAAACACCCACCAACACAAACCCAACAACACACAACCAAACCAAACCCCCCACCAAACCCACACCCCCCCCCCCCACCCCCCCCCCCCACCCAACCCAACCCCACCCACACACACCACACACACACACACCCCCCACAACCACCCCCCCCCCCCCCCACAACCCCAAAAAAACCACAAAACAAAACCAAACAACCACAACCCACCCCCCCCCCCACCCCACCCACACCCCCCCCACCCACAACCCCCCCCCCCCACCCCCACCCACCACCCACCCACCAAACCCCCCCCCCCACCAACACCCACCCAACCCCACAACCCCCACACAAAACCCCCAACAAACCACACCCCAACCCAAACAACCACCACCACCCCCCAACCCACCCCCCAACACCACCCCACCCACACCACCCCCAACCCACCCACCACCAACCCCCCCCCCCCCCAAACCCCCACCCCCACCCCCAACCCCCCACCCCCCCCCCCCCCCCACACCCCCCAAACACAAACCCCACCCCCCCCCCCCCCAACCACCCCCCACCCAACCCCCCACAACCCACCCCCAACCCCCCAAACCCCCCAACCCCCCCACCCCCCCCACCCCACCCCCACACCCCCCAACCACACCCCACCCCCCACCCCCCACACCCCACAACCCAACCCCCCCCCACCCCACACCACCCCCAAACCCAACACCCCACCACCCCCCCACCACACCCCCAAACCCCCCCAACCCCCCCCCCCCCACAACACCACCACCCAACACACCCACACACCCCCAACCCACAAACCCCAACCACACCCCCCCCCCCACCCCCACACCCACCCCACACACACCCCCCCACCACCCCCCCCCCCCACCCCAACCCCCACACCACCCCCCCACAACACACCCCCACACCCCCCCCCCCCCAACCCCAAACCCACCCCCCCCCACCCCCCCCCCCCCCCCCCAAACCACACCCCCAACCCCACCCACCCCCCCCACCCCCCCCCCCCCCAAACCCCCCACCCCCCCCAACCCCCCCCCCCCACAACCCCCCCCCCCCCCCCCACCCCACAACCCCCCACACCAACCCCCACAACACACCACCCCAACACCCACCCAAACCACCCCCACCCACCCACCACAACCCCACACAACCCACCCCACCTCTCTCTCTCACTCACACACACCACTACCCCACCCACCCCAAAACCCCCCCCAAAACACCACCCCCCCCCCACCCCCCCCCACCCCCCCCAACCAAACAACCCACACCCCCCCCCCCACCCCCCCCAACCCACCCCCAACCCCAACCACACCCCCACCCCCCCCCCCCCCCAACACCACCCCCAACCCCCCCACCCCACCCAAACCCCCCACCCCACAACACCCACCCAACCCCCCCCCCCCACACCCCCCAAACCCACCAACACCCACCAACCACACCACACCAACAACCACACCACACCCCCCCACAACCACCCACCCAAACACACACACACAACACCACCCCCACCACAAACAACCCCCCCCAACCACCCCCCCCCAACCCCCCCCCCCCCCCCCACACAACCCCCCCACCCCACCCCCCCCCCACAACCCCCAAACCCCCCCCCCCCCCCCCACCCCCCAACCCACCCACACCACCACCCCAACCCACCCCACCCCCCCCCACCCCCCACCCCCCCCCACCACCACCCCCCCCCACCCACACCACACCCCCACCACCCAACCCCCCCCCCCCCCAAAAAAAACAACCCCCCCACACCCCCCCCCCCCACACCACCCCCCCCCAAACCCACACACCCCCACAACCCCCACCCACCCCCCCCACCACCCCCCACCCCCCCCCCCCCCCCACCCCCACACCACCACCCCACCCCCCCCCCACCCACCCCCCAAACCAACCCCCCCACCCAACACACCACCCCACAACAACCAAACACCAAACCACCCCCCACCCCCACCCACACCCCCCCCCCCCCCACACACCAACCCCCACACCCCCCCCCACCCCCCCCACACACACCCCCCCCCCCCACCCCCACCACCCCCCCAACCACCCCACCCACCCAAACCCCCCCCCCCCCCCCCCCCCCCACCCCAACCCCCCCAACACCACCACCCACACACTACACATCACTCTCACACACACTCACACCCCACAAACCACCCCCAACCCCACAACAACCCACCCCCCAACCCAACCCAAACCCACAACAAACCCCAAACCCCAACACCCCCCCCAACACCCACCCCCCCCCCCCCACCCCCCCCCCCCCCACACCCACACCACCCCCCCCCCCCACCCCACCCACCCCACCCCCACACACCCCCCCCCCACCACCCCCCCACACCCCCACAACCCCCCCACACCCCACCCCCCCCCACCAACCCCCCCCCCCCCCACCCACCACCCACCCCCACCCCCCCCCCCCCCACCACCCACCCACACCCCCCCCCCCCCCCCCCCACAACCCCACCAACCCACCCACACAACCCACCCAAAACCCACCACCCCCCCCCAACACCCCCACCACCACCCCCCCACACACCCACCACCCCCACAAACACACCACACCAAAACCCCCCCCCCCCACACCAAACCCCCCCACACCCACCCCCCCCCCCCAACACAACCACCACACACACCCACCCCCACCACCAACACCCACCACACAAACACCCAACCCCAACACCCACCCACCCCCCCCCCCCCACAACCCCAAACCACACACCACCCACCCCCCACCCCCCAAAACCCCCCCACCACACAAACCCCCCACACCCCCCCACAAAAACAACCACACCCCCCCCCAACACACACCACCAACCACCCCCCCCCCCCACCCCCCCACCCCACCCCCCCCCCACCCCCCCCCCCACCCCCCCCACCCCACACCACACCCCAACCCACCCAACCCCCCAACCCCCCCCCCCCCCCCCCCCCCACCCCCACCCCCCCACACCCCCCACCACACACAAAACCCCCCCCCCCCAAACCCACCACCCCCCCCCCCAAACCCCACCCCCACCCCCCCCCACACCACCCCACCCCCCCCCACACAAACCCCACCCCCCACAACCCCCCCACAACCCCAAACACACCCCAACCCCACCAACCCCCCCCCCCACCCCCCCACCCCACCAACCACCCCCCCCCCCCCACACCCCCCCCACCAACCCCCAAACCCACCAACCCCACCCCCCCCCCCCCCCCCCCACAACCCCCCACAACCAACCACCAACCCCCAACCACCCCCACACCCCCCCCCCACCCCCCCCCACACCCCCCCCCACCCCACCCCCCCACAACCCCCCCCACCCCCCCCCCCCCCACCCCCCCCCACCCCACCCCACAACCCACCCCCCCCCCCAAATCCACCCCAACCCCCCACCCCCCAACCCCCCCCCCCCACCCCACCCCCCCCAACCACACACCAACCCCCCATCAAACACTCACACTCCCCACCCCCCACCCCCCCCCCCACCCACCCCCCCACACCCACCACACCCCCACCCCCACCCCACCCCAACCCCAAAAAAAACAAACCAAAAAACAACCAAAACCACCACCCCAACCCCCCACACCCACCCCCCCCCACCAAAACCCCAACCAAACAAAACCCACACACAACCCCCACCCCACAAAACACAACACACACCCCACAAAACACCCCCCCACCCACCACCCACCCCCCCCCACACCACCCCCACCCCACCCCCCACCCCCCCCCCCACCCCACAAACACCACCCCCCCCCACCACACCCCCCCAAAACCCACCAACCCACAACAACCCCCACCCCCAAACCCCCCAACCCACCCCACCCCCCCAACCCCAAAACCCCCCCCACCCCAACCCCCACCAACCACCACCACCCCCACCCCCAAACCCCTCCACACCCACCCCCAACACCCCACAACACACCCCCAACACCCCCAAACCCCAACCCCCCCCACCCAACACCCCCCACCCACCCCCACCAACCACCCCCCCCCCACCCCCCCACACCCCACACCCCACCCCCACACCACCCCCCACCCCACCCACCCCACACACCACACCCCCACCCCCCCCCACCCCCCCCCAAACACCCCACCCCCACCCACCCCCACCACACACCCCCCAACCCCCCCCCACCCCACCCACCCCCCCCACCCCCCACCCCCCCACCCCAACCCCCAACCCAAACCCCCCACCCCCCCCCCCCCCCCAACCCCCCACCAACCCCCCACCACCCCCCCCCCCACCCCCCCCCCCCCCCCCACCCCACCACAACCCCACCCCCAACCACCCCCCCCCCCCCCCCCCCCCCAAACCCCCCCCCCCCCACCCCCCAACCACCACCCCCCCCACCCCCACCACAACACCCACACCCCCCACCCACCCCCCCAACCCCCCCCCCCCCCCCACCCCCCCCACACCACCCACCAACCCCCAACCACCCCCCACCAAACCCCCCCCCCCCCCCCCCCACACCCACCCCACCCCCACCCACCCAACAAACCACCACCACCCCCCCCCCCCCCCAACCCACCCCCCCCCCCACCCCAAACCCCACCAACCCCCCACCCCCCCAAACCAAACCACCAACCACACCAACAACCCCCCAACCCCCCACCCCACACCCAACCCCCCCCCACCCACCACCCCCCCCCCCCCCACACCCACAACCCACCCAACCAAAACACCCCCCCACAAACACACCCAAACCCACAACCCACCCACCACCCACCCCCCACCCAACAACCAACCCACCCACCACAACCAACCCCCCCCCACCCCCACCCACAACCCACCCCACACTCCACAACCCCCACACTCTCCCACACCCACACACCCCCCACACCACCCCCCCAACTCCCCCACACACTCCACAACCACAACCCCCCCCCAACACAACCCCCCCACCCCCCACCAACCCACACCACACACTCCCCCACTCAATCACTCACACCCCACAACCCCCCACCCACCCCCAACAAACAAACAAACACCCCACCCACCACCCACAAACCAAACCCCAACCACCCCCAACCACCCCCCCCCCCCCCCCCCCCCCCCAAACAAACCCCCACACCACCCCCCACCACCCCAACCCCCACCAAAAAAAACCCAAACCCCCAACCAAAAACAAAAAACCCAACCCACAAAAACCCAAAACACCACCCCCCCCCCCACCACAACCCCCCCAACCACCCCCCCACACCCCCCACACCCCCACACCACCCCCCCCCAACACCCCCACCCACCCCCCCCCCCCCCCCCCCCCCCAAAACCCCCCCCCCACCCCCCCCACCACAACCCACACCCCAACCCCCCCAAACCCCCCCCCCCCCACCCAAAACAACAACACCACCCCAACACCAAACCCACCAACACACACATAACACAAAACACACCCCAAACCACCCCCCCCCACCACAACACACAAAAACCCAACAAACCCCCTCCCCCCCAAACCCCCCACAAAACAACAACAACAACACCCCCCCAACACACACCACCCCCCACCCACCACACCACAACACACAAAAAACCCACAACCCCCAAACCACCCCCCACCCACACCCCAACCCAACACCCCCCACCCCAACACCACCCCCACCCACACACCAATCATATCCACACAAAACACCACCCACACAACCAATACACACCCCCCCCCCCACCCCACAACCCACCACACCCCACCCACCCCACTCCACAAAAACCCCCCCACCCCACACAAACCACCCCCACCCCACCACCCACCCACCCACACACCCCCCAACCACACCCCCTTAAAAAAATCTAAAAAACCACATCCTAACACATCTTATACAACAACCCCTCCAACACCCTCTCCTTTCTCCTCCTCACCCAAATCCCCAATCCCTCAATCCATATATCAACTCACTCATCTCCCCCTCTCACTCACACCCCTCTCTATACTTAACTTCTACATCCATCCATATTTTCCATTTCCATTCCTTAACACTTCACCCCACTCCCACATTCCCACACTCCTTCCTCCTCCCAACTTCACAAACCCCCCCCCCCAACCCATTCCCCAACCCCACTCACAATACCCCTTTTTCCCCCATCCTTCAACAAAACACCTACATATATATTATCCCCCCCCCATTTAAAGATATATAGATATAGTCACCCCCTCCTCCCCCCCCCCCCCCTCCTTTTCCCTCTAAAAATCCTACCAAATACCCCAATCCCATAACAAAAATTTCCCTTTCCCCTATCTCTTTCACAAACTTATACCCATCTCTCATTTAACACCTCCATCCACCTCCTACACCTATAATCCTCTCTCTACATCTTTCCTTTTCCACACATTCTCTTAACAAAACATCAAACCCCCACAAAAACTTTTAACAAATCATATCTTACAAACCTACATACCCTCTACCATCAACCTCCCATTAACACACAATATTAATAACTTAAAAAACATATAATATATTATAAACTAAACTTAACCACCTAAACAACACATTTCCTTCCTCATCCACCCCCACCTAAACCTCTAATTAATTAGAGATGATCGATATATAGAGCTATAGATAGACTACTCGACTCGAGATCTAGCGAGCACAGCACTAGCCCCCTAACCTTCAGCTAACCTAAAATAGAGATAGAGTCACAATTATTATCCTACCTTCTCCATTCTCATACCTATATAAAAATCACCCATTTCCTACAAACCCATAACTATGAGGTGTGATACCTCCCAATATTTATAATACATTAACCCCTTTCAGTAACCCAATTAATACAATTTACCCCCCATATAAATACTTCATCTATTCTTACACCCACTCTCTTCAATATACAACTCCTATCCAAATATTCTCTTCTTTTTATAAATAATTTATCAACCATTCCTTATATTAACATATATATTTTCCACCATCATCTCATATTTTTTATCTAATTATTTATCAATCCACTTACCCTCTATAATCAAATCTACATACTCATATTACTAATACATTTCCTACCAACATTCCAACCCCTCCCCCAAAAACAAATCCAAATACAAAAAAATAATCACCAAATAACATAAAAATAAATAAATCTAAAATAAATAAACAAAAAACCAAAAATTACAAACAATATAAAAAACAAAACATCTATAAAAATAAAAATTTAATTACAAAAATAAATTAAAAATACCTCTTTCCAATTATTTACAAAATTAAATTAAAAATATACCCAAATATATATAAATAATATACATTAAATCCCAACATATAATAAAACCATAATAATATCTTCTTCTACACATTCCATTTTACACTTATTATTTCTCCTCTCCAATCAATTTTTATAGAGAGAGAGAGAGAGATAACTAAACATTAATAATCATTAATACATTTAATTTTATTCATAAAACAATTTTTAAAAGTTAAACATATTCACAAAACACTTAAAATTTTAACTCATTCAATAATTTTAATTACAAAAAACCAACTTCAAACTCCATTTACAATACAAAATAAAAATAATACCATTACTAAAATTAAACCTTTATAAATATAAACATTCATATATTTCTTTTTAAACTATTTAAATCCACCCACGTCGCTCTCTACTCGCTACACTACATAAATAAAATCAATTATCTAAACAAAACAAAATAATCCTCTGCTCAGCTCGATCGCGCCTCCTATCACTATTCTTAAACATTCAACCCTAATCCATCACTACCTACGCGACACTCTCACATCTCTCGCTCAAAAACACTCATAATTATAACTCCATTACATTTAATAAAAAACATCCCAAAAACATAACCCTTTTCACCACTCTAAACTATCAATATATAATATCAAATACCCCCTACACCAACATAAACACTATCAACCCCTACATTTTTTATTATAAATTTCCAAATTATCTAAATCTACCTCACACCACACAACACTTACTTAACTTCCCCCAATTTCAACATAAAACCATAACCACACAACAGATTTTACAATATACATCAACACACAAATCATATATAAAAAACAAAAATAAAATCAAATACAAACACATAAATAAACAACAAACACTACCAACAAAAAATCACTCATAAAAAAAAAACAAACAAAAAAAAAAAAAAACATAAAAAAAAAACAATTTAAATAACTACTCATCTAAATACCAACAAAAACAAAAACCATTTCTATAATATCTCCTAATTATTATCAATTCCCACCACAAAAAAACTAATAACTTCTTTTCATTACAACACCCCAGCCAATTATTCTTTACATAATATCTACAAAATATATTCTAATATCTTCACATTCCCACTCCCCACCACACAACCACACCAATAACTCAATTATCCACACTCGCTCGCGCTCTCGCTGCACTTCGCTTACTAAACCACCTCACCAACACAAACACAATTCCAAACAATACATCCTCCCTTACAACCTTCCAAACCTCCTTACCCCAACTTCAACTTCTACAAAAAATAAATTATATTCCATAACAATTAAATAACCATAAAACATTCCTCCCACTTTCAATTAAATTTCCTCTTTAAAAAACCTTAAATATTTACACTAAATAATTCAACCCACCAATTTAATCTCCCTCTTCCTAACTTTATTAAAATCTCAATTATTTAATCCCAATTAACCCCATACCCCCCTAAAACATACTTTACACATAACAAATCACATTACATTAAAAATCTCCTCCCCCTCCCACACATTTTTCTAACTTAAAATCTTATTTACAACCTTACAACCTCTACTTTACTCTTAACCCATAAACATAATCTTTCTATATACTTCTTATTATCCCACCCACCCCATACAAAAAACACCCAATCATCTATCTCCCCCAATTACCCCAAATCATAATAATATAACCTATATTCTAATAAACCCTACTAAACATTCCATTCCTAATATCCATCCATATCTAAAAAAACCATATATCAATTTCATCTAATAAACCCTAATCCTACAATCACATATAATATTTAAACTCCTCCCCTACCCACCAAAAACATCCAAAAAATACAAATACCCACAAAAATCCACCCCACTCCCACTTCTCTCTCCACCTACCCACACTTTCCATTCCCAACATTCCCCTCACCCCCCAATACATATCCTACCCCATCTTCAAATATACCGAATCAATTACCACAATCTACCAAACAAAAAACACCTTAAAATCCCCACCCAACACTTTCCCAATTCAATAAAACAAATACACTAAAATCAATATAAAAACACCCTCATATCACAAATTTACATTATTCTTTATCGGCGGGGGAAAACTGGAATCGGGCATTACAGTTGAATGCTATTGTGGACATCGGCAGAGCGGGGGGGGGGGCCATTGGAAAAAAAGTCCTTTTAAAAGTCATATATAGCAGTGTAACAGAACTCCAAGGCTTTGTGCGGTGCGAGTTGGACACCGGGGTAGGAAACAGTGTGTTGCCGTGCTCTTTGGCCGACAGTCTGGATCACAGTCTGGAGAAACGCTCTCGCTCCTGTCTGGGCTATATTTGGAGAGTTTGGTTTTTTTAGTGCAGGTGCGGCGACTTCCCTGTTTGTGTGATCCAGCCGAGGGTAGAGAAGAGCTCGCTGGGAAGTGGAAATCCAAGGCCCACAGTCAATAGAGGAACTGCTGACACATGTTGAGCAGTGAGAATGGGCTCTGCAGGAAGACGGGTGTAGTGGGTGAAATCTGAAGCTGGCTGGTTAGTTCTCATGGGAAAACGTTGGTGTTTTGTACCTCAGAATCAGAATTTATTGTATTGCCATTGAGAGTAGCAGGAGGTCGCAAACAAGGATCTTTTTGTTTGTCCTTTTTGTTTTGGCTGGCCTTGCTTTGTGTTTTTTTGTTCTGCTTTATTTCCGTTGTTTGTCTGTCTTGATTTTCCTTGTCCTTAAAATAAAAAAATGCATATAGGCCTCTCAAGCCTACCTCAAGTAAGTAAGTAATCCTTTTATACATAGCGTCTTTCACAGTTGTGGGCATTTGTCCTCTCACTCCTCATAGAGAGGCACATGCCAGACCTTTTGTACATATTTTAGTGGTAGGGGAAACCAGAGCACCCTAAGGATACCTCCGCAGAATAGAAATGGAATTGAACCCAGGACCTTCTTGCTGTAAAGCATAAGTGCTAACCACTACGCCACCGTGCCACCCGTAAGATATCTCTAAATGGGATCTACCAATTGGTTGAGGAGACCATGAAAAAGGATTAAGACTGACTTTTACTGACATGCGGCACATGCTTAATTGGAGCACAGACTTGTAGAGACCAGACAGCCTCTGAGTGACCTGGGTCTTCATGTTTGGGGTTGGGTCTTCATGTTTGTGATTGAGTCTGGGTGATGGGACCGGCTCGGCCCAGTGCCCCCTGAGCCAGACTCACGTGAGCAGGTCTGACCTACATCCCCCTGTGTCTGCTGGGGTCATGTTCCCTGCTGACATGGCATTTATACTCTGCTCAGGCTGCCAAGCTGTATGTCAGAATTACCAATGAAGGAATACAGATGAGATTAAGATTAGAAATAATGTGTTTTTTTTCCCACCTCTGCACCTTCTCCACCAACTCCCACTGATGACTGCTGTCGTTGTGTCCTTGGGCAAGACACTTAACCCCACTTTGCCCAAAGCCCCCACTGAAAGATCAAGGCTATGCTCACACTCAGAGAGCAGCCGTCCTCCTGTGGACTCACCACCTGCAGAGGGTCAGTGAGGGGCTGGTGCTATGAGACTTGGGTGGCATCTCTGACTGCCACCCCCCTGACCCAGAAATGGATTAAAGGGTAGAAAATGGATGGATGGATGGGCAAGGAAAGCTTATTTGTATTGTACAGTTCATACACAAGGCAACTCAAAGTGCGGCACGGTGGCTGAGTGGATAGCACTCTCGCCTCTCAGTAAGAAGGTACTGTTCGAATCCCGGTCGGAATTGGGTCTTTCTGGGTGGAGTTTGCATGTTCTCCTCGTGCTTGCGTAGGTGTCTTCCGGGTACACTAAAAACATGCACACTAGGTTAAATCCTCCAGCTGTGGTAGTCCTGACCAAGCCGCATCAATATCTGGAGATGGGTTCCCGAGTGCTGTTACTACGGCGACCACTGCTCCTGACGTAAGCATCAGGATGGGTCAAATGCAGAGGATGAATTGCCCTACGGGGTCAATGAAGTTCTGATATTCAAAAAATACATATTCACGGTACATTAAAAGAGTGAAAAATTAAATCCCTCAGTTGTATGCACAGCTAAACCTGCGTTTGAACAGAATAAGTCTGTCTCACATTTTCAGGAAGACTTCTAGATTTTAGCCGCATAAATCTGGAATGCTGCCTCCCCATGTTTAGTCCTGATTCTGGGCACCAGCAGGAGGCCAGTCCCTGTGCTCCTCAGAGTCCCTGCAGGCCAGTCCCTGTGCTCCTCGGAGTCCCAGGTGGTTCATATGACACCAACATGTCTCAGATGTAACAAACCTTTTTGCCGACACAGTTTTTCTTTCATGTATCTTATATCTACATAAAAACATTTGTCCTAACAGTATTGGGGCTGGTGCTTGCATGAGTTTGCATGTTCTCCTTGTGTCTGCGTGGGTTTCTTCTGGCTAGAAACATGTTTAATAGGTCTGAATGTAATTAGAGATTGTGTGTGGATTGAAAAGGCAATCACATCAAATTTGTAAAGTGCTTTGTGTGAGCTTGTGAAACATGCTATATAAATAAATACTACTAACTTACTTGTTCTGTTATTTGTTTGAGGTGGAACTCTTTGTGGTGCAGAGTTTACCAACACAAGCTGCATTGTGGTTTGGGAGGACACAAGGCAAACGGAGCAGAAAAACATTATGATATTCAAAAGTTGGAGCAATTGTTCACTGTGCATTTGTGGACGGAAGTATGTTTGAGCTTTTCTGGATCAAACAACAGTTTGATTTCTCAGCGACTTCCACTTTTTTGTGACTTTTTGATCATTTAGTTGTTTCCTTCCGCCTTCTCCTAAAGTCCTTGAGATGTTTGGCTCAATTCTGTTCTTTTCACATCACGTTGATATGTAATTACCAGTATTTCTATTTCATCCTAGAATTGAATTGGAAGAGAGAGATTATATTTGGTTCAAAAGTTGTTGTTGTTGCTAGAGTCTTTATTTGAATTATTAATTATTTATTGTACAATATAACAAAAAAGAAAAACATATTCACAATTTGAAAAGGAGTGGGTAGCAGTAGAAGTTGTCTTTATGTCATCTTAAAGCTGCTAAACTAACTTTTACCAGTACATTTTTTCATAATTAATACAGATTATTTGTTCCAACGGAAAGAGTTTGGTAAAAGTGAACATACCAGACCACAACATGCTGTAATCTCATTAGAAAACATATTCTCTTTTGCCTTTTTAAAGAAATAGCCATGTGAGTCACTGTTTGAAGCTTTGGGTTGAGAGCTGATTGGCTGTAAAAGTTGATCGTGAGAGCCAAAAAATTAAATGCATGTGAAGACTAGTGAGAAAAACAAACTGTTTTGAGAGCAAGAAACTATAGTTAGCTGTATTTTATTACATAGTATTATTTTGTGGTTTTAAGCTAGGTACCCCAGAAATAATTCTTTATCGTAACCCATTATTTACAGCTAAATGTTTTTGTGGCATTAATACCATATCAATCAAGCCTAATTACTCCTACAGCTACTTCAGCTCTCTACACACTGCAAAAAAATATATAACATGAGGAAGTAATAGTTTCTGACTGTCTTAGAACAATTTTTGCAAAAGGGACAAAGCCATTTAGTCTTATTTCAAGATTTCCAAGGGAGACATGTCTTGTATATTTTGAAAACAATATTATTTTGCATGTCCCATTGGCAAATCTTGTTGTCAAAATGTGCTCAAAGTAAGATGTATGTTGCCGAATTTGATTTTTTTATTTTAATTCACTTTTTTACAGTGCACACATAGACACATACATACATAATATATATAATTAATGTTTTTTGTGCCTAAACTCGAGCCTGCTGATGCCGAGGCCTGCACAGCTCACCGCAGACCCCAGCAGCCTCCCTCCTCAGCCGCTCCATTGTTCGCAGTTTTATTATTATGTCTGTGGGGAGTTTGTTTGCACTGCTTTTCTCTGCAAAGCGTGTCGGATGCTGGCAGGCGTCTACTCTCTCCTGGTGGTTTACAGTATGGAGATATGTGGAGTAGTTTTGGCAGTAGTTTTGGTGCATGCATGGGGCCGGACTGGGACTGGCAGAGCCCCTGAGTCTGCCTCTAATGGCCCGGTTCATTACGGATAAACGTGGAATTGTCTCATCTTGTTTATGTCCAGAAACAGCACAGTTATTTTCCATGTAAAGTCGTCTATATGCAAGTACCAGTACAGTAGGCAGAGAGAACTAATTGTTTATGATATATGATGACAACACATAAGCCTATAGTATGCAAGTGAGATAGGAATATAAATATTGATTTTATAATGATAGTTGTGGTCTTATATTGTGGGCTATGGTGTTTGTTTACCAGGGTTGATCAGATGTGACAAGAGCTAATATGTCAACATAAACTAATGCACTGGGACTGAAAAAATAGTACTGCTATTGCCACTTTTTTATTGTGCATAATCCTGCACAGACTATATTTTTGGCCTTGTTGGCTCAATTGTGTCTTTTGCACACCCTGAGTGATTCTAACAATGCTAAATGTGACGTGTAAATTTCTCTAGTATGAGATCAATCAAGTCTATCTTATCTAATCTTATCCTGAAAACAGGTAAAAAATTACAAATCTACACCCTGTTAGTATTTGTGAGCCAAGGAGAAGGTTTGCTCAATGTGGACTGGTCCAGGAATTACTGAGAAATTACCCACAAGTCTGACTTGACTGACACTTACCATAGTTGCAGGAACACATTTTCAGCTGCACTGCAAAAAGTGAGGAAAAGTCAAAAGTGCTTACAATTGGCTAAATGTATTGTACATTTGAAACTAAATGGCTTTGTCCCATTGGCAAATCTTGGTTTAAGACAGTCATTTTTTGGCAGTGTTCCTTGCTGACTCTTTGAAGTGTTGTGATGTCACATGAACATAACCTATTGGAAATTAGTATTGCATCTCTTCTATGGACAAAATGTTGTTCATCGTGCATCAAAATCAAGAATCCCAACTCATTTAACAATTACTAGTTTTCAGCATTGTGAATTAACCCTTCCAGATCCAGCTTTTCTAATGGTTTATGAGTTTATGGATTGGTTCTATTTGCAACGGACAGTGAAGTTATGTCAAATATTTCTCCGGACTTTGCTCCGTGTACACTTGGGGAGGCCCAGTCTTCACAGAGAGCCTTTCTAATGCACAACTTAACTAGATAAGCTCAGAGTAAGAGGCCGGGATTTTGATCATCTCTCAAAGTCCAGTGAAAACAAATGGCAGCTTGACCCAGTTTTGATGGAGTTCAACAAAATACATGGACCTCGAGGGAGGGATGGGCGTGTCCGGGAGAAACCCAAGAAGTCACTGTTTTACTCAAAATGTTAAAGCCCCACATGTAACTTTTAGCCCAAATGTATTGTTGGCTATATTTATGTCACAGATTGAGCTGATCTACAGTATCTAAGTATGGAAGTTTGCAAGCATCGTACTTATAGGCGGCTTATACCTTGGCTCACACTTGGGACTCACTTCTCCAAAGAGCACAGAGGGATAGGTCAGTCTGACGAAGGCTGAAAAGAGTCTTGTAAATGTACAGATGTCTTGAAGCTGAATTACTCAACTTCTCTCATATGAATTACAGAATGTTGTAGACCAGTATTTTGTGACTGAAAGAAGAGGTATACGACAAATGTAAATAGTGGATTGGCTCTGCAGTGTTGGTCCAACCTTCTTCACTCTTGTTTCCGGAAAAATGCAGGAGGCCTTCACTGTGCCGAAAAATGTGTTTTATGTTTAATATGAACCACATACAAGATACTTAGAAACTTTTTTGGAGATGAATGAACTTAGGTCAAGAACCAGGCTGTTGTGTGATTGGTGAGATTGGCTTTTATTGTCAATACAGACCTTAAACATAAACAAAAAAACTATAATTTTAAACATCACATGATTATATTTCAGATCCATCCCGGCTCTGGCCTGAACACATTGCTGGCGCCCACATTTCTCACCTCTGCAGTGGTCAGGGAGCAGCCCTTCCGGCACATTCTTCTGAAGGCAATAGCTGTGGTTTCACAAAACGTCCCTGAACAAACCACCACCGTCTCCCTCTGCTTTAGGTCCAGCACAGCTTCCCATGTGCAGCCCACCACATATGTCCTGTACTCACCCAGGTCCCATCATCACCAGGCATTTGTCATTTCTCACAAGTTTAGGATTCGGTTGTAGAAAAGTGGTGGGGTTATTAAAGCATATACTGTAGCAATAGGCCAAATCACTGGTAAATGACGTTTTCTAACCCAAAATTGTACAAAAGATACCTTATATCTTACATCTTTTTATATTTAACTGTTTTTTTTAAATATAAAAAACGGTTATTTCCTACCTATTTGCACACCCTGAGTGATCTTGAAGTACATTTCTCCATTGTGAAATCAATAGAGACTATCTTATCGTAGCTTAACTAGATATTACAGTATTTTAATTAAAGGTTTATTAAAAAGTTGTAAAAAATATAAAAAATGAAAATAAATCTTCATTTAGAGAAAAGAATAATGCATTATTTGTGTCCACTAAATTAATAAAGATAGCTTTGTCATCTCATGCTTTAAAATGGATAATATCATTCATATCCTTGAAAAGTCGTTGCGTTCAGTTTAAAAACCTGTACATTCCTCAATTATGAGGGATTTTGAAGGCATCTCCACAGAACTTGTTGTAACTAAATGAATGTGTCACATGCTTGTTTCTTATGTAAAAGGCAAGTTGAATGACAAACAACATTTAGATGAACCCCAGAAAACAAGATTGTGCCTGTCCTATTGCGAAATATTGTTTTAAGACAAAGTCAAATCAAGATTAAAACACTTCACTCGAGCATTTATTACCTAATATTTTATTATGCTTTGCAGTGTGTGTGATTTGGCAAGTTCACATTTCTCATCTGTTTCCATGTTGATCCTGTTGCTGTTACATTAGAGGCAGACTGTTCAGATAATACCAAGCAGAAGAGCAGGCTCATTTTAATACAAGGAGAAGAAACAGCCAAACTAATACTGTTTGTATTTGAATGTGTAAGAACAGCAACAATATAGTCCCTCAACCACAGTTAAGCACATGTTTCATTGCTTTGCTCTGCTTCTGGAAAGTGAAAGTAAAATCTACAACTTCCGGCATTTCTGAAAGCAAAAGGCTCAGAGTAAACCAGATTTTGTTTTTCTATGTTTGCCAAAATAGCTGTTCTTAATCGTAATTGCAGCTCAAGTGTTTGTCATTTACAAAATTCTAAACGTTACAAATCATTCCATGTTTTGACTTGCATGTAAACTGTGAGAAGCGTGGTCTGAGTGGTTTGGAAGGCACAGACGGATAGAGCTGGCTCTTAGTGACTACGTTTTCAAAGCACTAGTGCAAACCGAATCACTCTCCTCGTCCAATTTCAATTGATTTGATTAAGATTTGAGTAAGAAACTTGGGCATGCCGATTGAGTTGCAAAACTAACTAATTTGGCATAACTGGATCTCTTCCAGTGGAAGAGATCATTGTTAACTTCAGGAAGCACAACACAGACTTGGCCCCTCTTTACATCAACGGTGAGTGTGTGGAGAGGGTCCATAGCTTTAAGTTTCTCGGGGTCCTCATCACCGCTGATATTTCCTGGTCTGAAAACATCTCAGCCATAATAAAAAAATCTCAGCAGCGGCTACACTTTCTGAGGGTACTCGGGAAGTACAATTTAGACTCTAGTCTGCTGCTGACCTTCTATCGCTCAGCCATCGAGAGCCTGATGACTTACTGTATCACAGTGTGGTACGGAAGCTGCACTGTGGCTGACAGAGAGAGGCTGCAGAGAGTGGTGAGGACAGCACAGAAGATCATTGGCTGCTCTCTGCCTTCTCTGATGGACATTTACACCAGCCGCTGCCTCAGCAGAGCAGAGAACATCATTAAAGACAGCTCTCACCCTGGATTCTCTCTGTTTGACCTGTTACCCTCAGGGAGGCGGTACAGGTGCATCAGAGCAAGGACAAATAGACTGAAAAACAGCTTTTTTCCAAAAGCTGTGACACTATTGAATTCTCATATGCACTGAATTTTATATCTTTTATATTATATTTATAACTCCTGAGCAATAGATGCAACTGCGCACTTTAATGTCTCTAATAATTTCTGTGTCTGTGTATTAACTTATTCTGTGTGTACATTCCTGCACTGGTGGAGTTGCTTTTAATTTCATTATGCATGTGCATAGTGACAAATAAAGTCTAATCTAATCTAATAACTGGATCTCTTCTCTATATTTGAAATGTATGTAATTGGATGCAGTAAATGGGGAACTTAATTTTGATCATTGCAATAAAGTAGTCCCTTTTTGCAACTGTTTCATTGTCTTATATTTCCATGTAAAAGTGAAAAGTAAAAGTGTGTTTAATGCACTGCGGAAAATTGAAAAATGACTTGTACACACATGCAGCTGAGCCTTTTATTGTTTTTTCAGTAAATAAGACAATTGTGCTCATAATGTATGTATTAGGGCTGTAATTGGCAGAATTACCATTTATTGTTCTCTCCATTAATCATTCATTTGTTTAGATTCTTCAAAAGTCCATGAATATATTATTTCATATCGGACCAAGAGCCCTGCACGAGGACAGGGACCAGAGCAGTCAGACCGGTTTGGGAGCAACGCTGAATAGCCTTTCTGTTCCCCTACTTTGTATTCCCTGCTTTGTAAACATATCTCTCTCGCTCATTCTCTTCCCATGCTCTCCAGACGGTGCTCATTGAACATTTCCAACTTTTCTTTTCAGACCTTAATCTTTCCTCCTCCCCCTGCTTTGGCTCATAATGGCCCTACATTTAAATTCTAATCACCGCTGTTTGAAGACGGCCCATTGTTTGCCGGGGTTTCATTTACGTGACATGCATTCGGAGCCCTCTTTAGCCCTGTTTTTTTAGCACTGTGTGTGTGAGGCGTAGCGCACAGTTGATCTTGATTACTTGAATGGGGGCCCATGCACATTTTTGGCTCCGCACCAGCCTTTGCCCTGTGCAGACTCAGCCCTCACATGTTCTTCCTATTAACCTTCTTTCAAAAGTTATTGATGAGTGTCTTTGGGAGAATTTTAAACAAATCCTTGTCTGGACACTGTTTACGGCCTGCGATATGCATTCTTGTATAATGGTCAGGTCAAGGTAACACAGAATACATTTTTGCATGACTAATTACACCGCAAGTTTATGGAAACAATGGTTCACAAAGGTGGCTGTTTGAACGCACTTAAACATTTCCTAAAGCTATTTGGTATCATAACAGTGCACATAATGAAGTCCAGTAAATCTTGAGAAGGGCTGTCACTGCACTGCAAAAACAGAACATGGTCATAATTTGTTGAATTTATTTGAGTCGATATTGGCTTAAAAACAGATGTGGTGAAGGAACACGCATTCAGACTCTTGCCGTACACAAAAAAGTTACATTTTTGCTAATCTTTTCTGTCAAAATACAGACTACATTTACCCATCCCATTGACTGTATAAAGATGGACAATGCTAAACCGCTATGTTGCCCAAAAGGGAAGTGCTCATGGACAAAGTTTTGCGCCAACTCACTCTGGTTCCTATTGATTTACATTGAAAAGTAAACTCTTAGCTCAGGACCCGTTTGTGTTTGTCTCTCTTAGATCCTGTTGTTTATATTTTGATATTGTCTCGGCAAATCCAGATATGAACCATAGAAGGATGTGTCGAAATAGGGCCTTCATTCACGGGGCAAACTCCAGCTCGCCTTAGCAACGCCCTTAACAACTTGTCTGGCCAATTTTACAGCACAAAGCTAACACCTTATTACACTGTATGGAAAATACAAGTTTGAAATAAGTACGTACATACCATACAGTCAGGCAAAAGCAAGTTATGTCTTCTTTATCATAATTCTATTACGAGTGTAAATATCGTGGAATCAAACTGTTGCTTCAGCTAAATCACACTTGAGAGACAGTTTTATGAAGCAGCAGTTTTGAGTAAATGGATAATGACTTTGCGGTGGAGCGTTCGTATCCTCTACTGTCCACTATATTAAATCTCCATACGATACAGCCCTCCTCGCTACGTTTATTTGACTTGGCTGGGAGTCGCCTGTATGAAGCCATCTCCACCTATCGGCAATATCTTTAGAAATGTCTTATGCAAACATGTCAGCGTGATCCCGGAGTCATTGCCTTGTGAGGAGGGAGCGAGCGCTAACCTCACGTCTGTCGTCGGCTGAACATTCAAAGGCAGTCTCTTTTATAATGGCGAGGTTAAAAGGCTCATTAAGACACCTATCTCCTCTCTCCTCGTGTTTTCAGTGGGCATTCCTCTTCACATCAGTGCCGTCCACAGGTGCAGATAAAAGATGTTTTTTGCCAGAGCGGCGTGAGCTCAAATAAACAATGTTCCAAAAGAGTGCTTCTCGTACTTTTCTCACAAAGTACCAAAGTACCACCTCAGAAGAGACTTGGCTTTCCAAATCTAAACATTTTGCCTTTGTGTATCGCATCCTTATTGAACTAAGTATAAAACATAACTTCTCTAGCTCAAAACCAGAGCTAAGCCAGGTTACGTTTTATAGTTTAAAAGACTATTGGTGATATCTTGTCCGATTACCGATGTAACAGAAGGATAGCTAACCACTTCAAACCTCCAGGCATGACCAAACTAAGGCCCAAGGACCAATGGCAACCATCTGTGTCATGTTATACGGCCCTCTTCTTTGCTAACCCTAAGTAGCCATTGAGATCATAAACACAAGTCAACAGTGTCTTCTAGCCAACTTCAGCTCCACCTCATGTTAAAGCTCAGAACCTCTTGAATTCATTTATTTGTATGTACTAACATTTGTCAACGTTCTCTCTATGGCGCCGGTGTAGCTGGTTAGAAAGTAAACATTCAAAGTAAACAATTGCCATTCAGCCAACTTCACCTCTCACAAATGTGTATCAATGTTGTGTCAGACCTCATTTTACATCTCAATATAGGCAGATTGCAGTCAAAAGTAAGTAAGTAATCTTTATTTATATACCGCCTTTCACAGACCAGAGTCACAAAGCGGGCATTATTTTTACGCAAACACGGGGAGAACATGCAAACTCCACTCAGAAAGGCCCTGTTCCGACTAGGATTCGAACCCAGGACCTTTTTGCTGAGAAGCAAGAGTGCTATCCACTCAGCCACCGCCCAAAACAGTTAATAATCCGTGTTGTCGGTCCCTGGACAAGTTTGATGAATCAAACTGGCCCTCTTACTAAAGTTTGGACATGCTCTTGTTTTTTTTTTTAAATAAAGCGGCAAGATATTAAAACCAGCCTTTATTTATAATCAAGGCAAATAAAGCGGACACTCCCTTAAAAGTAGTTTTTCCTACATCTATCTTATGTGCATTCTCTATTTTTGTTTGTGATAAACTGATGAGTCTGCAAAAGTTGGCAGGCATTTTGGCTCAAGTGATCTACTCATTTGTCAGTGTACATAGACCAAAAGTGGCGTTAGATGCATTTGAAAGCCAGATCCCGTCAGACCTGAAGCTAAGCAAGACAGGGCCTGGTTAGTACTGTGATGGGAGAACAGGTACGACAGTGAAGTGCCCAAACTGTTTTACTGTCTTTGGGCAAAACACTTCACCCAAATGGCCTAGAATTAGTCTAGTTTGTGCGTGTTAGCCCCAGACTCATCACCGAAAATTACTGTCATGAGAAGGGTTTTTGAGTATTTCAAAAAACTATCCACTGTCCTCACACTGTTATAAACAACAATAACTTCTGTGATAATGTCCAGCAATAACAGTGACCTACATACACACCCCAAAATGCCCCCCTTCCCTACTTCCTTTTAATCCTTGTCTATATGAGTTTCATGTAAATATGGATTTGAATTCTTTCTGTACAATGCAATAGAGAGTCTTCCAGTAAAAGATTACGAAAAAAGTTCCACATAAAACCAATGCATCATTATTATTATTACTATTATTATAAAAATCCACTCCAAGTCTGTCCATAGATTAAAACTAAATAGCAAAACTGTTTGTCTTCCGTCGTTTTATATCAAAAGTAAATCTCATTCCCTTCAGATAGACTATTAAAAATAATAGCAGGTTCTCGTCAGCCTCTCAGTGACACACCGCTTTATTCTAATTCTAATGGTGAGTTTGGTGAGGCACTTTGTAGCTCGTGTGGTCGACCGCAGACTGCACCGTGATGTCAGAGGGCCGTCATTCTTCACTTTCATATATTTTTTATGTTTTCATAAGCGGCTCAAGTCTATATCGGTGTGAGCACTTGTGTTGCACTTCAGGACATTCCACTTACCGCAGCCAAAATGGATTAGTATCTGAACAAATAGGAAAATCGCCTCTGAAGCCGTTTTGATATAAGGACACGTTTTATGCAGAGTTTGAGTTGTAGCTCTTTCTGTGCTTTGGTCTTGCGGCAGGATTGGCAATATTTATGTCCAATATTGGGAGGTAATTTTTGATAATAGGTTTAAGAGGTCTAATTCTATTCAGAGTAAAAATGCCGCCTACAACAGAGTTCCATTTATAAAAGCGTATGTATGAAGCCATTGAGTGCTCTTATTTCCTCCCTTTATTCTGCTGTTGTGTGCGAAACGATGGCATTGAAAATTCTCCACTCCGGGACAAATAAAGGATTATCTTATCTGATTACAACTGACAATGCAATGAATGAATATGTAATGTACACTGAACTCTAAATAAACAATCAAAGATGCACTAGAACATGGCAAATATACAAACGCTTGATTTTCTCACAAAATTCATGAGTAATATTTTACGGTGTATGTGAATGAGGAAAAAGATTATGTTTTGATTGTAAAGCGATCATAAAGCATCTGTTGACAACAATCTCAAGTATTTTTTTAAGAAACCTTTAAGTAAATTGTATTTATTTTTGTGTTGCTCTAAATTATAACAGCAGTCGCCTCGGAGGACGAATCACCAACACCAGATCATAGAATCAAACAGTTCCAACACAGGAAATGTAAAGAGAAGCCATTGGTCCAGAGGGAGCGGGACGACCACTGTTCATAAATGTTTATGTCCAAAAATGTCCGTAAATGTCTTCGGTCCTTACAATAACTCCAAAAAAACAGTGAGATGAAAGTGAGAAACCTCAGGCCCACAGTGGGAGAGGGATCCTGTCTGTGGGCTGTGGGGGGAGGTTGTTGGGTTTATTCCCATTAATTAATTAAATTGCAAACTGTGTGGATTTGTGTGACAATTTTAATGGCAGAATGTAATTCCTAACTTCTACCACCAGATGGAGATGTTTCACCACTTTCAATCTTGCCTTTATCCGTTGTACATGTTTATATATGTATATTATATGCTTTATTTCACATTCCAAACATGATACGTCCACCGAATTTCCCCAATATCAAGTTTAAAAGCCAAATTAATATATTATCTGTGCTTTAAAGGGTTTGCTTTTAGTCTCCCAGCCCATAATGATGCGGCGTAAATCCAATTCCTTCTCCACATCCACACTTTTCTCACGATGTACTTTCCAATATCCTGCTGCTTCAATCGCCAACTCACTGAGACGCCACTCTGTAGTGCACCTCTGCGGAAGTGTGTGTGGTTATCTATGCTTCTGAGAGCATCCATTTAGATTTAAAGAGGTTAGCCAAGCTTCTAAGTTCAGTAGTCGAAGTTTGAAGTGATTATAGGTTTAAAGTGGTTAGCCATGCTTCTAAGTTAAAACTGGTTTAAAGTGGTTCACCATGCTTCTATGTTAGTATAGGTTTGATTTAGTCAGTCATGCTACTAAGTTAATATAGGTTTGAAGTGGTAGCCATACTTCTAGGTAAATATAGATTTGATTTGGCTAGTCATGCTTCTAAGTTAATACAGGCTTGAAGTATTTAGCCATGCTTCTAAGTTTAGTAGTAGAGGTTTGAAGTGAATACAGGTTTAAAGGGGTTCGCCATGCTTCTAAGTTAGTATAGGTTTGAGGTAATGAGCCACGCTTTTAATGTTGATACAGGTTTGAAGTGATTAGCCATGCTTCTACATTCATTGATATAAGTTTAATTTGATTAGCTAATATGGTGCAGCCCTAGTAGCTGTCCTGAATTGCTTTACCAAAAAGCAAAACGTGAGACAGTATTGTGAACCAGGAAACGAAAAATATTGCGAAAGCAGTTTCTCATAAATAGTACTGTTGCTGTGTCCTTTGGCAAGACATTTCACCCTCATTGAGTATCAACACCGTTCTATACTAACTATACTAACTAGTGTCAACTATTGAGCCAAAATGCCATGTTATACTTACTAACCTACTTTCAAAATACGCGGTGGCTATTTTTAATCTCTGCACCGTTTTTATTACATTTGCAGTGTTCTATTTGGAGTCTGACGTACTTTCCAAACCCCCGGTGCTCCAAACGTTCATAAAGTCAAATAGAAGCCAGTCCATATTTCAACCATCCCTCCCTACCCTCCCCTACCCTCCCCTACCCTCCCCTCTCCTCCCTTCTTCCCCCACGTCTGCGGCCCACTGCCCCCTAGTGATGTCCCTGGGCACTTATTATACAGCTTATTTATGTGTCCCTCTTTCTGCACATCCGGGGAAGTCGTCAGCTCAAATATTTCCCCCTCTTTTGTGTTGAGATGATTTGGAAAGAGTATTTATTGAGTTTAAATGTTGTAATTTTACACTTGTGTGCTCTGTGCTCCCGCAGCTCTTGGGCAGATCATGCTGTACGTGGATGGAATGAATGGACTCATATGTCACAATGAGACCGTGCAGTGGCTCTACTCCCTGGTTGGATCAAAGGTACAGTACATTTGTTTTCATTATCAGTGTGTTATTATAATGGATTTGCAGTATATCGGAAGTTTCATTCATAGGTTGGAACAAGCTTATCTCATTGGTCACCTCAGCCCTCTAGTGGCCAAACATAGTATAGGATAGTGCTAAATAGTAAAAAACGATTTGTCATTTGCATGCACGCACACTCTCAGATACCGCTAGCATTTATAACTTGAAAAAAAATATGTGATGACAGCTTTGTGTCAGAGTATGTTAAGGTTTAAAAAAAAAAAAAGTTTATTGCATGTATGTAATTTTAGAACGACGGATGGAAAGGCTATAATCTGGAGTGTCCCAACCAAACAAAAAAGTACAGGAGTGATTCAAAAACAAACCCAAAGTCAAAAGCAGTTTTAGGTGAGGCAGTAATCAAGGACAGGAAGGAAATAAGGATCAATGAATATGATTTAAACATTAAACACAGAGCAGGACAAGACATAACAATACTTTATGTACAGTAGTTTTGTGACGGTCTCTTAGTCGGGACAACCTTGTTAAAGAGATCTATGAATTTCAATGCGGTTGTCCTGGTTAAATATATTTTAAAAAGAAAATGTAGCCCCAATTTTACTCTTACTGTCTTGTGCAATATTGTGACTAATGAACTACACATGGAGAAGCAGCATTTCAGATTCATGTATCTGAAATCTGGAATTGTCTTTCTGAAAATGTAAGACAGGCTTCTTCTTTGACAATGTTTAAATCCAGCTTAAACTTAGCTGTGCACACAACTGAGGGATTTTAGCTTTACTCTTGGTTTGTACTGTGAATATTTCTGATTTGAATGCCCTGTGTGAATTCAATGTATTTATATATAATCCTAAATCACAACAGCAGATCGTCTCGGAGGACTTTAAAAAGTTGTCATTCACCAACAACAGATCAGAGAATCAAACAGTTTGAACACAGGAAAATTCAATAAGAACATCATTAAAGATTTAATCCTTAATTAATATGTGCTTCTCTGGCATGTTATACGTTCATTCTGTTCTCATTGATGAATCCAAAATGTCCTCAGCAATAATATGGTCATAAAAATAGTAATAGTCTAAACAAAAAACGCCAGTAATATATATAAATGTTATTTTTACAGTAGCCCTCCCCTGAACTGAACAAAATTCTGTACTTTTTGTGTCAGTTCCGGCTGGTGGTGAAGACGGCTCTGAAGCTGCTCCTGGTGTTTGTGGAATACACCGAGTCCAACGCCACCCTGCTCATCCAGGCCGTGAACGCTGTGGACGCCAAGAGAGGTACAGTATGAGTATTAAATAAAACTAAAAATATGTCATGTGGCAGGTTTGAACCTGCCACAAACTAAAAATATGTCATGTGGCAGGTTTGAGCCTGTTTCCACCTGTCGGACTAATGAACACTGCCGACCTGAGCTCACATGTCATACTGTCCAATAATTTGATGTACAGCAATATCACATGATGGTAACATACGCAGTAGTATCACATGATCTTATGACTTATTATCCTATAATATTCTTGCACTACTAATACTGTGTATCACTGATTAATCTACAGATGTATACATACAAGTATATACTCATATTTTATACTTACTGTTTTATTAAGCCAAAGATAAAAATTTAGTTGAAATATATGTTTTAAAGTATAGAATGGTGCTATACTTAATATTCACTTATCTTGTGTTGTATTCTCACTGTGGGACGAATAAAGGATCTCTTAGTCTCTGAGTCTATTTTCAATCAGTTTTCAGCCTTGTTCAATTTAAAATACTAGCAAGAGATTACTGTCACACACTATAACACGCACACACACATATGACATCACTTGGTGTGTACAAGTTTGATGTTTGGTCAGGCGTGTATTTTGTACATGTGATGATGTCATTTGTAATTGTGTGGCCTAATAAGATGGATTCATGTGCATTAAAGCTGGGGTACCTAACTTTCAAATCACAAAAGACATTTTATTATGTAATAAAAGCCGTCAAACAAGTTTCTTGCTTAAAAATAGTTTCTACATGTGTTTTGGCCTCTGTCACATCTTTATATCTGCTTTTTCAGAGAGTAAAAATTGGAGAATGCAAAACATTATTGTGGTTGGATTTTTTCGCAGTGACTATGTGTTATTTATGAAACAAAACTTTAGGGACCCCAGCTTTAACACATAAATGAAATGTGTTTTTCAGTATTTAGTAGTTCGGGATAACAGCAATTTCTTATATTCTCTGCCAGCGTTTCATAGTTCGATTAGTATTTTCTTACCTTACAATGAAAGTCAATACAATCTTGATACTACAGAGATTTGGCCGTCTCCCTTTTCACCCGTCGGATTGAATGTCTGTAACCACTCTCCATGACTTTCTCCTCTTACTCATGTTCCTACCTGCGCCACTGGGCAGAGATGGGGGGGGGGTGTCTTCTGTTAAAGGGGGCTCTGGTATCTCTTCTACTGTTGCATTAGTAAAACATGATCCACTGTCTCCCGCAGTGAAGGAAATGTACTTAACCCCGACAGCTTCCAGGGGCGGCGCTAGATCACTGTGACAGAGCAGGCAGACACTGGCGCCCCCCACACAAGTGCCTGCATGGCTGCACGACTTTGGCAAAACTGTCTAATTGCTATTTTTGACCAACAAATAAAAATCATCTGATCAGATTTTCAGAGTATTTGTGAAGATGTAATGTATTGCTATACAATACAGCACAAAACTAAATATAGATGATAAAAAACACAATAAAACACTTTTTTAAAGATTAAACATGACAATAAACTAAGAAAATATACTACAGAATGAAGACAACACAACACATCTGATAAAAAAACAAAAAGATTGAAAAATAGTTAGTAAAAAGGAAAATATGTATTATTTATATGTATTTCATAGAGGGCTCCAAACTGAAATTTTAAGTATTAAAAAATCATTTAGATCAGACATTCATACATGTTATTATAATCACATAGAAAAAAGGTTTTTCAAATGACCATAAACAAACTAAAAGTTCAAATGAAGCAAGACAAAAACATTGGAAACTCAGGAAAAGACAGACAAATATAAAACAGGGAAAGATGTTCAGAGAAGTAAAGAGTAATAGAAATAAATAAAAATGACAGTGCCCCCAAACTGAAAACTACCCAGGGCTTCCACAGTGATAGTTCCGCCCCTGACAGCTTTACATGGAGATCAAGTGGCCTCAGCTTTTTCCACTGATGTTTTCCTCCAGTGAAAGTGACCGACAGTGACTGGGGATGAGTTGGCAAACTGGAGAGCCTGCTATAAACCTGATTTTATAATGCCAGTATCTTTTGTGTTGCCATAGGAACAAAGTTTTGGTCAAACATAGTGGAAATCTTGGATGAAAAAGACGGAGTGGACACAGAACTGCTCGTCTACGCCATGACACTCATCAATAAGGTCAGAATACTATTGTTTTGCTCTTGGAATAAGGCTTTAGGCAATATAAGGATACCAGCTGCTATTATCAATACTGTTTCAGTGAATTAATCACAGCTGCAGGAGTGTTTCTTAAATCATATTTTATATTCAGCATTTGGCTAAATGTGCATTTGATTTTAAACTAAACTGAGACATTTTAGTAGTGACTTCTAGTATATTAGCAAACCCAAAATCATATTTAATTTTTTTATTATTATCTATACTATCCTATTACTATTCTATCTATACTATTAAGTATAATAAGTATATATACTGTAATTTCTGTTTGTTTTTGTTTTTTTACTCAGGGCATTCTATATTTATTGATTGATTGATTGATTTTATTAATTCCAGCACAAAATATACATTGATAAGTATTTATAACATTTACATTCCTTTCTGTAAATCATTAAACATAAATATCTAATCAAGCTACAGTATTTGCCATAGTTTCACCATGTATTGCTCTATTTCCATACACTTTCTGGAACAGTTGAACTGTTGCGCATATACAACACGCAATGTATTAACCATAATTCAGTTCAGTTCAGTTCAGTTCAGATTGTTTATTTGAGCTCAGAGCAATACATACAGTTGATACAACAAAAAAAGACAATTCAATTTAATTCGTGTACAGCCCTAAATCACAATCAAATTCAAATACAAGAAATGCAATGATAAAAAACACATAGAGCTATTGGTCCAAAAGAGACAGATGACCAATGTCCATAAATACTGATCATCACAATGTTGTGATAGTGATATATAGACGTCGTAAGGAGATGGCAGAGGTAAAAAATACTGCACTTATAAACGCCGACCCCTTCATTGCATAATTCAATTAAATGTTCTAAGTCAGAGTAATACATACATACATTTCTGAATTAGTAACCGTATTGATATAAAACATTAAAGAGATAATTATAATCCTCATTCCCTGCTTGTATTGTGGTGTGGTCAGACGCTGGCGGGACTCCCGGACCAGGACCAGTACTATGACGTGGTGGACAGTCTGGAGGAGCAGGGTCTGGAGTCACTGTCACAGAGACACCTGAGCAGGAAGGGCACCGACCTGGACCTGGTGGAGCAGTTCAACATTTATGAGGTACACAATGTCCCCACACACACACGCACACACACAGCTGATATTGTTGCTATTGTTTATTCTGCTCACATTCTCAATATACACACATCTGTAAATACTTCTGAACCAAGTGCAATTATGGCTCTGGAGTTTATTTTATATTATTTCATTCTATTCCATTTTACCATCTTGCTATTTTAATTCTACTGTCTAATATCTTAGAAAATAGACTCTGTTTTATGTGTGCAATCTGAGTGCTCTTATTTCCTTCTTTTTCTGCTGTAATGTGCGCAACGATGACACTGAGGTTTCCCCCCTCTGTGGGACGAATACAGGAATATCTTATCTTATAAAAACTAAAACATAAATATATAAACAAAGCTTGATACAATTCTAAAATAGATATACACACAATAAGCCTTTAAAGGTATTGATAAATATTTTGTCTCATTGCTTCTGTGTTCCTTCCGTCAGACGGTCCTCAGACACGAAGACGGTGACGAAGAGACGCAGGTCCCTCCGAGCGGGCGGAAGGAGCGCAGGCGGGCCAGTGTGGGCTGCGGCAGCTCCGAGGGGCGGGGCCTGGAGCGCAGACGGAGCCGCAGACACTCTCTTCAGAGCAGCAGAGGACACGTCTCCGCCCCCTCCTCCCCCTCCACACACGGGACCAGCTTCATGTCCTTCGCTGGGCCCATCAGTGAGAGGTGAAGGCTACAGACCGACTACACTGAGTGATGATAACGCAGTTAGGAAAACATGGAGAGGTCCGTAGGGTAGTGGTGGAGTTCAAAGGAGAATATTTTGACTGACACATCCATAATCGAGTGTACTACTTAAGTGCAAAAAGTGATGGGAAATAAGTCAAATATTGCTCAAATCTGGCAAAACGTGTTTAATTTGAGCACATTTGGACTAGCCTGACTCTCACCAGACCAATGTAGTGTGGTTCAGCCAAACGCCTCTGGTGGAGCATGGCGGAACTACAGGGGTCTGGCGAGAGTCAGGCTACATTTTGACTGCCTTAAAACAAGATTTGTCAATGAAACAAGCAAAATTATCCTTTTTTGAAAAATCGACAAGAAATGTCTCCTTTGGAACGAGAGAGTAAAGCAACAGTTCTTGAAGTAATGGCATAGTCCCATTGGCAAATCTTGTTTTAAGTCAGTCAGAATGTACACAAATTAAAATGAATACCCACCCGGTTCAAGCAACTATTACCTCATATTTCATAATATTTGACAGTGTAGCAATAATGTTTTAAGGATTATAGCTGTTTTGTGACAATAATTTCTATAAAGTGTCCAGAACTACATACTGAAAGTCTTAAGCCAGTTTAATTTCCATCAATTCAAACATTCCCAAGAACTCACCCGAGGAGTAAGATTCTTTATATCTGTTCCGCCTTTTTATATTATGGTGTTTAAACAAGATCACTTTTTTTAACATAGACTTTCTGGTTTTGTGCGTTAGGTTCAACTTGAGGAAAATAGTTGTGAAAAGCTGGCCCCAATAACAATGTTGGAGCCACTAAAACTAAATCATTACATGTATAACCATTGTTTATGTCAACATTTAAACCTTTATACCTCTCAAGTATTGAGTGGTAATGGAGTGATTCAGTTTTGGAGTATTAGTACATGTGCAGGTTCATGTCTATACAGCACGATTCTCAGTCTGTTGTGTTTGTGCGTATTCTACCTGTATATATGTAGTAGCACGCAGCCTGTAAAGGGAATCTATCCCAGCTGGTCATCTGAAACCAGAGTAGGATTTCCGGTTCACTGCAAGAATTTACAGCCGACTTTGAAGGTCACTTGTGCCGCTATTGCTAATTGAATCAAGAAGTTAGAAAATCCGTCAGAACACAACTTTACACGCCTCTTACATATTCAGAATTTAAAACATACAATTTTAACGTATAATCTCTGGCCATTAAAGCTCTGCTATGTAACTTTTCTATACCAGTTACCTGTTTGTTTTTTACTCAGAGTTAGAACGTTTAAGTTTTGCAGCGTACATCTGTTCAACATCTGTATTTTGAATATGATACAATAATAATAATAATAATAATAATAATGAATGTTATTTCATTGCACCTTTCAATACACCCAAGGATACCTTGAAATATATTAAAAACATCACACCCAATAACGTACAGAATAGAATACATTTAAAAATTACAAAGAATAAGCTAGTTTTAAAAAGGTAGGTTTTGAGGTGGGATTTTAAAATGTCCAAGATAGATTTTTTTTGCCCTCTTCTTGAGGACAGAAACTGCCTCAGGAGTTCCATAGTCCAACGTGGCTCGATAGAACTCCTTCTTCAACCTGACACCATACTTTGGGGTCCAGAAGCTGTATCTATTGACTGCACTGACCCCCAAAAAACCCTCTGCAGGTGGTTGGTAAATCAGGGTAGAACCATGTGGTCCCTTTGGCCTGAGCCTGGCCAGGATCAAGGGTGGGGCTCCAGCTGTGCCAAAACATTGTCCAAGATTCAACTTTCTATGAGAGTTTTTGGGCTGCACGTCTAACACTGAAGACAAACTGGTGGTGGCCTCATTAGAAAAGTTACATAGTGTGTCTTCCACTGTCTCTACGGCATGACTTCATTTACTAACGATGTCTTCACGTCTTGTGCATGCTTTAAGTGTCTTTCTATTGTGTGCTTCATGTTCATGTTGTCTGTGTTGATCTGTCACTGCTGCTGCTCCTCTGCCCTCCTCCAACCAGAGAGGAGGAGGAGTATGATGAGGATGAAGAAGAGGAGGGGGAGGAGGAGGAAGACGATCCAGATTCTGAAAGTCATCCAGTCATTGAGTGCAGTAGTCAGGGTGCACACAGGTATTTTGGGTCAATCCCTGATGCTGTAGTGTTCCATTCTAGTCTCCCATTCTCTCATTGTCATTTATTTAAGGTTTCCTTTCACACAGAGCCGTCCCTTGTCAATCATTAACTTAACAGTTTACATCATTAATGTTGAGGACACTGAAGCAGACTGAGCAACTAACAACAATAATTGACTATTTTGATACTTGACTGGATCAAATGATACAATACAAAGGCAGAGGACTTGAGATTGTAGACAATATTAAAGAAATATTAGTAGTTTGCCTTTAGCAACTCTTCCTAGTCTAGAGGTAATACATAACCTACAGGATTCCAAGAAATAAAAAGTAAAAACCATAGTCAGGCTTGTGGGGATGCAAGCCCACTCGCATTCATAGTCATTGCTATGAAAAGCATACTTATTTAGTGATTTGTCACATGGTGGGGCTTTCACTTAAGATAGGTTTGTTTGTCCAATTATTATATTAGCACATTGGACATCATCTTGTCAAATGTTCTTGATGGACGTTGTGGAAACCTGTAAATAAATGTGACGTTCCCTTGATTGGAGCCAGTGGAGTCAGTCAGGCCTTGTCTCTGTATCTGTCCTCCAGTGCGGCTGCAGCTAGCATGTGTCTGGGCTTTAACTGTTTGGCTCAGCCCCCTCCAGGACCGAGTGTTCCTGAGGTCCAGAGCTCCACTCCTGTGAGCACCGCCCCATCACAGAGGGACTATAATCTGTGGTGTGTGCCTACAACAATCACTTCTCCATCCACCAGGGCCCAGATCCAAAACGTCCACTTCTATTGCTTATTTGGATTTTGATTGAATTCTAAACAGCCCAGGAGTTTTTAGCTTTGCACACTTCCTAAATATACTCCCTTAAGCGTGTCCTGGGTCTTCCCCCAGGGTCTCTGCTAGTATACCTCTCCAGGACTCCTTAGCTGCTCTACTTCAAGCTCCTTCTGTGTGACTGAGCTCCTCACCCTATCACCAGCAGCCACTCGCAATAAACTAATGTTGACCGCTTGTATCCATTGCCAAAAGCACCTTCCCTCATCCATGCACAAGTCCCCTCCAAAGAACCTTTCTACCACCTGGAGTTGGTGCAATATATTTATCTGGTCTAGAACCATGGCCTCGGATTTGCAGATGCTGATTCTCATCCCAGCTGCTTCACACTTGGCTGCAAACCGTCCCAGTGCATTTTGAAGGACCTGGTTTGTTGAAAGCCAACAAGACAACATAGTCTGCAAACATCCACCTATTTTCTTCTTCTATTCATTTCTGGGTCGGGGCTGCCAGTCAGAGCTATACCCAGTCCACAGAGCACCAGCCCCTCACTGATCCTCCTGCAGGTGGTGAGTCCACTGGAAGATGGCTGTCAGTGACAGTATAGCCTTAACTTTTAGCGGGGTCTTCGAGCAAACTGGGTTTAAGTGTCTTGCCCAAGGACACAACAACAGCAGACATCAGTGGGAGTCGGTAGAGAAGGTCTTGTGGGGGGATCGAACCCACCACCTTCAGGCTCAAAGGCCACTGCTCTACCAACTGTGCCACTGTCATAAACATCATCTGCAAACAGTTGGACAAGCTGGACTCCCTCTGGCCCCTGGCTGTGCTGAGAATTATGTCCATAAAAGTAATGAACAAAACTGGTGACAAAAGGCAGCCCTGGGGGACACCAATATGCCCTGGAAAAGACAAACATGCAATGCAAACACAGCTCCAGTCATACAAGACAGCCTTAAGCAAAGAACCCCAGACCCCATACTCCCAGAATCAGAATCAGAATCAGAATCAGAATCATTTTTATTGCCAACGTAAGTAACGGGAGGTCACAGACTTGGAAATTGCTTTGGCTCAGTGCAACAGTCGAAAAGAGATAATAAAAATAAGAATAAAAAACACTTCTAAAGAATAAATTTAAATTTAAAATAGAGTTACAGTTACTATTTACAATATACAAGTGCACATGGTGCACACAATGTAAGGTGACAGCAGTACAGTGAAGTAAAGTGACGTATGATGGGCAGTAAAGTGACTTTATAAAGGGCGGGGGGACAGGTTAAGAAGTGTTCAAGAGTCCAACAGCAGAGGGGAAGAAACTGTTCTTGTGGCGGGAGGTTCTAGTCCTGATGGACCGCAGCCTCCTGCCTGAGGGGAGTGGTTGGAATAGTCCATGTGCAGGGTGAGAGGGGTCGGCTGTGATACGACCAGCCCGGCCTCGAGCTCGGGCGACGTACAGGTCCTGCAGCGATGGAAGGCTGCGGCCGATCACTTCCTCTGCAGAGCGCACAATGCGCTGTAGTCTCTGTTTGTCCCTGACTGTGGCTCCAGCGAACCACACGGTGATGGAGGAGGTGAGGATGGACTCGATGATGGCCGTGTAGAACTGCACCAACATCTGTGCAGGCAGCTTGGCTTTCCTGAGCTGCCGCAGGAAGTACATCCTCTGCTGGGCCTTCTTGATGAGGGAGCTGATGGTCGGCTCCCACTTGAGGTCCTGGGTGATGGTGGTGCCCAGGAAACGGAAGGACTCCACAGAGGTGATGGGGGAGTCCATCACGGAGGGTGGGGGCGGGGGGACAGTGCTCTTCCTGAAGTCCACAATCATCTCCACTGTCTTCTGGGCGTTCAGCTCCAGGTTGTTACCACTGCACCAGGACACCAGCCGGTCCACCTCCCTCCTGTAGGCGGACTCATCGTTGTTGGAGATGAGTCCAATGAGGGTGGTGTCGTCCGCGAACTTGATCAGCTTCACGGAGTCGTGGCTGGAGGTGCAGTGGTTGGTGTACAGGGAGAAGAGCAGGGGAGAAAGAACACAGCCCTGTGGGGCTCCTGTATTTATAATCCGAGAGTCCGAGACATTCTTCCCCAGACGCACTCGCTGCTTCCTGTCCGTCAGGAAGTCAGTGATCCACCTGCAGGTGGAATCGGGCACGTTGAGCTGGGAGAGCTTGTCCTGGAGCAGGGATGGCAGGATTGTGTTGAAGGCAGAGCTGAAGTCCACGAACAGGACCCTGGCGTAGGTCCCCGGGGAGTCCAGGTGCTGTAGGATGTGGTGGAGGGCCAGGTTAATGGCGTCGTCTACAGATCTGTTGGCTCTGTAGGCGAACTGCAGGGGGTCCAGGAGGGGGGAGGTGAGGGACTTGAGATGGGAGAGAACCAGGCGTTCAAATGACTTCATGACGACAGACGTAAGTGCTACATGTCTGTAGTCATTGAGTCCTGTGATCCTGGGCTTCTTCGGGACGGGGACAATGATGGAGGATTTGAAGCAGGCCGGGACATGGCAGGACTGCAGAGAGGAGTTGAAAATGTCCGTGAACACAGGAGTAAGCTCACTGGCGCAGTGTCTCAGAGTGGCCGGAGACACGTGGTCCGGGCCAGGAGCTTTGCGGGGGTGCAGCCTCAGGAAGAGTTGTTTAATCTCTTTAGCGGCTATTGTTAGGCTGGGGGCAGGGCTGATGGGTGGGTCGTTAGAGTAGTGGGGGGTGGGGGAGGGAGAGGTGTCAGGGGCAGCATCAAAGCGACTGAAAAATAAGTTCAGATCGTCAGCTAGCTTGTGGTCATCAGCACAGGGGGGGGCTTTGGGTTTGTAGTTGGTGATCTCCCGTAGGCCCCTCCAGACAGAAGCAGTATCGTTGTTATAAGAATACACTGCAAAGCTCACCCCAGGAAACATTGGTGGAATGTCTTCACCAAATCCATTTGAAGCCAAAATGAATTCACCGCAATCTTCAGAATTCAAAAGACTCCAAATAAAACGGCAAAAGTAAGTTTTGGATCTTTGTCTCTGTCTACATCTTTGCTTTTCGCTGTACTGCACAAAGCTTCGCACACCATCATGTTAGCATTAAATTGGTTTTTAAATTGTGTAAACATAAAACACAAACTAAACTGAATTATTTAGATTGTCGTTTTGACTAACGTTGACTAACTCATCACACTCTTCTCTGTGGGACGTTGGGTCTGTTCTTCTAACTCTGCTTCTCGTCTTCAGTGTGGCAGAAACATCGCATGCAAACGACTTTAACACCACATCTCTAACATCTAGAAAGCCCTGCTGGGTCGAAAGGTAAGGGCAGGCACCAAAAACACGAGCGATGTTTCGGGTTAAGATCTATTAATTTTTTTATCAAATGAAAATGAGATGGTCTTTTGTTATGAGCCTAAACGTGACAACATTGCCTACAATAATCTCTAATGTGTCATCTCTGGACATATTGTCACAGTTGTAAAAGCGATAAGGCCGTTTAAGTTTTGACTTCAGCCTGAAGTCTTTTCCATCAGGCATTATTTAGCACAAAAATTCTTAATATACACAATTTAGTTCTTATTTTTTCTTATTGTAAAATGTATAAGATCTTTGAAACATGTGGCCTAAGATGTAATGTTCATTATGATTGAAGAAAGTACTGCATAGACAAATTTGTATTGACTAATTGGGAGAAAAAAAGTATGCAGCATGAATATACTTCTGATTCAAATTTTTCAATATGTAAAGACAAAAAAAGGAAATTCTGAAGGATATCTCTAAAAGGCAGTGATTGATATTCTATTCATTTAACATTTTAATTATTTTTTTTTGCTTTAAAAGTTCTCATAGTTTATTCATCCTAATTCTGAAATATTCTGAACCTTATCTTTATCCTTAAAATATATCTGCAGCTCGGTGATATTAAAGATTATACATTTTAGTGACCTTTCTCGTCCCGCATTGGAATCCCTGTAGAGAAATTCCTTCCTTCTGATTTCACTGACGTATGGAAGCAGCTGTTTTTTGTTTTGTATTTATCTTCATTGGGTCTGATCGGCTGAAGCTGAAATGTACTTTGGTCTTTTTGAAGGATACACAGCAGCAAGCAGCAGCCTCCCCCATCCCCGGTGCACCGCCTCTCCTCTGCCGCTGACTCCAGAGCTGACAGGTCGGCATGCGTTTTAGAACTATTACATACCACACATACTTTATAGGTCTAAATTAAACTACAGCGGCCTCTGTCTCTCCTATGTCCACACGTAAATCAAACACGAGCCTCTTACTTGCGGCTACTTACGCTGTCACTTGTGTGGCTGTGTGTTTGGCGTGCAGGGCGGCGGGAGGGCTGCTGTCCTCGTCGTACAGGCAGCACCAGGAGGCTCTGGCCACGGAGCGAGAGAAGAAACGTCAGGAGAGAGAGGAGCGTCTGCTGAAGGTCGAGAGGGATGAGAGGAGTCGCTGCAAGTGAGTTTGGTCTTAGGGGACGAGTGTTACTTCCATACTCATGAATAGGAGATTTTTTTAAATTATATACAGCATACATTTTTGTTTTGATAATATTTTAAGTGTGGGCTGGTCTTTTTCCATATTTTTAGAAAGTATATTGACGTTTGACTTTAATAACAATTCATTTTTATAAATTAAATATATATTCATTAGGGCCGGGACTTTAACGCGTTAGTTACGATTAATTAACGCCACAAAAATTAGCGCGTTAAAAAAATGTACGCATTTTAATTGCATGTGTTTTGAACCTTCCTTACTGGAGGATGAGTTTCAGACGGACCAATTATACTGGCGCACCAACTCGAGCTCCGTGACGTTCTTTTTTTTTATTTATTTTTTTATGAATTTATTTCTTCAAAAGTGCAGGTATACAACATGCATACAAATTGACAATCAGATAGCCAGAGGGTTAAAGCGAAATAAATAAATAAAAATAATCATATACAGTCAAATACATTGAACGCAGTACAAATGTCAATAGTCCTTACAGCTTTTTTGTTAGTTATGCCACTTATCAATTTAGCTCCGTGACTTTTCTTGTTCAAAAGTACATTATAACAAGCAAAGAGCGACTCTGGAGCTGTCCCTAATCTGAGTGAGTTTGAGACGGGAATGAGCGCGTGTATGGAGCTGTGGACTGTGTGTGTGAGGAAGAGGAGCAGCGAGTGAGCGTGAAGGAGGAGAAGCAACACAGGTGTGTGAGCTGCTATTGCTGTTGTTTTAGTTCGAATGCACACATCAAAAACTTATTATAAGCTTTAGTGCTCACTGTTAGTGCAGTGGATTTTGGTTAAAAAGCATCTGTTGTTGTCAGAGTGTGTGGAGGCGATAACAGATACATTATTTGCAGTGACGTGCGGTGAGGTTTGTGATTGGGGAGGCACTGACTTTAAAAGTTAGATTTACCATCATTATTATGATAAAGTAGCATTTAATCGCCAATGCAATGACATCCACAAACTTTTTATACTGCAAAGATAAGAAAACCAGCGTCTTTTAATAATCTCACAACAAATCTAGCTGCTGAAGCTCTGCTCCGCATCAAACAACATCTTTAAGCACAGGTGCGAGAGACGTGAGGAGAGAGAGAGAAATAGACGCGAGCAAAGAGAGAGCGAGATAGAGATGCGAGGAGAGAAAAAGAGACGGGAGGAGAGGAAGAAAGAGACGGGAGGAGAGCATGGATCTATTATAATAACGGAGGAGAGATAGAAAGAGACGGGAGGAGAGAGAGAAAGAGACGAGCAGTGTTTGAATCAGTGTTTTCGGAGAAGCAGTATCAGAACTAAGAAATTCAGGGTGAGGACGTATTATTAATAATAATACGTCTGCAGAACGAAAGTTACGAATGCACCAACATCTGTGCAGGCAGCTTGGCTTTCCTGAGCTTTCCTGCCGCAGGATGGTCGGCTCCCACTTGAGGTCCTGGGTGATGGTGGTGCCCAGGAAACGGAAGGACTCTACAGAGGTGATGGGGGAGTCCATCACGGAGGGTGGGGGCAGGGGGACAGTGCTCTTCCTGAAGTCCACAATCATCTCCACTGTCTTCTGGGCGTTCAGCTCCAGGTTGTTACCACTGCACCAGGACACCAGCCGGTCCACCTCCCTCCTGTAGGCGGACTCATCGTTGTTGGAGATGAGTCCAATGAGGGTGGTGTCATCCGCGAACTTGATCAGCTTCACGGAGTTGTGGCTGGAGTTGCAGTGGTTGGTGTACAGGGAGAAGAGCAGGGGAGAAAGAACACAGCCCTGTGGGGCTCTTGTATTTATAATCCGAGACATTCTTCCCCAGACGCACTCGCTGCTTCCTGTCCGTCAGGAAGTCAGTGATCCACCTGCAGGTGGAAACGGGCACGTTGAGCTGGGAGAGCTTGTCCTGGAGCAGGGATGGCAGGATCGTGTTGAAGGCAGAGCTGAAGTCCACGAACAGGACCCTGGCGTAGGTCCCCGGGGAGTCCAGGTGCTGTAGGATGTGGTGGAGGGCCAGGTTAATGGCGTCGTCTACAGATCTGTTGGCTCTGTAGGCGAACTGCAGGGGGTCCAGGAGGGGGGAGGTGAGGGACTTAAGATGGGAGAGAACCAGGCGTTCAAATGACTTCATGACGACAGACGTAAGTGCTACAGGTCTGTAGTCATTGAGTCCTGTGATCCTGGGCTTCTTCGGTACGGGGACAATGATGGAGGATTTGAAGCAGGCCGGGACATGGCAGGACTGCAGAGAGGTGTTGAAAATGTCAGTGAACACAGAAGTAAGCTCACTGGCGCAGTGTCTCAGAGTGGCCGGAAACACGTGGTCCGGGCCAGGAGCTTTGCAGGGGTGCAGCCTCAAGAAGAGTTGTTTGATATCTTTAGAGGCTATTGTCAGGGTGGGGGCAGGGCTGATGGGTGGGTCGTTAGAGTAGTGTATAGGGGCAGCATCAAAGCGACTGAAAAAAAGTTCAGGTCGCCAGCTAGCTTGTGGTCGTCAGGGGGGCTTAGGGCTTGCAGTTGGTGATCGTTGTTACCAAACTGCTCCTGTAGTCGTTCTGTGCCAGGACTTGGCTGCTTTCAGTTCGTCCCTGAACTGATATTTAGCTGCTTTGTAGCCGCTGCGGTCCCCCTCCCTGAAAGCAGACTCCTTTGCTTTCCTGAGCTGCCGGAGTTTAGCAGTGAACCAGGGTTTGTCGTTGTTATAGATGACCCTGGTCCTTGTTGGAATAATGCTATCCTCGCAGAAGTGAATGTATGACGTCACAGTGTCCGTGTAGTCATCCAAACTATTTGTGGCAGCTCTGAAAAGGTCCCAGTCTGTAGACTCCATGCATGCGCGCAGCTCTTCCACAGCTTCATCAGACCACACTTTGGAGCTCCTCACTGCAGGTTTCGAGAGCTTTAGTCTCTGTCTGTAAGCAGGGATCAGATGTATCATGGAGTGATCTGAGATATAAAGAATCCTCAATATATTTAGAAATAAATATATGTTTTGCATTTTTGTAGTAGGTAGATCATTTTGACTTGATCATTTTATAAGTAGCTTGCATGCTAAAAAAGTGTGAGCACCCCTGTTTTAGTTTGAATGCACACATCAAAAACGTATTATTAGCTTTTGTACTCACTTCGAGTGCAGTGGATTTTGGGCTTAAGAAGTGAATGTTGTGGACAGTGTGTGTGGAGGCGATGACTGAAACGTTATTGGATGGAAAGAAGTCCGTCTGATCCTCCACAATGAACATGTGTTGCTTAAGCTTATGTATTCAGTCATTATTCAATGGTAAACTCAGAATCAGAATCATTTTTATTGCCACCTAAGTAACAGGAAGTCACAGACTTGGAAATTGCTTTGGCTCAGTGCAACAGTCAGAAAGAGATAATAAAAAATAAAGAATAAACAACACTTCTAAAGAATAAATTTAAATTTAAACTTAAATCCATGTGAAAAAAAATTACTTCTCACTGTTCTCAGGACAAATTTTTATATGCGATTAAAATGAGATTAATTAATTATAAAGCCTCTAATTAATCAGATAATTTTTTCTAATCGAGTCCCAGCCCTAATTATATATATATATTATACATACATATATATATCATATGGGTTATTTTCTAGGCAGTTTGTGTCCAATTTGACTTTGTGAAGCTAAAGCTAACTGTACATTCATGATTTTTTTCAAAGTGATTCGATAACGTTACGACTCGTAACATTACCTACAGCCACTTACAAGTTTTCAATGGTTAGGGTTAAGGTTTTTTTGCACCGCTAACCAAAAGCTTACTGTTATTAGTGGCACGGTAGTAGCTATTGCAGTTAGACCAATGTTGCCGGTGCTGTCTCCCTAGCTTATAACCATATTGGCGTGTATTGATGCAAATATTATCAAAATTATTATTACAGATGATTTTAATCCCATGTGTGATTTTAATGTTTTACGGTGTTTAACTACTTGTGTGATTTAATTTTTTGTTTTTAATATATCTTGTGCTCTTAATCTGTCTTTTTATGTTTACTTAAATTCTAATGTTTGATGGTTTATGCATGATGTAATATGGGTTGTGAGGCGCTTTGCGTTACCTTGGCGATCTACAAATAAACGTTGATGGATTGATTGATACAGTAGTAGTAAAGTAGTAAGTAAGTAAGCTTTATTTATATACCGCCTTTCACAGACCAGAGTCACAAAGCGGTTTACAATTGTTATTTTTTGGGCACTTGTCCTCTCACTCCACACAGAGATGGGAGCGGGGTCGCCGAACAGGAGGCGCATGCCAGACCTATTGTACATATTTTTAGTGGTAGGGGAAACCGGAGTACCCGGAGGAAACCTACGCAGGCGCGGGGAGAACATGCAAACTCCACTCAGAAAGGCCCTGGTCCGGCCGGGATTCGAACCCAGGACCTTCTTGCTGAGAGGCGAGAGTGCTATCCACTCAGCCACCGTGCCGCCCAGCAGCTAAAATCAATTTTAATAAGGCATTATATTCTATTAATCCTGTGAATTAAGTAGTTCCTCCCTCCTTATCATATGATGTTGTACTTGATGAGCATACTTATTCAACTATTTATAACGGTGCATTTGTTTTAGTTGCTTAGTTAAAGTAACTAAGCAGAAATTTAATTTTTTTAATTAAATGGGCATTATGCAATGTGAGATCCAAATTAGCACAAGCATCTAATGACGCGCGTTGGGTGTGTTTTTTGATGCCTGAAGAGCGTGCGGTCTAAACGCGCCATCATAGTGATGCAGTGACTGTAGTGTGAATGTGAATGATCAGCATAGCGTCTTTACTTTTGATCATGGTTGTGTCTCCGGTTCCAAAAGAACTTCCACTCGTGCCGACACTGTGTCATTACAAGGTCAAATATGCAAAAATTGAAACTTTAAATCTTCCCCTCATAAAACATTACCAAAGAGTACATAAAACAAGAGGCGAAACTCCAGTGCAGTTTTGTCAACAGCACCATTTTGCACCGATAAACGGTTAGCATAGCGACATACATAGCAATAACACTATGTCTGAAAATAAATGGAAACAACCAAACAGTGCATCAACTGCAGCCAAAGTACAACTGATCCACTCCATTTTATAAATTCCCCAAAGATCCAGAAAGGTATATGCGAGGTATATAGAGCTTTTATGACACATTTATAACATTAAAGTGGTTCTCACCCCCGCTCCTCGGAGCTTACGTCACTCACATTTCCTGTTCAAATCTTCCTCTAAATGGGCGTAGCCTGGAGGACTGAAGGGGGCGTGAACGAGACTGGGCAGTTTACATTGCTCTGGGCGGGGGGCTGCTGACGTCAGGTCCAACTTGCAGACGTCAGGTCCAACTTCTGTGCCAGTGTTGGCGCCAGATTCAAAATTCAAATGTAGTAATACAGGTCGCCAGCAGATGGCGCCTCACAGACGGTTTTAGGCAGAAAGTTTAACTTTCAACTAATTTGCACCAAAGTGACAAAATTATGACCAGGATATGTAGACAACACTATTGGACACTCATTTATACCGTTTATCAGCAAAAAAAAGTGGATTTGAGGGTGAGTTGTCCTTTAACACCAGCTAGCACTAACATCAACAGTAACTAGCTAACACCGATGTCAACAGTAACTAGCTAACACCAACATCAACAGGAACTAGCTTGTCGACAGGAACTAGCTAACGTTAACGTCAAGAGGAACTTGTTAACACTAATGTTAACAAGAACTAGCTAACATTAACGTCAACAGGATGATGTCAATGATGATGCTAGCTGCCTTAACGTCAAAAGAAACTAGCTAACAGGGTCAACAGGAACTAGACAACATTGATGTCAATAGGAACAAGCTAACATTAAAGATGGATTACCTTTAATTTTGTATTCATTAGGAAAATTCAATTCATATCCATGCAGTGCATTGGGATATACAACCTTTTGAAACATAAGTAGTACTGGTTTGTACTGGAGTGTAGTTTTATTTTAGATCGAATTTATGCCCAACGTGGAAGAGAATTCATTTCAGAACCAGATTGTGACCAATCACAGCAGTCCTCTGGCCTCTATCTTGAGAAAAGCTACAGGTCTCTCGTTAGCGCGCACCAAGCCCCGGTGATCCAAGATGGCGCTGTTTTCAAATGAATGGCTTGTGCTTCACAGGGACCGAAAGATTAGCAGAATTCGCCTATTGCTGGGTTGCACCCATAGACCGTATATATTAAAGGCGCTATACCCGTTTCTGCAAGGTTTGAATGTTTAGCACCGCCCCCCAACTCGCTCAATGGCTTCTCATTTCCCCTACGCTCTCATAACACAGAGCCATCTAGTTCAATTTGCGATCTGACATGTATGCTAACATTAGCATTAGCGCAACTTCTTGTAAGCTGTACAACAATCACTGATGAAATGGTACTAAAGCAACGCACTGCTAACACAATATATAGGTAAAAGAATACTGCTAGTTTCGCATCCAAATTTATTCATTAAAACATTAGAATATATTTGAATATTTAATTATAATTTATTATACAGCTCCTCACAGCAGCAGTAGAACACTCCATTGACTTGAATGTAATTCTACCGATCATTTTTTCTTGATAACAGAACTCTCAAATCAATAATGACCGCTGCCCTTTGACAATGCAATCTCTGTTTGTAATTCAGGTGTGTAAAATACTGCCATTACTCCGCAAGTACAACGAGAGAAGCTAGCGGAGCTAGCCACGCTCAATAAACAACTACATATCTATCAATCAACACCATTAAATGTTAATCGGACAATACAGTATACATATACATCCTTAACACACATGCACAGACTTTTTCAGAATTTCTTGTTATCGTTTTCATGACCAAATTACTATTTTAATGTGACAAAAAGCGATCGCGAAAAACCCGGAAGTAACCATTAACATGTAGTTCCAGGGAGCTAGCTAGCTTAGCTGTTACCTGCCTAGCACGTCCCGGTGGAACCTTTGGGAGCTAACTATTTTATTTGCAGTTATTGAATACATTTCGAATTGTAAGGGTTGCCTGAATGACGTCACTAAGACACGCCCCCGCCGCCTGTCAACTCCCGCCCACATGTTTCGGACAAACACTGCCGAATTGAATCAAATACCATTTGTCACTTTAGAAGAAAATGAAATACCAGGAGCAAAATTCCACCATCAAACCATCAGGGATCATAGTGTAGACCAATTATAACGTTGGCTTGAATGTCATGGTCTTCCAGTAACTGGTAGAAAGTTTGAATTGATAAAAAGTTAATGGTGAGGATTATTGATATATACAGTCTATGGGATTATGCTAACATTATCTAGTCATTTAAATTGCAATGTTAGCGCCTTCTTTGTTTGTTTTGCTGTGATTAACTTCCATTTATCAAGTTGTTTTTTGCACCGTCCACTTTGTAATTAGTTTGATCATTTAGTTAGCTACTGTCAGCCGATATTATAATAGATCCATGGGGTCACAACGGGCTACGCCACTACTGTCTCTGCAGAGAAACTATCGGAGCTAGCCGCACTCAATAAACGCAAATGACAATCAATCAACACATTTAAATGTTAATGGGAGAATATATTATACATACATTCGTAACACACGTGCACGGAGGTTTTCAGAAGTATCTGTTAAGGTTTTCATGACAAAAATACTTTTTTAATGCGACTAAAGCGATCGCTTTTTTAAAGTAGGTTAGCTAGCCTCACTGTTACTCGCCTGCCTCGGGAAAACTATTTTCTTTGCACTCATTAAATAAACCTTTCGGCATTAATAAAAGTGACTAAAGTTTATTTTGTGTGTGCAGTTGGTACAAAGCCGTATAATAAGTGGACCCGACACGCTTCGTCTGTACTTATTTTCCCATAGTCACGAAGTTGAAAAAATCCCTCTCATCTTTCTTCAGGTGTGAGAATTGTATACATTCTGGATTAGGACAAACAATACTAATATGGATTGATGGGGGTAAATGGTATAAAGAGAAAGTTTGTGCTAACTACATTCAGAAGAGCTCAGACGGACTTGATACAGAGGTCCAGGTCCAGTCCCAGCTAAACATAGCTAGGACTGGATCCGGATGCTCCACAGTTGGTCCAGCGAAGTGTTTTGAAAAAACATGTGTCCTTTTTTATTATATTCGAAGCCGAAGCCCTAGTTTTTAGCAGCGCTGTAGGGGCTAGAGGACGCAGGCTGTTCACTGCTCGTTCTGTGAGTGGAGGAGAACGAGCGTCTCGCTAAGACTCTAGTCAGCACTTTTCACTGCTTGTAATTCTTACACAGCTGAATCAATTACCTCAAGTTTTCAATTAAATTACGGATTATAATACAACTTGTATGTAGTAATAAGCATTTTTATCAACTACTTAGAAAAAAAATCGGGTATAGCTTCTTTAATAGGGGAAAAATACTTCGTCCTACGGCCCCATGCCACGTCCCCTTTTGGTCACGTGGTTGCAACCCAGCAATATTTGGGCATTGTTTGATCCTCCCTGTTCAGCTCAGTGGACGAGCTCCCATGATGCGTTGCACCAGATACGGATGTGTGGCTCTCATGTACTTGCACAGAGGGGTTCGGCCCCCGCTCTGACCAATCAGAGCTGCTGATGGGAGCAGCAGCAGAGCGGAGTCAGAGCGGGAAAGAAAACAGAGTTTGTGGCAGTAAAGTGTGGATTAAAAGAAAACCAAAGGATTTAAGAAGAAAAAAGGTCAGGATGACAAGAGAAACATAAATTCCCTCAAAATCCGGGTTAGAACGGGGGAGGCCAAGCGTTTGAAGGACCGGGAGAGGCACCCGGGAAGCGCAGTTGACGAGACTACTTTAGCACCGGGGTATGCAATCAAATGAGAAACAAAAAATACCTTTGACTTTTCCATTTGTTTTTGGGCCAAAACAAGAGACGTATACAGATATTCTTATTGGTCCATGCTCCAGCTCCGTAAACAACAGCACACGAGTACATGCCTGAATGGAGGGGAGGTAGTGGTTTTTTTTTGGTTCACTCTAGTTTACTTGCTGTGAATTTTTGAAGTCTCTCGTTCAAATGAATGGAGCTGCGCAGATGCGTTTTTTCCATAGACTGTATATAATAACGGACAGAGTCACGCCTATCTCCGCTGTTCATAGGAGTTGGCCATGATAAGTGCTTTCATGGAGCAATCCAAGATGGCCGCGAGTGGTCCCGCCCACAAGAAAATTGTGAAAAAACGCATCTGCGCATGCGTCAGCTGGCGCAGCTCCATTCATTTGAACGAGAGACTTCAAAAATTCCCCGAGAGTAAACTAGAGTGGACCAAAAAAATTCACCCCCCTCAGCATTGACACACATGTGGAACGGAGCTTTGGGCCAAGAGCCAACTTTTGGTCCATCCTGTAAAGACGTTTTTGAGAGGTCTGCTAACGCTATATGTTAGCATTGGCTAATTCTTCTTCTGGGTCCACCCCCATCGGCCCGGGGTGGTATTTTGGCCACTTTTGAGCTGGGACTCTCCCCCACTGGTTTTTTCACAATTTTCTTGTGGGCGGGACCACTCGCGGCCATTTTGGATTGTTTCAGTAGAGCACATTTTTTGGCCCATTAGTTAGAACTGCGGAGATAGGCATGACTCTGTCCGTTAATATATACAGTCTATGCTTCAAAGCCAAAAAGTGAGTTAGTCCCAAGCCCCGGCAATCCAAGATGGTGCCGTATTCAAATTAATGGTTTGTGCTCAGTGGCGCATTGTGCCAACATGGGGGCTGAAAGATTAGCAGAACTCCGCCTGGAACTCGCAAAGATCCATGGGAAACTCGCCTGTATTTGGGCATCGTCTGGTCCTCCCGGTTCTGCGCAGTGGATGAACTGCCATGACGCGTTGGGCAAAATACGCGTGTGTGGCTGTCATGCACGCACACAGAGGGGCTCGGCCGCGTTCTGACCAATCAGAGCGGTAGTTAGAGCGGGAGCCAGATGAGCAGAGTTTGTGGCACTAAACTGTGGATTTAAAGAAAACCGAAGGATTTAAGAAGAAAAAGGTTCAGGATGACAAGGAACACTAAAATCCCCTCAAATCCGATCTTTATGAAAGCTGTAGGTTCTCTGTCAGCTGAGGTTGCGCTGGTTTAGTTTACATTGAGTTCTATGGGGAACATTTCTGGGTAGCCCACTTGAATTAAGTCTGGTTTAGTCTGCAGTACCGCGAGAATCCCCTGAGCACTAGGGTTCTTCAGCTCCAAGCTAGTAATACCCAATCCAGTTAATAAAATAGACCCATGGTTGGTCCGGCTTTAACATTGACAGGAACTAGCTAACACTTATCTCAACGAGAACTAGCTAATATTACGTCAACGAGAACCAGCTAACATTAACATCAGGTGTAACATACCAAGGACAACAAGGCTCATCCAACGTTTTCATTACATTTTTAGCAGACGCTATAAGATTAAACTGATGAGGTTTGAGATTTTTTTTTTTTTTCGTGCTCTATTAAACCTGTTTTATTTCAGGCTAAAGAATATGTAAGGGATAACGTATATTACGCAGGTAATTATCGGAAAATAAGTACCGACAGGGCGAAGCGGACCCCGACGGGAGAGTGGTCCAAGGGACAGGAAGTAAATCTCCCCATTAGGAACAATGTAAAAATTCACTGATTCCGAGTCAAAATGCTCTTTTTCTGTGGCTTGTACAGTTGTGGCAAATGCTCACATCGAGTGGGGAACTTATGGAGTCTCTATTTCGCTAAAATTTATTTCACTAACAGGTTTTGATTTGTAGGAAAATGCCTAATAACCCAGAAATGGATTAAGGTGAAGAAAATGGATGGATGGCTGGCCTAATAAGGAACAGGAGAAATGCGCTAGCATTAGCATTAGCCTGCGTAGCATCTGCGGCCACCGAGATAGCTGACAGTCCAGTCTTTACTTTGCTGACTTTCATTGATACAATGCAGTATTTTTGTGTGGTATACGGTTGTAGTAACCAAGGGAACAGAGAGAAAGAACTGTTAAATACATGTTTCAATGCCAAAAGTTGTCTCAAACCAACGTGTACATGTGTAACATAGCTAATAGTAGGCTTTACAATCAGTCTTCCCACATATATTCTAGCCATTGTGTTACAAGAGTAATTGTTCATTGTTATTCCCACGACTGTGAGGACCAGGGTCTGGGATGGTGAGGGCCAGGGTAATGTCTGAAGTTGTATCCAAGCTCCGTGCCCACAGGGCAGCTGCGTTGGTTGCAGCTCCCCGCTGTTAGCTTACTGTTAGTTATGGCCCCCCCCCCCCGGGAAGGTAAAAATTCACTTCAAGTGGGGGGGGGGGGGGGGGGGGGCTTCAAATACCTCCACTTCAATATAAAACATCATACATGGGGGGGGGGGGGGGGGGGGGGGGGGGGGGGGGGGGGGGGGGGAGGGGAGGGGGGGTTGGCACAAACACAAAGTAAGAGGCCAGGCTACGTAACTTTCAAACAACATCAAATGACACTATTTAATAAAATCAGATCTGATAATTAGTTTTCCTCTGCTCTTAAACTGTTTAGTCACATTGCTGGTAAATTTGGTTTATTAATTTGGATCTATAAGTCACGTTTTTTAAAAGTACACGCGACACTATTTGTGTTATAATTAGTGCCAAAAGTAACATGTACAGTACATTTCTCCACTGTGAGAACAATAAAGTTTTATCTTATGTTATCTGTAGATCAACCAGTAAAGTGAAAAATACAGAACCACCCTTCACTCACTGAATGCTCTCAGCACAATATAGAAGGAAATTTCTAAGTATGCAAAAGATAAAATATTCTTGGACAGGATAATAGACTAAGGTTGTTTTTATTAGTTCAACATTTTAATTCTCGAGTCTGCCTCTGTGATGGTAATTGAGTTCTGTTCTGGGAGGTGCTGTGTCCTCTCTCAGGGACACCAGCCATTGTGCACTTCTGTTATGTGCTGCTTTCCTTCTCCAATATGTTCTTCCAGAACTGTCAGTTTCCAGCCTCCATATATAAAAAAAAATCTACACTCACCTTTGGCCCTCAGCTTGAGGGGGTTCTGCGCAGTATCTTTGCTATTCCTAGCACTGCACATTTCTGGACCGAGATGTCCGAGGTAGACCTTGGAGTTTCCAGCCCATACTCTGCACAGATTTGTACACTATGCCAGCCACTTGGTTATGGCGTTCCATGTAGGCCTTCCCTGCCAGCATCTTGCACCCTGCAGTTATGTGTTGGATTGTCTCAGGTGCCTCTTTGCACAAACCGACACCTTGGGGTCTTGTCTGGTGTGGTATATCTGGACCTCTATCGCTCTGGTGCTCAGGGCCTGCTCCTGCTGCGAGCCCCTATATGAGGTTTTTGCCTCTGTTGCTGATTCCTGTAGGCTCCGCAAGCCTCCTTTTCATACGCCATCGTGTGGTTAGGACTTCTTGAGATCAGCCACTTCCTGTATATGATGGATATTTATGTGGCAAGCTGGACTTGGCCACCATATTTTGTGTCCGCCAAGTAGAGAGGACGCATACAGACAGTCTTATACATAGCCTCAAGTCGCCTCTTTTGTTACCTCTGCAACTTCTGTCTCCTGGTGCGGTCGTTGCGCCAGCCCTTCTCCCTGCTCCAGGTAGTAGCATTTCTCGTGTTTAATTGTAATATTGGTAGATTTCAGCCACTAATGTTAATTGATTGACTGCGGAACCTTCCGCAGTCAACCATTGGTTTTGTATTTCTTTATTCCGTCATTTTTTTTGACACGTTTCACAGCTTTCACATTTTCAACAATTTCCACAAGTTATACATCAAAACGTTCCACATGTTTGGGAGATTATTGCTATTACTTTTGGGACTTCAGCGATTTCCGGTTTTTCCGCAATCGGACAAAAATCTGCATTGAGAATTCTGCAATGCATTTTAATAGGCCCATGCATTTTAATAGGACTTCAGCTCTTTCAGACATTTCTACAGTTTCAATGATTCAACAGTTTCAAGGATTCAACAGTTTCAAGGATTTCAGCAGTTTCAAGATTTCAAGAGTTTCAAGGACTTCAACAGTTTCAAGGACTTCAGCAGTTTCAAGGACTTCAGCAGTTTCAAGGACTTCAGCAGTTTCAAGGACTTCAGTGTAATCATGCAACCTAATAGGGATTTTTCCATGTAAACCAGTATAATGCAACTTAATAGGGATTTTTCCATGTAAACCAGTATAATGCAACTTAATAGGGTTTTTTCATGTAAACCAGTATAATGCAACTTAATAGGGTTTTTTTTCATGTAAACCAGTATAATGCAACTTAATGGGGATTTTTCCATGTAAACCAGTATAATGCAACTTAATAGGGGTTTTTACATGTAAACCAGTATAATGCAACTTAATAGGGTTTTTTCCATGTAAACCAGTATAATGCAACTTAATAGGGTTTTTTCCATGTAAACCAGTATAATGCAACTTAATAGGGATTTTTCCATGTAAACCAGTATAATGCAACTTAATGGGGATTTTTCCATGTAAACCAGTATAATGCAACTTAATAGGGATTTTTCCATGTAAACCAGTATTATGCAACTTAATAGGGATTTTTCCATGTAAACCAGTATAATGCAACTTAATAGGTTTTTTTTCATGTGAACCAGTATAATGCAATTTAATAGGGTTTTTTTACATGTAAACCAGTATAATGGAACTTAATAGGGTTTTTTCCATGTAAACCAGTATAATGCAACTTAATAGGGATTTTTTCCATGTAAACCAGTACAATGCAACTTAATAGGGATTTTTCCATGTAAACCAGTATAATGCAACTTAATAGGGATTTTTTTCATGTAAACCAGTATTAATGCAACTTAATAGGGATTTTTCCATGTAAACCAGTATTATGCAACTTAATAGGGATTTTTCCATGTAAACCAGTATAATGCAACTTAATAGGTTTTTTTCATGTAAACCAGTATAATGCAACTTAATAGGGTTTTTACATGAAAACCAGTAAACCAGTATAATGGAACTTAATAGGGGTTTTTACATGTAAACCAGTATAATGTAACCTAATAGGGGTTTTTACATGTAAACCAGTATAAAGCAACTTAATAGGGATTTTTGTACATGTAAACCAGTATAATGCAACCTAAATAGGGATTTTTCCATGTATAACCAGTATAATGCAACCTAATAGGGATTTTTCCATGTAAACCAGTATAATGCAACCTAATAGGTTGCATTATTACCACCAGACCAAGACCAAACGAAGACTCAGACCACCACCAGATAATGACCACAGACCATGGTTTCCTTATTACAGAACCAAATTGTTTCATCGGTGATGGGATTTTTCAGTTTCAAAGGACACTTTCAATAATTCAGATGAGTTTCAAGGATTTCAACTGTTTAAGATTTAACCATGTTTCAAGGTATCAGGAGGTTCAAGGATTTCAGGATGTTTTCCACACTTTTCAACAGTTTCAGTGCAACTTAAAAACAGTTTTTCAAGGATTTCAGTTTCCACAGTTTAAAAAAGTTTCAAGGATTTCAGGAGTTTCAATGTTTCAACAGTTTCAAGGATTTCAGGAGTTTAAGGTTTCAACAATTTCAAGGACTTCAGGAGTTTCAAATATCTATCAAGTATTTTAACAGTTTCAAGGCCTTTTAAAGGATTTCAAGGATTTTTTTTAGCAGATTTCCACATTAGATCTGTTCCGCATCAATCGCAATGGCTTCAGCCATTGCAAGTTTCTATGTGCAACTTAATAGGTTTTTTCATGTAAACCAGTATAATGCAACTTAATAGGGTTTTTTTTTCATGTAAACCAGTATAATGCAACTTAATGGGGATTTTTCCATGTAAACCAGTATAATGCAACTTAATAGGGGTTTTTTCATGTAAACCAGTATAATGCAACTTATTAGGGTTTTTTTTTCATGTAAACCAGTATAATGCAACTTAATGGGGATTTTTCCATGTAAACCAGTATAATGCAACTTAATAGGGTTTTTTACATGTAAACCAGTATAATGCAACTTAATAGGGTTTTTTCCATGTAAACCAGTATAATGCAACTTAATAGGGTTTTTTCCATGTAAACCAGTATAATGCAACTTAATAGGGTTTTTTCCATGTAAACCAGTACAATGCAACTTAATAGGGATTTTTCCATGTAAACCAGTATAATGCAACTTAATAGGGTTTTTTACATGTAAACCAGTATAATGCAACTTAATGGGGATTTTTCCATGTAAACCAGTATTATGCAACTTAATAGGGATTTTTCCATGTAAACCAGTATAATGCAACTTAATAGGGATTTTTCCTTGTAAACCAGTATAATGCAACTTAATAGGGTTTTTTTCATGTAAACCAGTATAATGCAACTTAATGGGGATTTTTCCATGTAAACCAGTATTATGCAACTTAATAGGGATTTTTCCATGTAAACCAGTATAATGCAACTTAATAGGGTTTTTTCATGTAAACCAGTATAATGGAACTTAATAGGGGTTTTTACATGTAAACCAGTATAATGGAACTTAATAGGGGTTTTTACATGTAAACCAGTATAATGCAACTTAATAAGGATTTTTACATGTAAACCACTATAATGTAACCTAATAGGGGTTTTTACATGTAAACCAGTATAAAGCAACTTAATAGGGATTTGTACATGTAAACCAGTATAATGCAACCTAATAGGGATTTTTCCATGTAAACCAGTATAATGCAACTTAATAGAGATTTTTCCCATGTAAACCAGTATAATGCAACTTAATAGGGATTTTTCCATGTAAACCAGTATAATGCAACCTAATAGGGATTTTTCCATGTAAACCAGTATAATGCAACCTAATAGGGATTTTTCCATGTAAACCAGTATAATGCAACCTAATAGGTTGCATTATACCACCAGACCAAGACCCAAACGAAGACTCAGACCACCACCAGATAATGACCACAGACCAGGTTTCCTTAGTTACAGGAACCAAATTGTTTCAGCGGTGAGGGGATTTTTCAGTTTCAAGGACACTTTCAATACATTCAGTAGTTTCAAGGATTTCAACTGTTTAAGAATTTAACCAGTTTCAAGGATATCAGGAGGTTCAAGGATTTCAGGAGTTTCCACACTTTCAACAGTTTCCAGGTTTAAAAAAAGTTTCAAGGATTTCAGGAGTTTCAATGTTTCAACAGTTTCAAGGATTTCAGGAGTTTAAAGGTTTCAACAATTTCAAGGACTTCAGGAGTTTCAAATATCTATCAAGTATTTTAACAGTTTCAAGGCCTTTTAAAGGATTTCAAGGATTTTTTTTAGCAGATTTCCACATTAGATCTGTTCCGCAGTCAATCGCAATGGCTTCAGCCATTGCAAGTTTCTAGTTAAAGACTTTTGTTGAACTGGTTCGGCCTCCCTCTGCTCTGGGGTTCGAAAGCTCACCCTCAACATAAAGAGGCAATATGTTAGATTTTTATGTCAAGTCATCAATAAATGGCCCTACTATGTCAAAAGGCACTAATGAACCATGCTCTCTACCAATACTTCTTTAAGTGATAACAGTTGTTCAGAGCTGGGTTGCAGCTGACATCACGCAGCAGCGCGACAGTCCTCCGAGGGACAGGAAGTAAATCTCCCCATTAAGAACAATGTAAAAATGCACTCATTCCGAGTCAAAATGCTCTTTTCCTGTGGTGTGTACAGTTGTGGAAAGTCAAATATCAAGTGGGGGAACTTATGGGGTCTGTATTTTGCTAAAATGTATTCCACTAACGAGTTTTGATTTTTAGGAAAATGCCTAACAAGGAACGGTTGAAATGCGTTAGCATTAGCATTCGCCTGTGTAGCATCTGCGGCCGCAGACACAGCTGACAGTCCACAGTCTTTACTTAGCCGACTTTCATAGATACAATGCAGTATTTTTATCTAGTATACAGTTGTAGTAACCGAGGGAACACAGAGAAAGAACTGTTAAATACATTTTTAAAGCCAAAGGTTGTCTCAAACCAACATGTACATGTGTAACAAAGCTAAAAGCAGGCTTTATAATCAGTCTTCTCACATATAATCTAGCCATTGTGTTATATTGTCGTTATTTCCCCTACTGCGATAGTGAGGAGCAGGGTAATGTCTGAAGTTGTATCCGAGTTCCGTGCCCCCAGGACGGCTGCGTTCATTGCAGCCCCCGGCTGTTAGCTTAACGCCGCGGCGATCCAAGATGGCGCCGTATTACAACACGTAACAACAATCAGAGCAGTTCATCAGAGTGGGAGTTAGAGCGAGAGCCAGACGAACAGAGTTTGTGGCATTAAACTGTGGATTTAAAGAAAACCAAAGGATTTAAGAAGAAAAAAAGTTCAGGATGACAAGGGACACTAAAATCCCCACAAAATCCGACCTTTGTGAAAGCTGTAGGTTCTCTGTCAGCTGAGGTCGAGCTGTTTTAATTTACATTGAGTCCTATGGGGAAAATGTCTGGCTAGCCCACGTGAATTTAGTCTGGTTTAGTCTGCAGTACCGCGATAATCCCCTGAGCACATGGGTTATTCAGCTATAAACTAGCAACACCCTATCCAGTTATTATAATAGATCCATGGTTGTTGGCTATTCAGAGATTATGTTTCCAGCTGGATTCGTCTGCCTATGGGAGAGGTTGCAGTACCACTTTTGGCCAAATGCTGTGAAAAGCTTTGCTACGTCTGCTTCTGCTTCCGTGGTTCAAATAAATCAGGATGTCCAGGTGTTTAACTTATGGCAAAATAATGGCCACGTAATTGAAAACTTGTGAGCGAGGGAGAAGAGAGGAAGAGATAAAAGCACAATGATATACGACCCCAGCGTGAGTTATTCAGAGCTGTTTGAATCTTCACAATGTAACTCCATTTTCCTCCAGCGCCAGTAAATCAGTGTATTTGACCATGTATGTAATTGTATTCGAAACAAATGGTTGTGCATTTTGAGATACTGTTGTGCGTATGTATTTTAAAGGAGTGCGATCAGTACTGTGTAATAAGGATAGATGTGGATGATGTGATGTTAGAGAGTGATCATGAATGCAACATTTTAGGCTTTGGTTCCCATTTTAGAGCAATTAGAAATGCCTGTAACCGTTTGTGTCACACTCACACCTGCAGGAGGATCAGTGAGGGGCCGGTGTTTTGAGAAATGGGTGGAATATTGAATAAATGAATGTACAAAAAATGATAAGCCCCTAACCTTTTCCTGTTTTTTTTCATTCAGCCCCTGTTTGACGCCGCTGTTTTACACCTTTACTAAAAATCAGGTCACACAAGTTTCTTTTTTATCATATTCTCTGCAACGTCCTTAACGAAACCTCTAGTTTAATTTGGCGAGTCTGGGAGATGGCTGGTGTTGTGTAAACAGACAGAAATGGCACGGCCTTTCAGAAGCGTGCAGCTCAAAACAAAGCCTAAGCAGAGGAATGTCAGGAGATTTCAAAGAGGGCCATAATTACCCCAAGTCAACTGCAATTGGTCTGCCTTTAATCCACCCAGCTCCACGTTTTTACAGCCACCAATTAAAACATGGCTGGAGTTGTTAGTTTTGGTAAACATCGGAAAGTGGAGACGGATCCGCAGTAGATGTCTGCAATTTTTTTTGGCCTTGTTCCTGCCGGAGAAATACATATATTCAAAAAGTTTATTATAAGTGATTGAAGTAACTAGTATTTTTGGTAAACATCGGAAAGTGGAGACGGATCGGGAGGAAACCTTTTGTCCTAAAATTTTCTGCACAAGAAAACATTAACACTATGACTCCCAGAATTCTGAAACGCAAACTACCAGAGTCGTCATTTTTTTGTTTTTGCCCCCATTCAAACCAATGAAATTCCCCCAAAAAGGGAGTTAGTTTACAAGTTTTACCTTAATTTACTTTTAGTAAGTGCAAAAAACTGGTGAATATAACTGAAATACAGAAAAAAAATAAAAAATAAAAACAGCTGAAGATGAAAAGTGACCAAATGCTAACTGCTAGCAAGTAACTAGCACACGCTCTGTTCTGGTGGAAAACCAAGCCGAAATTTCACCTTGGAGACACTACTTACATTTCTAAAGTAAAAGATAGAGAAAAGACATAGAAATATACTAAATTAGATACGAAAAAATCATGCTCAAGTTATGAAGAACACAAACACACATACGCCCAGTTATTATGTTTTCAAAAGTAAAAGCCGTCAAATTGAATACTGTTAAAAATGGTAATAATCAGGTGTCCGGAAGCAGAAGACTCATCCAGGTTTGTTGTACAGTCTGACAGCCGAAGGAACAAAGGATCTCTTGAAATGTTCAGTTCGGCAGCGCGGTGATATATACAGACCAAAGAAAGATATTTCAAATCTTGTTTTAAAGTTAGTTCAAAGACGAAAATATTACTTAAAGCGTTTACAAACTTGTATTTTGTTTATCAATTTAGTCAGTTACTTTTTTTGTGTTGCATCACCAGCTACAGAACGGCAGGAATGAGGAGCACACAGCAAAAGATAAGTGAACAATACTAAAATAAAATAACATCTCCGACTTTAGCATAATAAAGAAGCAAGAATTAAAGCTACAGTATATTGGAGGATTTTCCCACATTTTAGGAAAGAACAGCCCTCTCCACTTTTCGAACAAAACTCTCTGGTCTTATTAGATGAGCATGTATCACCAGAATGATTGACAATTGGGAGGACCAATAGTCTTGATGATCCACCTAGAAGTAGAAAATCCTCCTATATACTTTTAAGTCTAAAATCTTTGACTTTAATATAATAAAGAATCAAGATTTGTGTCATTGCCTCAAGTCAAATACTGCGATTCCGGTGCATGTTGCTGGTTCCAGTTGTGTCTGTCCCAGAGCAGCAGGAGTGTGATTCTTAAACTATTCTGACCTTTCTCACTGCTGTTTTTATTTAAGGCTGAGGAACCCCTGCAGTCTGTCAGCAGCGGTCACTTATTATGGCTACTGGTGTTGAAAAAAATCTCACAAATATATACGGACGCGCAGCTGACGTCCAGGACTAAAATATGGGCTGTTTTATGGAGGGGAAATGTTGACAGAGTGGACATAAGTTAGTGCTAATGTAAATGCCAGGCGTGTGCTCTGTTGTATCACACAAAATACAGGATACAAATAAAAACGCTGACCAAGACAACAACTTTATTCCTGAGAACATTGAATACTCTGATCTATAATCTCTTTTCTTGTCAGGTCTGGATCAACCATTTATAATCAGCTACTGACAAATCTATCTATGAGGTGTTGTAATTTTGGCCAGTGCAAGAAGGAATTTTCTTTGAATTGATATATTTTGTGAGATCTCAAAATCACAACAGTCGCAGGAATTAACTAAATTGTTGATTTAGTTAGCATAGCATATTAGAAAACCAAACAAAACAATTAACACACTCATGAGTCAAAAAACACACACTATGTTACTATGTTGGAAATTCCTCATTACTATGTTAATGAGGAATCCTGGAGCATCCCCAGGACAGAACAAAAACTCCTATTTACTCTATTCTGCATGTCTTTGTTTTCCTTTTCTATGTTTTAGATTATTCTTGTTTATTAAAGATGATGTCAGTAAATTCAATTGTTTTAATAGTTAAAATAATGCATGTTTTTAACCAAATGACCTTGTAGTATTCCTCAAAAACATTACATTTAATATAGTCCTGCCCCCTTGGCATAACCGCCACCAGTAATATTTGCTGGTGGAGAAACGATGGCAATAATTCCTTCCAATCTGGAAACAGTGGTGGGTGGGAATGGGTGGGTCAAACCGGTGCGAGATATCAGTTCAAAAAGTTACTGATATTTGCTTTAAAGCCTCGGTGTAAGTGGGCTCTGATTTCCGCAAACTTGACTCGTAAATGTCCTGAAATATAAATGTATATTTAACTGTGGGACATGTATTTTATTGGTGTTTATTTATTCTCTGGACCAATGGCTTCTATGTATTTGTTATTATTGAATTTCCTGTTCTAATTGCTTTATTTTCTTAAATGTAGTCAGCGAATCAGCAACTTTGTATAGTCTCCCGGGACCACTGCTGCTGTGAATCGGGACTTTATAAAAATAAATGTAATTGATTGATTTAATGAGTGGTAGAGGAAACCTACACAGACAGTTTTTGTTTTAAATCATCTCTGTGCAGCACTTTATATAAAATGTGCTATATAAATAAAGTGAAATTGATTGATAACGTGTAAACTCTACTCAGAAAGGCTCTGAAGCCGAAATCCGGACCTTCTTGCTCTGAGGTGACGGCGCTAACCACTCAGCCACTGTTCGCTTTCATAACTTTACTTGAGCTTCAGTTTAGAACAAATATTCCACTTTAAACCTTTTTGTTAATTTGGGAACATTCCCACAGTTCTCTCCAATCGTTCAATCTTTTAAAACAACATTGATATTTTTCATACTGCGAAAGAAATTCCAATATTTTGACTTGTGCAGTGTTTATCCACATGTGCCCTTCCAGATGCAGTTGCCCTGAAGGGATGACCTCAGCTCCACTTAGCCTGATATGCCCCTCCCCTCTCCCTCCTCTGATGGACCAGGGCCTGGAGCTGCTGGGGGCCAGGTGTGAGGGGCCCACACTGGGGACAGCCTGCCGCCTCCTGCCCACATTATGAAGGGGCGCTAACTGCCCACAGACACCGCTGGGGCCCAGAGAGAGAGAGTTTCAAATGTGCAAAATGTCGACATGTGTTTTAAGAAACACGGTGCTTGGAATGAGGTTACTGTTATTATAATTCACTAGTCACTTTACCTGCTATTATGACTATATTAATACATGTATCTGTTATGATAATTAATTGGTCACTTTACCAAATGCTATTATTACCATTGTTTACTCTGGTCATACTCTCTGCTGCTAAAGTACAAACTGTATTTGTGTCTAGTGAGCTTAAACAGGTAATATTTTAAAAATTGACATAATCATCAAAGTTACTCAAAACAAAGGCTCGTCATATGCCACTTTTCGTACTGGTTTTGAATTGGAAGTTATTGTACAGAATTAAAACCTAGAAGACAGGAAATACTTGGTTCAGATAGGAAACTGTGTCTCAGATCATATGGCTCTGACCTGCGGAGTGCCACAGGGATCAATTCTGGGGCCTCTTCTGTTCAATATTTACATGCTGCCGTTAGGTCAGTTAATACGCTCCAACAATGTATCCTACCACAATTACGCTGATGACACTCAAATTTATGTCTCACTTACTGCAGGAGAACATGGACCAGTGGAATCACTCCTTCACTGTACTCAACAGATTAGTGATTGGATGCAAAATAACTTCCTTCAGCTAAACGCAGACAAAACTGAATTGATTGTCTTTGGTCCTCAGAAACAAAGAGAGAGCGTTATTCATCACCTCCAGTCTCTCTCCCTGGAACCTGTAGGCAAGGTCAGAAACCTAGGAGTTATAATGGACTCAGACTTAAATTTTAACAGTCATATCAAATCAGTAACATCAGCAGCATTTTACCATCTGAAAAACATTGCCAAAATTAGAAACATAGTGTCTAAATCAGATCTGGAGATTCTCATCCATGCATTTGTCTCCAGTAGGTTAGACTACTGCAATGGCCTGCTCACAGGTCTCTCCAAACAGGCTGTAAAACAACTGCAGTATGTCCAAAATGCTGCAGCTCGAGTCCTGACCAGGACCAGGAAATATGACCACATTAGTCCAGTTCTCAGGTCTCTGCACTGGCTTCCTGTGGCTCAGAGAATAGACTTCAAAGCAGCACTGCTTGTGTACAAGTCTCTCCATGGCCTCGCACCAGGGTACTTGAGCGACTTGTTAGTCCCATATGAACCGGCCCGGACTCTGAGGAGCACAGGAGGTAGCCTCTTACTGGTTCCAAGAGTCAGAACTAAACATGGGGAGGCAGCGTTTGAGATTTATGGAGCTAAAATCTGGAACAATCTTCCTGAAGATGTGAGGCTAGCATCTACTCTGGCAATTTTTAAATCAGGGCTAAAAACTGTTCTTTTTAGCTGTGCATACGGCTGAAGGATTTTATTGATACATACTCTTTTTTTTAATGCATTGTGGTTATTTATTATTTTAATCCCGTGTGTGCTTTTAATATTTAAAGTTTTTTTTTTTTTTCCATTACTTGTGATTTTATTCTGTTTTTAATGTATTTATTGATGTCTCTGATTTGTGTGATATTATGTGGGTTGTGAGGCGCTTTGAGTGGCCTTGTGTTGGAAAGGCGCCATACAAATAAAGTTGATTGAAATGGCGATTTGGAACAGAAACTGTAAAATACATTTGCTCCAAGATGTCCCTGGGAGCGTCACAAAGTGCCCTGGATAATTCATGCAGGGTGCATGTAGATTGGGACCAGTGTGGTCAGACCGTTTTTGGGAACAAAGCCGACTAGATTCTGTTGTTTCTGCAATATACGATTTATTTTTGTTCACAAAGTCATTGAAAGTGTCGAATAGAAGTGTGTAATGCACAGCAGACAGTCGGGCTCTGAAAACACATTCCTTTTTGAACATGAAAGACGCGACGGTGAAACTCCCACATGTGAAGCACAATTACAGCAAGACTTTTCTGTGAACACGTGTGAAAACCAGAAAGGCCTAATTTACTCCTCTGGGAATCTTCCGCACAGCATCAACCCTCGCCACCAGAGAAAGGACTGAAACGCTTTGGAAAAATATCTCATTGTTAATTGATCGGACTAACATTGTGAGCGTGATTAAGTTTGTGATTGATAGAAAAACCCTCATATTATATTAATTTTCTCATGTGGTATAATAATAATAATAGTAATATTCAGTAATTTTCTGACATCACTGCCTTGTTATTTTGTCCAAAAATGGAAGCGTCTGCCAAGCTTTAAAGTTGTGAAAGGGCAGCTCTAAACTCCTCACCGTGAGTTATGGCTGTCAGAAATCTTTCAGAAGAGGATTATTGAAGACAATTAACAGCGGATGGTACGATAGTAAAAATGTGCAGGCTTTCAAATCATGTCTGTTTTTTCAATGAAATGAACAAGTCAGAGATGTGCTAAAACTAGTGAAATATTATACTTTATGTCACAGTAATATTTTCGTCGTCAAAAATACTGATCAGACATGAGTGTTTTTCTGTTTGGCAATTGGAAATCTATTCACAATCATTCTTATGCACACATACAGGGGGACACGCGCACGCGCACGCTCACACACACGCACACACACAGACACACACACACGTACATACACAGACACACAAAAGTACGAACAAACAGATATGCTACGTACACAGAAACACACACATGGATACACACACAGACACACGTATAGTGCGACATCAGTATAGTGCCTGCATGTTGGGGGAGGGGGGAAATCTTTATTTATATAGCGCATTTTACAGACCAAGGTCAAACAAAGTGCTTTACAATTTGGTGTATAGCGTTATTGTCCATTTTCTCCACACACAGTGATGACAAAAGCAAGATGTCGAACACTATGGAGCATCAAAGCCCTAAACCCTCACCATCCATTCACTCACTCATTAAAATGCCTCTTGTACATGTATTTAGTGGTAGGGAAAACTGGAGCACCCAGAGGAAACCTACGCAAGCACGAGGAGAACATGCAAAGACCACATAGAAAGGCCTGGAGATGGTTGCGAACCTACACTGCAAAACCTGATGAAAAAAAGGGAAAAAAAGCTCAAATAGCTATCTTATCTTATCTTATGTTATTTTGAGCACATTTTGACTGCCTTCAAAAATTTGCCAATGAAACAAGCAAAAATATGTTGTTTTAAAAAGAAACAAGGCATTTCTCAGTTGAAAAAAGACAAAATGGCTTTGTCCCCAAATGTGGTTTTAAGAAAGTCAGAATATTCTCAAATTACCATAAAAACACTTGATTTAAGCATTCATTACCTCATATTGTATCACATTTTGCCGTGTAGGACCTTCTCGCTGTGAGGCACAATCGCTAACCACTGCACTACTGTATCGCCCGCCAATCATCACGTACACAATACTTACAGCATGTCTGAATATACTTACATTTGAGGACATGTGTGTGGGACTTCAGCAGTACTTTCTGTATAATTTTCCACACTTTCTCCAACTTTTTGTCTTAAAGTGCTTCTTAACTGGTGTAGTTAAAGTATCTGGGGTGTCATAGAGTCCTGAAACATCTGCTCTGGGCTCAGGGGGGAGTGCTCTGCAGCTCTTTCCTCAGCTGCTCTGCTCACAATTAGGTCAAGAGTTGAAGTAGGTTTAGAGACGGGCTTCTGCGGAGATCCGGATCATTGGAGAATGTGGTTTGCAGACATGCTGATGAGGAAGCATGCACACCACTTATTTATTTAGTGGGATAATACAGCACAGAAGAAGGAGAGATTTACATCCAGAAAACAGAACTTTTTTTCTCTTTTTCTTCTCAAAGGAATATGAAGGGAGTGTAAAGGTGCATTCCAGTCATTTCAATAGGGCTGGTGGTAGTTAGGATTTTGGCCACATCTTATAATAAAGTTTGCTTATACACCATTTATAAATGTTAACAAAGTATTTAAACATTATCAAATGTTTATTATTAAGATTACAATATCCTTTATTCGTCCTACAGTGAGGAAAATTCAGTCAGTTTGGAAATGAACTCCAATAACGACATTTCTGAAATCTATTAATTAAATATAATACATTAGAAGTTAGGGTTATAGGGTTAGCTGGAGCCAATTTTTTCATTATAAGCAATTGTTCTGATGGGGTGAGATTTGCGCTGTAAAAAAGGGGCAGATGCGTTACCAAGGTGGTTGCTAAGGCAAGCTGGTGTCTCACAAATGTAAACTAAAATGTAATATATGGCTCAACATAGACAGTAGTAAGTAATCTTCATTTATATAGCGCCTTTCACAGACCAGAGTCACAAAGCGCTTGTGACAATTTTTGTGGGCATTAGTCTCTCATTCCGCACGGTGATGACATTATCAAAATGTTTGATTTTTTTATGTGGAAAAAGAATTGCTTAATGCTAAATTTGTATCTGGTCTGAGTGGACTGAAGAATGTTGAAAATGTAGATACATTTCTTGAACAAGGGCGACAGTAGCTCAGTTGGTAGAGCATTGGCCTTTGGGCCTGAAGGTCGTGGGTTCCACCGTAAGACCTACTTCCCGACTCCATTGTGTCCTTGGGCAAGACACTTAACCCCACTATGCCTAAAAAGCCCCCAAAATCTCACCTCCTGGGGACTCACCACCTGCAGGAGGATCAATGAGGGGCTGGTGCTATGTGGACTGGGTGCAGCTCTGACTGCCACCCCCCTGACCCAGAAATGGATTAAGGGGAAGAAAATGGATGGATGGATTTCTTGAACAATTGTAAATGTTTTGTTAATTTTATATTTATTTTATGCAGGCTATATTCTATTTATACTTTTGTAACTTGTTTGCACCGAGAGCCAAAGCAGTTTCCTAGTTTGTGACTTCCTGTTACTCACAATGGCAATAAAAAATGATTGTAAATGAAATCCTACTTTTGAAATACTGTATTGATTCCCACATAAATTACTTGTGGAGTGATGACTGCACGATCAAAAATGATTGGTGTTAAAAAATGACGATCTCAGCAGAAATCCTGATGTTTAATGTAAAGGTGAAGAGGGGGAAATTAGTTTTATGATCCACAATATCCTGCTTGTACTTTGCGAGCCACTTCAGCGTGTGTGAGCTGCCCCTCACAGCAGGTTGTGAACCGGAGACTTTTCCAACAAAAATGACACTTTCAGACTTCTCCACACTGACCTGCACTAGTGACCTCATCGTCAGGGGGCACATAAATTAGCCACTTTTAAAGACTTTGCCTCGAACTGCATTGAGTACAGGTGAGGCCCTTACGATAAATCATAATTGAAGATAGAAGTTATTAATCTGACTTCATAGAAGTTATTAATCTGACTTCATTTCCTTAACATGATCTTGTCTCAGTTTGAAAAAAGAAATTCAAGTAACACTGCAACAAACACATGTGACTCATGTTTCAGGCTTCCCCAGTTTTTTTTTGCCATTGACAAAAAAGACAATATTTTGAATACAGACTGACCGGACACTCCCCATAGACTGTCAATGAATGGACAATGCTAACAGTTCAATAAGCCTCATTGCTATGTGCTCATGGCTCCTATTCAAAACATTGAAAAGTGAACTCTTCTTACTCAATAACCGTCTGCATCACACTAAACACAATTTGGGGCTCAAAACTAAAACAATATAAATACTGACCAATAAGGTGCAGTCTGTCCCCAGATTTTGTGTAGGCAAACAAATAACCCAAGCAGAACAGACCAGCGCCGATCCAGAGTAGCTCTTTGGTTGCTATGCCGTTGCTATCCGCAAATTTGGCTCAGCACATACATTTTACTCTCAGTTTAATGTGTAGAGAAAATGAAATGAAAACGAATGCATCTTATAATCTGCAGCAGAAGCCATACACCTACGATCTTGAGATTAGTAGAGGAGGAGAGAGGATGTGTATGATATTAGACGGGCAGAACAAGAGCTGGATTTGAGGACCACACTTTTACTGCAGAAAAAAAACCTTCAGATAAGTTTGAATTCAACAAAACCAAAGCTTAAAAATATCCACCCACATCACAGCTGCATAGATACACCTCTGGATTCCTTTTAATGGACTGAAGGAAGTGTCTAGTGAGGGTCAAGTCTGGGAGTCCCTGCTTTGACTGCTGCCCCAAACGTATTTAAATGTTTTCAAAATCATCCAGATTGCAGATTTTCAGCTTGTTTAAAAGTCCTGATTGTGAGAGAGTGGAGAGCCAAAAGGAAGGACCATCCATTTCCTTCGTATACATAAGCACATGTTCCCGGGGGCTGAGTAATGGTCTGCTCCTTGGGCCCGTGCTCTGAATGTGAAGTGTGAGGAAAGGCTTACCCCTGAGGATGTAGTTCTGGTAGTTCTGGTCGGCCTCAGCGCCCACTTTGATCAGACACGTGAGCCCCTCGGCCACCACGAACTCGTGCACCAAGTCTTTGTCATCCTGCGAAAGAAAAGATTAGCCTTTGACATAAACGTGTGAATGTTTCCTTTGTGCAAATGATGAGACGATAACCAGTGTTGGCCTTGTTCTGCCTGGTCCATGCTTGAGTTCTTTCTTGTATAGCCCTAAACAGTAGTTTTCTCAGAGGACTTAACAAAATCGTTGAAATTGCCAACACAGATCAGAGAATTAAACAGTTCAAACACAAAAAATATAGAACACATAATTAAAGCCACAAGCACTTTTATTGTTTTTAAAGTTGGCCAAAATACCTTGAACCATTTATACCTTAGTACTCTCCAAAGATGTGGCTTGTTTCTAAGACACACAACACATTTTGACTGACATTTTATTACTTCCAAAAAATATTTGGAGATTACATTTAAACGACCACCTGCCTCTTGCACAATCTTTATGAACTAATCTATACTTTTTTCATCCTCATGGGGAAATAGGTTCTCTGCATTTGAGCCTATGAAGCATGTTTTGGGCGATGCATGGGGGTAACCAAAGCACCCGGAGGAAACCCACCCAGAGGTGTCGAGAAATGTGCAACACAGAACCACACAGAAATCTGGGCCGACTTCTACCTTCTTGCTGCATGAGTTATTCTCACTCAGTCACTATAAACACCTAGACTTTTCACCGTATTAAAGCAACTTCATGGCATTGCCAAGAAAAGTGCATAAAGCAACAACAATGTAGCAAGAAATATATACACAAATATTTATCCTCACCAGATCCCAGAAGCTAAGCAGGGCAGGACCTAGTTAGTACTGTGATGGGAGAACTCTGGGCACACCAGGTTCCACACTGGACGGTGTGTTTTTAGGCAAGACACTTCCCCGACATGATCAAGTGTACTGTATGTGTGTGTGTGTGTGTATAATTGGTGACAGTCAGAATGGCCCAGTGTCACAGACGGGCCTCTTTGGGTGTCCAGAAAAGGCGTAAATAGGACTTAACAAAACCATATCAAACAGTTCAAACACAAGAAATACATTTATAAACAACACATAGAGCCATTGGTCCATAAGGGGCAGATGGCAAATATCCATAAATGTTGATAAAATCCATAAATGTAGAATTGCTATTGATATTTTAATAATTGAATTTGAGTCTGAAAAAGAGGGGAATAATTTTATCAAATTTAATGTAGCAAAAAATAAATGGGGGAAAACAAATCCATTGTAAAAAACTATGGAAAAACAGATGCATATATACTTTGCTGTAAACCTTGGAGCTTGTGTCTAGATTACAAGACGGAGGAAGCTCCTTTATCGAGATCCGAGTGAATTAACTCCAACTTCCCCTACTCACAATACTCAAACAAAGCGCTATGTGTCAGCAGCTAAGATTTAACATCTCTCTTTTACAACGTGTCAATTAGAAAGCCATCTGCCTCCCCTATTTCCGCCTGTGGCTTTTTAATTTAAAACAACATTGAGGTTTCTGCAATATTAAGAGCTGCACTGTTACCAATGAGACCAATGCACGGTGATGGACTTTCTAAGGCACAGGCGCATGTTGCTATAGATCTGTAATGGATACTCCAGTCATTTGGCAACGTTTCTAAAAATCACAAGATAAAATATAGAAATGTCAGCTCGGAGACTAATACATGTGCTCAACACTTGTTCGAGTCAAGCGAGGACGCGTGATTTCATTTTCATATGTGACGCTGGCTTTACACTGGAAGTAAGAAGGGGGGGGGGGAGAAAGTGTGGAAAAATAGCGCAAAAAATCTTAAAGCTTTTAGTTAGAGATCCCCTAAATATGGGTGAAATATAATGTAAAACAGTAAAGTATTTCAACACATTCTAAATCTATTGTAGGTATTTTGAGCTGTTTATTTAGTTATTTCTGTGCGTTTGGTGTTTGAGAGTGTGTAGTGAGTCAAAGCCTTGAAAGCTATAAGTGCTGTATAAATCTGACCAATTATCTATCATTTACAGAAACGATCTATGTTTTAGGTCATGTCACTGGTGAAATGCCGTGAAAAGTATTTAGAATTGCAGCTTCATCTCACGCCCCGAGTGTCTTGCAAAACCATAGTGTTGTCATTGACTCTATAGACGACAAGAAATACACTACTTTTGACAGAGAAATCCTATGTACAACTTACACTGAAATAATGAGCAATGTGTCGCTTGAAGTTATTTTTATATTATATTATAGTATTACATAATATTTAAATAGATCTATTTAAACACAATATACATTTTGCATTTATTATTTGTACTATTATTTTACACATTCAATTTTGATTAGTTAAAAAGTAGTTTTGATGATTAGTGGCTCTTTAAAGAACAAATGTGTTCATCTTAGCCCTTACACAAAATCTTGATTCTTTACTTTGACATTTCTTCTTTTATAATGTGATGTAAGTAGACAAATGCATAAATATATACAAAATATACATACATGTCTATATATATTTCCCATTGAGTTGCAGTGGCACCTGTCCTCCGACTGAAATACAATTCTACAACATGAACGTAACCTCTCAAATGTATGGCTTGGGCTAAAGCTCATATCTGACTTGAGTCGAAGTATCCGATTTCTTTTGTAAGTTTGAACAAATATGTCCGGACAATTTTGTTTATTATTTCTCAGAATGAAATCCACGCCACCCTCTCCTGCACCGCTGCGCTCTCGTGTCTGCAGGCTAAAATCTCCAAATCTGATAGTTGAGTGAGTGCAAATGAGTCAAAAGGCAGAGTGCAAATAGACATTAACATAACGGACCGAATAACTGTGTCAGAGTAACTCAATCATTACCTGGAATATCTGCTTGAGGGAAAACAGGGCTCTGCGAAGCTCCCGGCCGGTGGACAAGTACAGCTTTTCTGTAAAGACAGAGAAAAAGTCACATTTGGGATTAGTGTGCGTTTTAGCGACAATCGGACAAAAAGAGCCACTTATTCTTATACTACAATTCCACGTCAACCAGGGACAGAGAGAACGGTTGCAGCATTGTTTGGACCCGTGTCGTCTTTACACCACAGGGAAGACAGTCAAAATAAAGGGGTCAAAGTAAACTTAGAACTTTCAAAACTTTTCACACAGCCTCAGTCTCCCTTCTACAGCTTGGGTCTTGGATCTACAGCCTATTCCGTCTGTGGGTGAGCGGATCCCTGGGCCTCCCCGAGGTTTCTTACTTTTTTCACTGGGTTTTTGAGTTGTTCCTTGCCGATGCAGGAGGGTCTAATGACAGTGATGATACCAGATATTTAAGGTAATTTTTTTTAACAGGTATGGACATTGGTCATACTTCTCCTTTGGACCACAGACTGAATTAATCGTGCAGTCCAACTCTAGTAATTGCGCATTATTGATACAGGTCATTAATGTGGAGTTATTCATATTACTTCCTCATCAAAATTGTTGCAGGGCCTTGTCATCATAATTTTTCATAATTGACTTCAAACTGCTTTGCTATCAGACAACAACAAAAATGGCTCTTGTCAATTCAGTGCAGGTGCATCAATGTGGAATATGAAACCACATGTATCCACTGTCACTTTATCTCTATCTATCTATCTACTAAATAGATAGATACCTTTATTGCAGACCTGTAGTCCAGAACAAGAAATAACCAAGACACAACACACTAGAAACAGACAACATTAAAACAATAAAACTCCCCAAATCTCTTTAGAGGTGGCAACTTCTTACTTTACTCATCTGTACTCATAATATTTTTTTGTCAGAATGTGCAATATAGAACCACATGTGTCCACTGTCACTTTACTCAGTCACTTGGTCTCATACCCTCATGCTGCTAACTACACATTTATTGCATTAGGATAGACAGTATTGAATTATTTCTTTTTTTATGGTAAAGTCAGAGATTTTATACGTAAATCGTGCTTCTTTATTATGCAAAAGTTATAGAGATTTTATTTTAGTTGAGAGTTACAAATCTTTCAATCAACGGCCACCAGGTGTCAGTGTTTGGCGCAGTGTGTTTTTTTTTTGTTGCTGGTTCATCGCTGCTGCTTGCTCTGACTCAGCAGAAGCCCTGGCACTGCAGACTCTCCAGCCTCCTCTGCAGAGCCTGTTACTCTCTCATTACTGCACCAGTGCTCTTAGAAGCCACTCGCACACATGCACAATACAACACTCACAATACAGCAGTGTGTCTCATCAGGCCTCATCAGCATTTCAATACCACGCATGTCTAGTGTCAGGAAGCTGGTGTCTTCACAAACAGCTGCTGGTCCTTCTATTCATAAGTGTGAGAAAAACATAGACAAGTGTGCGCTAGGCAGGATCTGGGCCTCTATTCATTATTGTTATTGGCCTCCTCGGTAAAGAGAGAAAATCTTCCTTGTGATGAGCTGAGAAAGAGGAGGAGGGGGATATGATGGGTGAGCGCGTCTGCAGGAAACAGACTGGTATGTGGGCTTTGACCCATTGGATATTCATAAGGACAATGGGCCTCATTCACGAATAACTTCGTAAGAAACTACTCAACTTTCTTCTCAAGTTGTCCTTAAGTAGATTTCTAAGAAGTCCCCACGTGGGATTCATCAACGCACTCGTAAGCCGCTGAATTGTTCGCAGCTGTTCTCTCAGATTGATGAATCCCATTTCCTCGTAAGTACAGCGCGCGTGCCAGGTGCTTCATTAGCATAGGTACTTAGCATAAGTAACCGCCCACTAATGCCCATATAAGGGACTGCAGGGCCGTGTGCAGACGGCAGAGGAAACAGCAACAGGCCTTTACACGGAGCAAAAGTCACCCTTTTTTCTTCTTTTACCAGACTGAGAATAAAGTTATAAAATGTTGACTTAAAAGTCGAAATATTATGATAATAAAGTCGAACTAGCAAAATTATGAGATTAATCTAAGAATATGATGAGATTAATCTCAAAATGTTATGAGCTTAATTTAAAAATATATTATGTATTATTTTAAAGATGAATCTCAAAATGTTTTGAGATTAATCTCAAAATATTTTGGACCCTGGGAGGAGATCCAGCGCGGACCAGCGCTGAGACCAATGCAGACCCGAGGAGAGACTGGAGTGACCAGCACACAGAAACCAGCGCGGACCTATAGGAGAGACCGCATAGACTGGAGTGACCTGACTGGAGAGACCGCATAGACTGTAGTGACCTGACTGGAGAGACCGGTGCGCAGAGACCAGCGCGGACCGAAGAGAGACCGCATAGACCAGACTTGAGAGACCAGCGCGGATCCGTATGGAGAGACCAGTGCAGACCAGTATAGATCCATGGGAGAGACCAGTGCAGACCAGTATATTGGAGAGACCAGTGCAGACCCGTATAGATCCATGGGAGAGACCAGTGCAGACCCGTATAGATCCATGGGAGACACCAGCGCAGACCCGTATAGATCCATGGGAGAGACCAGCGCAGACCCGTATAGATCCATGGGAGAGACCAGCGCAGACCCGTATAGATCCATGGGAGAGACCAGCGCAGACCCGTATAGATCCATGGGAGAGACCAGCGCAGACCCGTATAGATCCATGGGAGAGACCAGCGCAGACCCGTATAGATCCATGGGAGAGACCAGCGCAGACCCGTATAGATCCATGGGAGAGACCAGCGCAGAGACTCAGCGCGGACCCAGTAACCTCCTGCAGCAGCAGTATATATGCCGTTGTTCTGTGGCCCGTGGATAAAGAAATGCCCCCTATAAATAGGAAGGGGTCACTAATACACGGCAAGATTTCCAATGTATTTGATAAAGCGTTGGCACATTTCATTTCAAAATGAATTAAAAAGTAGGCCAGATCTGCAGTGAAAAAGGCGGTATATAAATAAAGATTACTAATAAAGATTACTACAAATAAATAAATACATACATCGATATGACGGACATATCACTGGAATGTTGTATTTTTATTCAACTTCACCAAAGAGGACAACCCCCGCGTGTGAACATGTCGGCACTGAATGCGTACGAGTGCTCCTGAGGACTCGTAGGATTTGTACTTGCCCAAGAGAAATTCTGGTTACGAGAAATATTTGTGAATGCCACTTTCTTCGTAAAAACCGCGTAAGTAGGATTTACGTACAAATCTGTTCCTAAGAACCGTTCGTGAATGAGGCCCAATGTATTCAGCAAGATGTAGAGAGCGTGGACAATTAAATGTGTAATTCAAGTTTGAGCAGGAGCAGAAGTTTCCCTGTTGTTTCGTTCATAGTTAATAAAGAAGATTGTTGTTATAGTTATGCCTCACTTCTGTTAATAAGACCAACTGTTCAAACTGTAGTTAATGAAGCTGCCTTGAAATGTAACATTTTTACTTTAGTCAGTGAGGCACTCTGGTCTCTATGGTATCTCTCTGGTGTCCAGCTGGTGTTTCTCCCTGGTCTCTCTTTATGCTCTCTCTCTTGTCTCTCTCTCTCTGATGTGTCTCTTTCTGGTGTCTCTCTCTCTGCTGTCTCTCTGGTGTCTCGCTGGTGTTTCTCTTTCTGCTGTCTCTCTCTCTCTCTCTGGTGTCTATCTGGTGTCTCTCTCTGGTGTTTCTCTCTGATCTCTCTCTCTGGAATGTCTCTGATATCTCTCTGGTGTCTAGCTGGTGTCTCTCTTTCTACTGTCTCTCTCTGGTCTCTCTCTCTCTCTGGTGTCTGTCTGGTGTTTCGCTCTGGTCTCTCTCTAGTCTCTCTTTCTGCTGTCTCTCTCTGGTCTCTTTCTCTCTCTCTGGTGTCTGTCTGGTGTCTCGGCTTTCTCTATGGTGTCTCTCTCTGTTGTCTTTCTGGTCTCTCTTTCTGCTGTCTCTCTCTGGTCTCTCTCTCTCTGGTCTCTCTTTCTACTGTCTCTCTCTGATCTCTCTCTCTCTCTCTGGTGTCTGTCTGGTGTTTCGCTCTGGTCTCTCTCTAGTCTCACTTTCTGCTGTCTCTCTCTGGTCTCTTTCTCTCTCTCTGGTGTCTGTCTGGTGTCTCCGCTTTCTCTATGGTGTCTCTCTGGTCTCTCTTTCTGCTGTCTCTCTCTGGTCTCTCTCTCTCTGGTCTCTCTTTCTACCGTCTCTCTCTGGTCTCTCTCTCTCTCTCTGGTGTCTGTCTGGTGTTTTGCTCTGGTCTCTCTCTAGTCTCTCTTTCTGCTGTCTCTCTCTGGTCTCTCTCTCGCTCTCTCTGGTGTCTGTCTGGTGTCTCGGCTTTCTCTATGCTGTCTCTCTCTGTTGTCTCTCTGGTATCTCTCTCTGGTCTCTCTTTCTGCTGTCTCTCTTGTCTCTCTCTGGTCTCTCTTTCTGCTGTCTCTCTTTCGTGTCTTTCTGGTGTCTCTCTCTCTGCTGTCTCTCTGGTGTCTTGCTGGTGTTTCTCTTTCTGCTGTCTCTCTCTGGTCTCTCTCTCTGGTGTCTATCTAGTGTCTCTCTCTGGTGTCTATCTAGTGTCTCTCTCTGGTGTCTATCTCTGGTCTCTCCCTCTGGTATCTCTCTGGTGTCTAGCTGGTGTTTCTCTTTCTGCTGTCTCTCTCTGGTCTCTCTCTCTCTCTGGTGTCTATCTGGTGTTTCTCTCTGGTCTCTTTCTCTAGTCTCTCTTTCTGCTCTCTCTTGTCTCTCTCTCTCTCTCTCTGGTGTCTGTCTGGTGTCCCTGCTTTCTCTATGGTGTGTCTCTCTAGTATCTCTCTGGTGTCCCTCTCTGTTGTCACTTTGGTGTCTCTCTTTCTGCTCTCTCTCTCTCTCTCTATCTCGTGTCTGTCTGGACTCTCTCTCCGCTTTCTCTCTGGTATCTCTCTCTGTTGTCTCTCTCTCTCCCTCTGGTCTCTCTTTCTGCTGTCTCTCTTGTCTGTATCTCTAGTGTCTCTCTGCTCTCTCTCTCTCTCTCTGGTCTCTCTTTCTGCTCCTTCTCTCTCTCTCTGGTGTCTCTCTGTTGTCTCTCTGGTGTAGCTCTGGTCTATCCCTCTGGCCTCTCTCTCTGTTCTCTCTCTGGTCTCTCTCTATCTCTGGTGTCTGTCTGGTCTCTCTCTTTGCTTTCTCTATGGTGTCTCTCTCTGTTGTCTCTCTTGTATCTCTGTCTGGTTTTTGATGGATTGATCGAACAGTGTATGAGACAAATATTGAATACAGCTACAACTACACTTGCGGCTTCAAAGGGCTTCAGTAAACCGTATTAGCAGGGCCTTTGTCGCGAATACATCTCGACACAAACAGTTAGTTATATCAAAAAACCAACTTATTACTAGTATTTCTTCAAAATGGAGCTCAAATAACACAGCCCCTTGCATGGCACTGGCAGCAACTTCCTCCAGCAGTAAATCCACAGCGGTCCAGAAGTATTAAGATGTGAACGTGTAAAGTTGTGGATTTATGCCATTATAAATAACAGGAAGGAGACGTGTGCAGCTGGGGCCCCGCTGTGGAACTCCCAAGCCGACTCGGGATCATCATTCACACGTGTAGCCAAAACACACCTCATTCTGCTCCTACGGCTGCTTGATTGGTAACGACCTACATTTTCTAATATACTGTGTGAAAGAAAGTCTGCCGTAAGTCTGTCAGTGTCCAACGTCCTCGAGATGTACAGTAATATGGTCATTGTGTGTGCTCGCACCGCAGGGAGGAGCTATAAAGGCTTAGCATGGCCCAGTTCATGTTTAATACGAGAAAGAATTATAATTTTTTAGATTATGTTTCAGTAAAATGAGAGATATTATACCTACTCCTTATTATGCTAGTCAGAGATTTTCTACTTAATTCTTGCTTCTTCATTACGCTAAAGCTAGAGGTTATATACTGTATTATTTTATTTTATTATTCAGTCATTGCTCATTTATCTTGTGCTGTGTGCTCCTCATTCCTTCCTTTCTGTAACCGTTGATGCAACACTGAAATGTCACCACTATGGAACGAATAAAAGATCTCTTAATCTTAAAACTAGGGTTGTAATTTTTTTTTACATTTAGGGCTGTAAAAAGTTTATTGATTGATCACAACTAAACTTAATGATACAGTTTTCTGCTATTTTAGTAACTGGTCCTTTTTGGGACATTGCATAAACTTGAATGTGCATTATGCCACATTTTTATGTAAAAATTATAAGTGCTTTTGTATTTGACTTTGTCGTGACCCAGTGGCTGTAAGAGTGGGCATCATGGTGCATGTACTTTTGAACAGTTGTGACTCGAGGATCAATTGTTTTGTACGTTTTCTGGTGCAGAGGTTTGTCAACAGAGAGAAACTTTCCAAGCCATTGATCCTACAGTATCGGAGAGAGATGTGATGTAAAGCCTTCACACTGACCACTCATGCAGACACTGGGTCACAATCAATCTGTGTGAATAATCAATAATAATTACTATAATTTTCCATTGAACATCCTTGCATATGGTATCAATGATTCTTAAGTCTATGGCACAAAAAAAAATTGCAGTAATATCATTATCATGACAGCATTGAAACAGTGATTTTACAGAAAGTTGCCTATAGTTTAATTTTGGGTCGAGGGCATCTGAAAAACCTTTCCTGATTACTCTCAAAACTTAGATTCCCCAGTTCTCTTCATTAATTTCTGGGCCAATCCACATAAAAACAAAAACTGTCAAAATGTTCCCCATCTTCTTTGCCAGTACATATCAAAAATTGTCTTTTTTTTTTTCTCATGAATGTGTCTAGAAGTGGTGAGAATATTCAAAAACGCCCCGACATGGACACTGGTCATCTGCCCCTTATGGACCCATAGTTTTATGTGTGTGTGTGTGTTTTTTTTATTTTTATAATTGCATTTCCCGCTTGATTCTCTGATCTGTGATGGTAAGTCTACAGCTTAAATCCTACTGTTGAGATTTAGGACTATACAAAAAACATAACAATTGAAATGCATATTCTTTGCCAACATTTCTTACAAAAATGGCTTCTTTTCCATTGAGTTGCATTGGCCCCTGCCTTCCTCAACAGAAACAGAATTGCACAACATAAACACCATTAGGATATGGAGAGAGTGATACCATCAACACAGAGAGTAATAAGAGAGAGGTAGTGTCGGAGAGTTTTTTGGGTCTGTGTGTGTGTGTGTGTGTGTGCGTTTTAACACAATTTTGTTCCAAATCGTATCGTCTGCAGTGAGGCGGCTTGGAAGTTTATAAGTCTCTGCTTTATCCACCCCTTTTCAAAGCATGAATGGTGACAGTGACCACTATTTGAGAACCACTGTTTGACTAACTCTACCGTGGTTAATCAGCAGCACACTTCAGGTCAAGGTAAGGCCACTTGTGTTTGTGGCGAGCTGGATCAGACTCCCCCAACAGCCACTCTGCTTCCTGATCAATGGTGTGGAAAGACAGACACTGGGATACTCTCCAGGTTAGTCATTGTACCTTAAAGTAACAAACACAGTGATTTGTAGCGCTCCGAATACTTCCTTTTCTCTGCAGGCAAAGGAAGAAGTGATCGATGGCTGGACGCTGCCAAAAGAGCTGATCAAAGTGGCCGGTTCTGAGTGGGCCGCGCCGCTGATGCATCGGCTTGGACTGAGAGGAAATCCAGAACTATGTGTCTGTGTGTGTGTGTGTGTGTGTGTGTGTGTGTGTGTGTGTGTGTGTGTGTGCACTTGTTTTCAACTCCTGGTGGGTTCCATAACCTGAGATTCCACTCACGTCATGGGGACTGGTTTTACGTGGTGGGGCCCGAACACCGGACCCCACTGGTCCAAGCTTAATAATCAATGGGTAATGCTTTTCTAACGGTCCTTATGCAGTCTCTGTAAAAATATGGAAAGGACCCCTGGAGGTTTACTTTCCTGAAAAAAGTGTGTTATGTGTCGGAACCCTGGTGGTGGGTTGCGGGATATCAAGGAGGGGCACACTGGGGCAATTTCAGTCCAGCAGGCTGGAGCCAATCATGGAGCAGCACAACAGAGGAAATCAGGTGTCAGGCTAGAAAAAGGTGCAAGTGTGTGGTTCATTAGGCTGCAAGAAATCATGGAGGAGCACACTGAAGCGCACGCTTACAAACCACTGGTAAGTGCTGACTACAAGTCATGACTTCAAATTGTTATATAGAATGATTACAAATTATTTGTTGTTTGTGCAGCTTAGTCAAGAGTCCCTAATTGATGAAGTCGACTCAGATTCTGACGATTTAACTGTCAAGAAGAAACCTGTAAAAAAGTATGGAAAAAGAAAAATCAAAAACACTTTTCTTCAAGACTCGGAAAGTGACGAACCAAAGGCAAATAAGATTGTTATCATGCAGCTGCAAAAGAAGAAAAATGGGGGGCGAGTATACAGCAAGAGACACTTCTGCCTCTACTGTTCAATGTGAAATCTAAAGCACGTAAACTTCAGTTTGATTTGATCAGGAATAGTGGAAACCGTGAGCACAATTTTGAGGTTTTAAAGGCCGGCATTGGAACTTTAGTCCCAGCTAAACAGCCAAATTCCCCAGTTAAATCCAGTGAGTTTTTGCACTGTATAGACTGTGGGGCATTGCTTAAGCGAAAGTCGCTGTGGAGGCATGTGGCCAGGTGCCGGCTTTCACAGAAAGATGCCCAGGCTAAACCAGGTAGAAGTAGGGTCCAGTCCCTCTGCTCCCTAGCCCAGCCTGTACCGGAGGGCATCAGCAAAAAGCTGTGGTCTTTAATTTCGGCAATGCATCAGGATGAGGTCACGGGTGTTGTCAAAGCAGAAAAGGGGATTCTGAGACTCGGAGAGCACCTGTACTTAAAACACGGGCATGATAAGACAAAGCATGATTACATTAGGCAGAAAATGAGAGAAGTCGGTAGGTTAATTAACGAAGCAAAAACCGCAGGGAAACTGAAAACAATTAAGGATTTCTTTATTCCTTCCAACTTTAACCATGTGATTGATGCAGTCAGGTCTGTGGCTGGATATGATGAGGAAACAAATCAATACAAGACTCCATCCTTGGCCCTCAAACTCGGCCATAGCCTCAGAAAGCTAGCAGATATTCTTGAATGTGACTCAAAAATGGAGCATTGTGTTGATGAACTATATATTAAAAACCTCCAACGAAGCCGGCTGCTTTTTGAGAAGAGGTGGGACGTCTGTGTTTCTTCTGCTGCCCTACAGACCCTCCGGCAAGCCAAGTGGAACACTCCGGACCTGCTCCCTCTGACTGAGGACGTTAGAGCCATGCATGCACATATTGAGGTATGTCGACCTGAATATGTGCAAACCCTAATAAGTGAGCCAACGTCTAAGCATTGGTCTAAACTGGCAGTTTTGACTCTTTGTGAGGTCATCATTTTCAATCGAAGAAGGGAAGGTGAGGTTTCAAAGATGCCACTGACAGCCTTTACCTTAAGAAGCTGGGATCCATTCTGACATTGCTCTGGGACTGTCCCAACTTGAGAAAAAGCTGTGTCAGCATTTTCAACGCATTGAAATTAAAGGGAAAAGAAGTCGGAAAGTGCCGGTTCTTTTGACTCCTGAAATGATTGCTTCGATGGAGGTGCTGGTGGAGAACAGAAGGGCCTGTTCCATCTCTGACCATAACCCATACTTCTTTTCCCGCCCGGGCGCAGACACCCACATCAGGGGATCAGACTCCCTACGCCAGGTAGCCAAGATGCTATCCTCAACCAAACTTAGAAAGCACATAGCTACTATGTCTACAGTTCTCAATATGAAAGAGAATGAGATGGACATACTTGCCAACTTCCTCGGCCATGACATTCGCATCCACAGGCAATATTACAGACTACCAGAGGGGACACTGGAGCTGGCCAAAATCAGCAAAGTGTTGATGGCCATGGAGCAGGGAAGAGTGACGGAATTCGAAGGAAAGAGCCTCGACCAGATACAAATTGAGCCTGAAGGTAATTCTTGATATTATTAAAATATGTATGATTTTTTTCCCCTAAAGGCCACTTGTATTTTTATTTTCTGTGCGACAGGGAGAGCAGTAGAGATCCTCTCACAAACGGACGGGCTAAAAGAAACTTCAAGCGGAGAACCTTCAACCATTCATCCAGATGCACCCCATGGTAGTGGCAGTGCCCCTTCTGGTAAGTGTACCAGGTGGGGGATTACAGCCAGGCTGCTTGGTCCTCACCCTGGGAGTGTATATTGCTAATATATTTTTATTTCTCTCCCTAGAACGTGTAAGAAAGCCATGGTCTGCATCTGAGGTGAAGGCTGTGGAGAAGACCATGACACCTTTCATACAGACTGGAAAGGTCCCTGGGAAGTCTCACTGCCTGGCCTGCATTAATGCCTCACCAGATGACCTTAGACATCGGACATGGAGTGGCATTAAATTCTATGTCAAAAATAGAATCACTGCAATTCGAAAACAAAATCTAAAATAAAATTCCTTTAAAATAGTTGTTTGGTTTCTATTGACTGTTTTGTATTACTTAAAGTCTTGGTAAAAAAAGATTATGTCTATGGGTCCCATTCTGAACGGCCCTGTCAAAGGGACCCACCAGGTAACAAAAACGTGTATGTGTGTGTGTGTGTGTGTGTGTGTGTGTGTGTGTGTGTGTGTGTGTGTGTGTGTGTGCTGAGCCAGACTATTGCCTTTACATGTGAAGCATTCAGGATTATAGGGATAATCTGATGTTGTGGTTTTTGTCCACAAAGTACAGTCCAAGCCAAGATCATGACTCAATGTAAACTCAAAAAATCAGCGTGTGTAATCAACACTGAGACGGCTGGGAAAGCGCGGGGAGACGGCACAGAAAGTCACTGTTTCACAAACTAATACGCCGGTAGAGCCGCAAGATGGTGTCAAAATGGAACTGATAACACACGCAATCTCAAACACTGCTTTTTTCCCTAAGTTGCTTTTATGACTTTCTCTTTCATTCCCAGCCTTGCCCTCCGTGGATTATAAAGGTTGGAATAGTCTTATTGAATTTTTAAGATGCAAAAATACAGTATATGCTTTTTATTTTATTATACTTGTTACTTTTTGTAACAGTTGCATGGCCAAGGCCCTTTTCTCACCAAGAGGAAGTATGCCAAATATCATGCTTGTATAATTTGTGCATATTTACAGTAGTAAGTATTTAACTTGTATTATAATCCGTAATTTAATTGAAAACTTGAGCTCATTGATTCAGCTTGTGTTTAAATTCAGGCCGTAAAAAGTGCTGAGTAGAGACTAAGCGTGACACTCGTTCTCCTCCACTCACAGAATGAGGAGCGGCGTTGCTACAAACAGGCCGCGTCCTCAAGCGTCTACAGTGCTGCTAAACACAATAGCATAGTAGTAGAATTGGCTATAACTCGTCTGGCTGTAACTGCACACACAGCAAAACAGCCCAAACGACGCAACAGTGAGGAAGAAAAGAAGGAATTAAAGCGAACAAAATATCAAAGAAGAAATCAAGCCCGAGTGACCACAGCTAGCTTACATCGTATCCTCTGGAGAGACTTGCGGGTGCGGTACCGCCTCGGACTAGATTCGGACAAGAAACTAGCGGTAATCTTTAAGTTATGTAGCTGAAGTGAATGTTCAGACTGAAAGACTGAGTGCAAATTCCCCCTCCGAAGCCTGCCAATCTCACAGCACTGCCAGCTGGAGCCTCAGCCAATCACACAGCTCTGCCAGCCTCGAGCCTCAGCCAATCACACAGCCCGGCCAGCCTCCTGCCAACCCTCTGGCACCAAGCGGGCAGTTTAAAAGGCAGCCACTTCCTGACAAACAGCGCTTCCTCAAAGCTCTAAACACCCGCCACCTCCCCAGCACCCCCTCTGGCTCCCGCTCTCGGCTCCTGCTCTGGCTCCTGCTCCGCCTGCGCCCCATTCACACCATGCTTCTAGCCACCACCAGTGCTTGACCCCGGGGGATCTGAGATCATCTTCGGCTGCAATCGATCTCATCGCTGCAAGAGTCACTGCCGGGGTCAATGCGCCAAATAAATAAATAATTTTAATGTACTATTTGTGTCCTTGGTCTCTACAGATTGGAATATATTTTGCTAATGTTTGCATATGTATCAGATCGCAAATAAAACTAGACGGCTCCGTGGGATGAGAGCGTAGGGGAAATGAGAAGCCTGTGAGCGAGTTGAGGGCGGACCTAAACATTCAAACCTTGCAGAAACGGGTATAGCTCCTTTAATGGTGCTATGAGCATTGGGTGGCAGCTCTCATTGCCGACCCCCCCCTCGACCCAGAAATGGACTAATAAAGGGAATGAAAAATGAATGAATGACATTTTTTTTATATCAAGTAAAACTATAGGGAATAAAATAGATGCACGTGATGGGTTTACGCTTGTTCAGGCTGTCGATAATTACTAAATAAGCCAGAATATTTTTGACAACAATTCTAACTGTCAAAGTTGATATAATGATGAGCATAGTTTGGCTTCCAGGCAAAGCAAAAATTAATTCTTGGACGTACTTTTGAAAGTGGGAACACACAGTCCCCACAGTGTTTGTCAATGGTCCTCACACTGATGCGGCTCCTGAGGTCCGCTTCTAATGATAAATAACTCCAGGATTAGTTCCATACTGTTTGGCAGACACATTTGCACCGTATCAATGAACCGTGTGCATTTCCAAATTGCAAAAGAAACTAAATCCTCGTCTGTAAAGAACACAATAAAATCGGATTTTCACAACACGTGTCTTGGGTTTGCTCACGGGGAAAGTGATGAGTTCTGAGACCATGGGAAGAATGGATGTAATGCACAGTTTTCAGATATGAGTCACAAAAATACAATGTTCAAAGCCCTGTGTTGATGAGTAAGACAGAGTGTGTAATGGTGTGGACTTTGTTATTACTTTTACCCAGTTTTATCTTGATGTATTGGTTCTTTTCAGTGTTGCCTCATGTCTGGTCAGTTGATCGCCTGCCCCGCCCTATTGTAAAGCGCTAGATAAATAAAGATTACTTACTTAATTACTTACTCAATGTGTTTCACCATGGTTTGAGTTTGGAGTTCTGTTGTATCCCAGATGTTATTTTGGAGTTCTGTTTTTTAAATCTTATAATATTGACGGTCCTGCGTTTGTTCTACACATGTGACAAAGTGCTTCTATCTACGTTTTTTTCAAGTTCAGTCTGTCCCATGTCTTTACTCTGATTAACTTCTCTTAGATTTTTTGTTACTGCAATTATCCATACATATCAATTTAATCAGTCTTGTAATATCATGAGTTTACTTGCCAAAATGGTTGTTTTATAATTTACATTACCAATGATCAAAAGCACTGGATTGGGACTCGAGATCAGATCGGATTTGAAGTCAAATAATCGGATCGGAATTGGAGGCAAAAAAGAGTTATTGGGACATCCCTAACTTTGGTGACCTTGGTCTGCCAAATGCACTGCATAAATCATGTCATGTTTATCCCCATGTGTTTTGCTTGACAATTTATTTCAATTTATGTAATAATCCGGTTCAAGGGCAAAAAATGCTCTTAAAAGTAAAGCTTTTAAACATATTACAAGATTGTTCCTTCGCCAAAAGCAGACCTGGAGTTGTTTTTTGATCCATCCACGCTAATATCAGGAACTTCTGGCACAAAAATGTAACTCCGCCACTTCTGTCTGTAAGGTCATCAGACAGACTGAGACTGAGGCTCCTGCCTCAGTCTTGTAATAGTTATGATTTGTGTTATATATAATATATATAATATGTATGGTATATATGATGTATATGATATATAATAAGGTTTGCCTGGATCGGTTTGCACACCTGGTGTGCAATCCATGAATCTTGGTGCTGTAGCCTAGACTAGCCTAGCCGTGGCTGCTGCTGTCTCGCCTCCTTTCTGATACGTTCTCTTTATTCAAGGCTAGGTTTAAAACAGTCCTCTTTAGTTTAGCATATGGCTAGGAAGGTAAGACTCAGGGAAGGCTAAACTCCTCAGACTGTCAGTCAAGCTGCATAGGGAGTTTGCTGGGAGAAGTATGGTAACTTGAGCACTATCCTCTCCTCCTTCCTACTTTATCTGTTTAGCATTTTTAGGATTTTGACTGTAGTTTGTTCATTGCTATTCACCCGTTGTCCCATTGTCTGTTTCATGGTACGATGACGGGATCTCTGAGCCTGGCCTCCTCCATCTACACCTGCGGACTGCCCTGCCCGACCCGCCTGGGAGTGCTTCGGTCCTGCACCGGACCTGTCCACGTTCAGCGGCCACTGGTCCACGTTCTGTAGCTAGCTTAGGTCCTGGATCATTAGTCTGTCCGTCCGGAGGAGCGGATCCCTTTCTCATATGGGTCTTCCTCCCTGTGGGTTTCCCTAGTTCTCCCCAAGGTTCCTCACTTTTTCCCATTGGGTTTTTTAAGAGTTTTTCCTTGTCGATGCAGGAGGGTCTTGTTGGACAGTTAGTGTCCAACAGAAAGGATTGGTGATGATCAGGACACTTTAGCATTCTACAACATGTATGGACATTTTCTTCTGTGTGTGCTTTATATTCTTCATGTGTTTTAACTGTTGATTCTCTGACCTGTGTTGGTGATTTCAATGGTTTTGTTAAGTCCTCTGAGATGACTTCTGTTGTGACCTAGGGCTATACAAGAATAAATTGTATTGTATTGTATTGTATGATGTCATTGTACCACTATGACATCACAGACAGCAGTTTTCTACCCTTTTTTGTAGGGGCAAAAGTATTGCCCCTACAAACTGAAATTTTGCCACTGTGGGACGAATAAACAATCTCTTAATCTTAAGTCTTCTTCTTAAAATATGTTTTGCCAACTTCTGAGGTGAAATCATATTCTTTATTGCATAGCTGTGTTTGCAAGTATTTTTCAAATGTGTAAAAAGAAGAAAACAAAAACAAATCCCACTCCCTCTGCTCGTAGCACAGAAAGTTACACACAAACAGATATTTTCCTCTTGGTTTTTGTGCTTCGCCAAATATTTTCTACTTGATTATGTAATTTCAGATTCTCAAACATGAAAGTTTGTAAAAAGTAAAAAGGCCAAAACAAATTCATAATATTTCTTCTTTAAACAAAACCATATTTCTGTCAGATGAACCAAAACTTCCGATGTCGAGCTGACCTACCTTTTCCTGCACGACCCGTTCAGATGCGCACATTCCTGATCATTATTTAGATTCCTCTGTGACTTTTATGAAGGTAATTATGGGACCTTTTTCCTGTTGAGGAGAGAACGTGACCGCATCTGCAGCTTTAAGAGGAGAAACAGCTGCTCCCATGGGTTCGAGAATAAAAAATCCTGCCAACATTTTCACCTTGTTGAGTCATTTTACCGGCAACATCTTGTCAGCAGAAACTCGGTGTGGGCATGACACTGAAAACACAGACTCGTCTTATCTGCATGAATACTTTGGTTCAGTTCTGGTATTTTTAGTGACCTGCAGTCGAGATAGCAGGTTGGATATTTATCTTGGGCAAAATGTTGTCAAATTATTTTATAGACATCTTTCATTCGAACAGCAAAGCTATTTTAATAGAGTGATTTTTCTCAGACCCAGATTTCATTGCTCCCTCCCGGTTCCTCAGACCACTGCTCTAGACAACTACAGGCTTTTTTAACACTAGGACCGCCGCGCTCTAAACATACCTTGCACCGCCCCCTGTGGTCAGTTGACCGCTATGTATTTTGCGCTGATACAGCCTTTTGCCAAATTGATTGTTCACTAAACCAGAATTTGATGTTGCAAAGGAATCGTGATCATAATGAAACTGTGTAAATTATTTGTCTAAATATGCTAAGTAATTGTAATTCTAGCCGAAATAAAAGACTAAGACGACACATTGTGCGTGTACTGATCCATCAAAATTACGATGACTTTTCAGGCTAGATTTATTTTGTAACTTTGCAAACACCTAAAATGTCGGTCACTATATGTTATATTTGACTCAGTAACAATATGTAAATTCAAACAATATAAATTATAGTTTAGAAAAGCACGGGACCATAACGTCTTCGCGCTGCTATATGCGTCTACTTCTTACGTCATCTCCAGACTGTTTGCTCTTTCCAGCCGAAATCACCGTGGGAAATATTATCTAGATAATAATAATAATAGTATTCGTATTGACACAAGATCATCAGCTAGGCTACCATCGTCAATGTAAAATCTTCAATTTTACACGGGACACGTTAGAAAGACAAATATATGTATATGTATATTTGTATTTATTTGAGACAAGCAGTGCTCTTTATGCTCAGAACAAAATTATAATCATTGCCTTGCAGTGCGCGCTGTGCAGAATAACACACAGTGTTATCTGGATGAAATAAGAATTATATCCTTATTGATATATGAGGGCCGCCTCTGCCCCACAGTCCCTCTCCTCCTGCAGTGTCCGCGGGTGACGAGAGGCCTCACAGCGCTCTATCTGCACTCTGCCTTGATAGTTCATCTAATTGTTCTATTTTATTGCGATATTGTATTCTGCTGTATTGCCTTCTTGTATGTATAAATATAATAATGTAATTGATGATGAATGAAAAGGCAGAATGGAGCGACAGCGCGCACACAGACACCTGCGTATGCACTCTAAGAAGTGAAAGAGTGATGTTGTGCACTTTATGTGAAATGGTTGAAGTGAAATTAATGTGTTTCTTATGTTTCTACAGAAAACATATCAATATTGCATTGGTATAACACAAAAGCAACAGATTTCAGAGCTAAACAGTACATATGTTTAAAACCAACCTAACTCTTTCACGCAAACAAAACATGTACGCAATGACGCTGTGACGCAATGACGCAGACATGCGTAGTTGTCAAGGTTGCCAGATGGGCGGTTCCCCGCATACTTTTGTTCCAAGTATCTTGTAGTTAATTCATGGATAAAACGGCCATAAACAGTATCCTGATATTCTAAGTTGATTCCATAACTTTTTTTTTTTTCGCAAAAATATCATTTTGGGTGGTTTTTTGTTGGGATTCTCGCGGGTTTTGGGCAGGAAAATCTTGCCGCATCTGGCAACCCTTGCAACCGAGAGCTTGCCACTGACCGCGAACAGAGTGAGAGCCATTTGAAAAGACACAACTGTGAGTGGTCAAAAATGCTCGTCATTTTGGTAAGTAAGACGCTTCTTTGACTATACAGCATGAAACGGTATGGTGTAATTTTCAATAGTGGTTGTGTCTTTTGTCGTTCATTTTGGAACATAGTCATTGCTAGACTATCGGAGGTTTTCCATGGTAATGTTGTATGATTTACTTATAACTAAACACATTATAATTTGATCTTGGGCATTCAAGGTAAGCAGTGTTAGTTTCTATTTTTTCCAGTTGCGTCGATGCAACAGTGACTTGCCGACCATGCTTTCGCCATAATGGCGCTGCAAACACAGCAGCTGATAGCTGCTAACAGCTAACGCTAGCTTCTGCCACATGCGGAGCTCCCCGCTAGTCCAACCTATCATTATGCCACTAAATAAATCACCAAAATGACCTTAAGGGTCGCATTTCTCGCCTCAACTGTTGTTAGAAGTAACGTTCATGTCATAGTTATGATTATTGATCAGAACTTTCATCTTCAACATGGATTCTGTTTAGCTGTTATTTCAATTATTGTTGAATATATTGAATTAGCTAATTCAATCTGTACAAGGCGTGTGCGCAGTATTGTAACGTTTTCACTCGAAATGATGGCTATGCCAAGGTTATAAACTAAGGTGTGAAGAGCTGTGTGTTACGGATAGGCGTGCCGTTCCGTATTGCATGATTAGTAGTGTCTGTGCGTGCACGGTAACCCGGAACGGTCCATTTTTCACCCGGACTATTGCAGTGGACAGACTTTCGCTTCCGAGTTCTCTACAAATATAACAAAACATGTGTTAGTTGTATATTTTTGTTATCGTAATTGGTTTTACCTGTGTTTAAAGAATTATTGTGTGTTTGATGTGTTTAATGTGGTAACTTCAGTATTCATTTAATTCTACTTGACGACGCGAGCAACATAAGGTTCCATACTTTTTAGAATTTACAATACAAATTAATAAAAGCATTTTAAGTTTAAATATCTTCAGGATCTGAGGCAAACCATGGTGATTGGGACATGCTCATTTTCCATTAAAGGGTCTTGTTATTTTGGTTTGTCTGCAGTTACTACAAAAAACATGATTAGTATGGTGTAGGTGAATTGTAGAGGGACTACTACTTTAAATAAAAATGTAATTAATGAATCTGAAACTATTTCTAATGTCAGTCTCTGTTTTTCAGGTTTTCAATGTGGAGGTGCAAGGAGTAGACTGAGACTCTACAAAGTATCTGTCGCTTAAACACTACAAATTGAAGCATTATCATTATGGATTAAGACACTATGCACATACTGTTGATCAATACTCCAACAAACTAATGAAGGTGTTCAAGAAGAGCAGCAGGACGCAAAATAACAGATTATGGTGGCCCTAGAAGAGGTGTGTTTTACATTGAAACCTTACTGGATAGTCATAAGTTTTACTTTCTATATAAACATAACAGAACATATTCTCATGAATAATCTGAGCATTATTAAAGCTGCACTAACTGACTTTATTTTTGTATTCATTACAAAAATGCTATCCATGTCCATGTAGTGCATTGGGATATACGTCCTTTTGAAGAAAAAGTAGCTCAGATTTGTGTTGGCGTGACATTATATTTTAGATCGAGTTTTGATGAAACAAGGAAGAGAATGTGTTTCGGGTCTCAGATTGTGACCAATCACAGCGCACCACTGGCCCCCACTTTCGTGAGAAATCTACAGGTCTGTTAGCATAGACAGCTGAGTTAGCACAACAAGCGGCGGAGCTAACCTGAAACTTCCTCGTCTTCGTCACCGGTTACTGCTTACACAGCGACACAGCCAAAAGAAAGTCTCGTTCCTCCGCACTTCCCGGTTCTATTGTTCTATGGTCACGCCATCCACGTGAAAATCCATATCCATGATTTATCCATATTGGGAGAGACTAGCTCCGTCAACAACAGTGGGTGTGTGGGGGGCGATAGCTTCGTGGGTGCGGGGAGGGGAGCAGAAAGAGGCCAGCGAGTCCACGGCTTCAAAATCCCAAAGTCAGTTAGTGCAGCTTTAACCCAACATTCTGACTTTTCTCAATATATTTTTTGAAAATGTAACACAAATATTACTGTATAACGAGAACACTTAATTGGTCTTTCACAGAAACCCAACATTGAAACAAGACTACTCTGCATCCTAAAGGCTCTGTGCGTGTACTTGAATGAAGACCCCGAAGACCTGGTTAAGACCTACATGGTGAGTTATGACTTATTTCAACACACCTTTGACAAATGCTGATATCTATAAATACATTCAAATCATGGTGTCACGCGAATATCTCCAAGTCTAAATAGATGAAGAAAGTTGCATGGCTATTTCAAACCAATTTGTTAAACTAAAACCTGGGCTGTGTAAAATTTACTTTTAGGTAGAGAGGTTGCATTTTTTTATTTGCTGTATGCAGAACTAGATGTAATGAGTACAGTAAAAACAATAATAAACCTGTGCCACAAAGAAAAACATTTCAGTGTGCGCAGTAATGCAGAAATTAGATGATGGTAAAGACCCAGGGACAGCCCAGAACAACGCACTCAGTTGGACTTGTCTCCTGCTCATTTTCCAGAGGGAGCAATGGGCTATAGCAATAGTTATATAAACAGGCCAGATTTGTCACCACCAACGAAACAAACTGATTTGTAATGTAGACACTGAAGAAAAATGCAACGGCGCAACTCATAGGCCTACCTTGCCCAGCCTCCAATGCCTATACATTGTATAATTGATATAAACAATGGTGACAAATGTTCTAATAAAGACCCCTTATGAGTGAGAATTCACAAAACAGGCTTGTAGGGATGAAGTACTATTGATATTTTAACATTCATACTTATTACTCATACTTAGTGAACATTTTAAAGTATGAATACTATGTGCATAGAACCAATAATGCAAAGACCAAAATTCACATAAAGATAAATATCTACTTTTATTATGGATAATTTACCTTAAATGATAATGAAACACAATTGCTAGTCTAACTTTTAAAGGAAAACTAAACACCAAAACAACTTTTTTTAAACTCATAAACTGCATGAAGGTTTCTTTTATAGTGCTCTTTATGTCCTGGTCCGGGTCTAGCTAAACAATAATCTTTAGTGTGTAAACAAGGATGGAATGAGAATTTCTGGTATGGAACTTTTGCTTTAATCCAGAATTGACAGCTGACAAGCAAAATGTCACCATCTCACACCTTGTGCTTGTTTTATAGGGTTTGATTTCAATATGGGAAAATATTAAATTGTAAATTGAAGCTTTCTATCTGCCATTCTTTTCTTTTTAAGGATGCCGATGTTGGAGCAGAGAAGGAGTTTGAGAAAGTAGTGCTGGGTGTCTACATCGTGGAACATCAACATGCCGATGCATCAGACTCATTGGAGGACTTTGGAATAATCATCGAAGGCATTGCAGTTCTTCAAGACCTAAAACATATTCCAACTGGATGGGCGCTTCTTTTTGGATTAATCTACTGTCTGGACATGAACTCTCGAAAGGGACTCGGATGTACTTTTGAATTTATTCCAAAGGTATTGATGGAATTGGACAGAAGAAAGCTCTCCAACAAAGTTCAAATTCTGAAAAACAAACTGCACAAACATATCTAATCAAGACTTAACTGTTTCAAAATGTGTTTGGACTATGTTTCATCAGTGGATATCACACCGTACATGCAACAGAGAAGAAATGGACTTTGTAGGCTGAAAAGACTCTTCGATATACATCTTGTACTATGTGTGTTGTGCTGTGCTCTTGAGACTAGCTTAAATGTACTCTTTTGAAAAAAGTATACACAGATGGATGGACCGAGACACTGATGGAGACACACAGACGGACAGGGACACGGACTGATGGAGACGGACTGATGGAGAGAGAGGGACAGGGACACAGACTGATGGAGAGAGAGGGACAGGGACACAGACTGATGGAGACGGACAGGGACACAGACTGATGGAGACAGACAGGGACACAGACTGATGGAGAGAGAGGGACAGGGACACAGACTGATGGAGAGAGAGGGACAGGGACACAGACTGATGGAGAGAGAGGGACAGGGACACAGACTGATGGAGAGAGAGGGACAGGGACACAGACTGAAAGAGGGACCGGGACACAGACGGACAGACAGGGACGCAGATAGACGGATGGAGACACAGACGGACAGACTCAAACGGACCGACACTCACTTGCTCACTCACTCACTGCATGTTTTTGCATTGCTTCTTACTCCAGACAAGAATTTGGAAGTAGCTGTTAATTTCAAAGTTTAGTCCCAAATGCAAAAGTTTAAAACAAATGTTTAGTTGGTCTACATACATCTGGTGGGTAGCTGTTGGGGTTTAGCAATTCTGTTGGCAGTCTTTAGCCAATTTTCAGAGTGAAAACATTAACTACACACAACCACTGTTATTATTTAAGCCATTTAATAGGCAGTTCCTAGTTGTTAAACTACTGCAATGTGTATTTACATTCAACTGTTTCATGAAAAGTTGCTTTGATTTAAATGTGGGATCATTTATGCACTTTACATTTTATTAATTGTATATTTTTTTATTTAAAATGTTTGAGTTGGTACATGTGTTAAATGGGTGGAGAGAAATTACACCTTTTTATATTGATGCTCATACTGGTACCTGTTTAAATAAAAGCTTGAATATAAATAAGCACTTTATGTTGTATTTATTTAACTTAACAATGTAGCCATTACTACTTGAGTTTTGTTGAATCAACACAAGCCCCCTACATAAATATAATTCATTTCTGTTAAGTTGATCAAACTTAACCGTGTTTGGTTGAACCAATGTGAGATTAGTAAATCCAACATAATGTTGTTGGGCTTATACAATCTAACACTGTCATGTTACTGTAAAGTGAGAATGTTGAGTATACTTTATCTAACATCTGGTGTTCAAATTAATTGTGATTTGCATTTCCAATTTAAACAACACAGTTTCGTGGAACCGGTTGCCATAAAAAAGTTAAGTAAAGTCAACATTTCATTTCTTACAGTGTGGCTGGCATTACGCGGGTCATGTGCGTTATTGCTTCTGGACTTGTTACAACACTGCTGCCCGTGCCGTGAATGCACTATGGGTTTACGTTCAGATTTAGAATATTATAGGTGTTCTCCCCGCTGTCACTTTCTACCTCAAAATGTGACATCTCACCTCCGTCATACTGTTCTCATTCAATGTCTTGAAGCACTGTCAGGGCTTCATACCATGTACTTGCAGCTCTATTCATTTTGTACTCCTCTCTCTCTCCCAAATAATAATAAAAAAAGTCCCTTTAGAGTCTAATGACAACATATTGATACATTTTTATAAGGCGCGAAAAACCCCCGGGAAAGGTTACTATGACAACAGTTGCCCTTGCGCCATGTATCTCCATGGGGCAGCAGAAAGGGCTGTGGTTTAGAAAAGTTAAAATACGTGTAAATCTTGTTTTCTTTACTTTTTCCAAAACCAAAACACACCAAAATATAAACAACAAGTACCCAGTAAAAGTCATACAATTTCAACTTCTGGCGTTTTGTTTTGAATACACTAATTAGCATAATAAAGTGAGTGACGGTCAGTTGACCGCTAGGGGCGCTCCTAGTGTTAAATAGTTTGCATGCACTGCTTTAGCAGTGTTATTTTTTTTTGAAGAAATCTTTTGTTCAGTAAATGTATCTGCAGTCTGAGCGGGCATGTTGTTTTCATTTGAACAAAATCCTCTTTACATCATATTTAAAGCTGCCCTAACTGATTGTATTTTTGTATTCAATACAAAAATGCAATCCATATCCATGCAATGCATTGGGATATACGTCCTTTTGAAGAAAAAGTAGCGCAGATTTGTGCTGGCGTGTCATTTAATTTTAGATTGAGTTTTTAAGCAACAAGGAAGAGAATGTATTTCGGGTCCCGATTGTGACCAATCACAGCGGACCACTGGCTCCCACTTTCTTGAGAAAAGCTACAGGTCTCGCACAGACAGCTGAGTTAGCACAACAAGCGGCGGAACTAACTTGAAACTCCCCGTGTCTTCGTCACCGGTTACTGTTTACACAGCGAAACAGCCATCCAAAAGAAAGTCTCGTCCTTTCCGCGCTTCCCGGTTCTATCGTTCTATGGTCACGCCATCCACGCTCAAATGTGCGATCCAAACATGGATCTATCCATGAGACGCTAGCTCCGTCAACAACAGTGGGTGTGCGGTAGTGGGGGGCGATAGCTCCGTGGGTGCGGGGAGGGGAGGAAAAATAGTGAGGCCAGCAAAACCGCTGCTTCGAAAAGTCAGTTAGTGCAGCTTTAAAATCAGATATAATTCAATTCAATTAAATTCGACTTATTTTAGTATAGCTCTGAATCACAACAGTAGTTATCTTGTAGGACTTACAAAACCGTTGAATTTCCAAACACAGATCAGAGAATAAAAAAAAAATAGAGTGCAAATGCAAATTAATACAACTGTTACTTGTGTTTGTTTCATAAATACATTTTCTTTGTCACAAAAAAAGTGTTTTTTGAACGAATCCAAATTATTTTAATCTTATAACAAAAAAAAATTTTTGAGCACTGATTGGCTGAGTGAAATAAAAACTGAATAAATAAAAATGAATGGTGGCCCAAATAAAACGTTCACAAATGCATGCATGTAAATTGTGATTGAACCAAACTGTTTTTAAGTTGTTACATATACTTTATAACATTGTTATGATTTGCGGTTTTGAAGCTAGTTACTCCAGAGTTTTTATTCAAACTGTTTCAACACAGTCAGAAAGTCCTCCCCTTGAGTTCTCCTTGACACTTTCCAAGCAAAATGACAACGTACTCATCTTTTTGCGAGTGTGGCGAATCCATAAAGTAGTTTGCAGTAAAAATGTTGCCTACATAAAAAAGCCACATCCAAAGCTCAGCAGGAGAAACCACAGACCCCACTGGGCACAACGGAATATGAGCTGTAAATCCAAGTTCTTTTAGTGCAGCGATAATATACTGTATGTAGCAGTATAGAGGTCGGGAATTAACCTCAGAACACAAGATTACAGAATATGTTTCAGTTGGTGTTTTTTGTGGCTGTGCTGGACCTGTGTCTGTGTCTGTGTTTGCGGTTATTTTTAAAAATAATTTGTAAGCTATTTTTTGGGGGGGTTGTATTTGAATATATAGATAGCTACATGTTTAAAATTTAATGTAGACATGTTTAAATTGACATTGGCATTGACTTTGCTGCTGCTACTAATGTTGCTGTGTGTGTGTGTGTGTGTGTGTGTGTGCGTGTGTGCGTGTGTGCGTTTTCTTATAACTTTTTTGTACTTTTGTTTTAGCATATTTTTCTTTTTGTTTGTATATTAATATTTGTACATTTTTTATGCCAACGTGACATTGATGAGTCCAAAGACCCCGGGAAGAATATCTACTGTACATGTCAGCTAATGGGAATCAAAATAAAAAACAAAAAAAACTTGTCAATGTAATGAACCATAGAATTGCATTGTTAAATATTCAGCGTGACATAGCGGCTGCAGCAGACCATTTTTACACTCCTGGGATTAACTTGAGTTTTTCCTGGTTCTTTATGAGCTCTGCATAATGGCTGTCTGGACTTGACAACACAAACAGAACCATTCCTCTTTAGTTTATTAAGTCACCCCTTGTTCCTACATTTATGAAGACACAGCACGAGTAATTAGGACCTCCCAACACGGGCCTGTTCGCGTGCTACTTTTTTAGTCCTGCTTTTCTTTCCGCGGACAAAACAAAAAGTGAGTGATGGGTCAATAAAAGTGGGATATTGCGCTCAGGTTGAAATCATTATGGGGGAATGCAGGTACGAGTGAGATCACTTTGAATGTGTTTGGGTTTGTGCTCACAATTATAAAACAGGGAGGACGTGTGGCGGATTCTCTGAACATACAGACGCTAGTACGAGGACTTTGGAGACATGGGACTTTAAAAACACAATTTAACGCCATAATTAGCAGTCAATAGGGACTATGTATTTAATTTGTTTTCATTTTAAATTACATCATTTAATTTATATAGTTCAATTTGCGCACCTTTTCTCCCTTGGTTTTATTTAGTTATTGGGGGGGGTTTACATGATAGTCCTAGGTATATTATTTATGGATATAATTATGGATACATTTTGGTAAACTTTTTGTATTACTTGTATATTATTTTACACTTATATGTTCTGTTCTACGAGTCGCAACAGTGTTCCCAGAAAATATGTAAAAATCCTGACCAAAAGTTTAAAGTGGTTCTCTCTATTTATGTATTTTTGATGACTCATTTTAATTTTAATTTAGCTTTGATATTAAGAACGTTCAATAGTATTTCAATCTGGAGAGACTCGAACAGGCAAAACATAGTATTAGAATTGCATGTTGGTTGGCAGGTAATTTGACACTGCATGAATTACACATATGACACTAAAGACAATATTTTCAAGATTGCATTTATTGTGCTGAAAAGAATGTGGTTAAGATTTGGCGCTTAGACCCCGGTAGAGCACTGCACGATTGCAGAAGGGGAAAGACATTATGAGATGAAATCCCCCGGGGCCCAGACCCTGGTGGTGGTAGCTAGGAGAAGGATGAAGGAGCTGGCCTAGAACAAGGCGGAGATGGGGAGGAGGAGGGTTGCGGCATGAATGAAGCTGCTGCTTGGATGGAGCTTCTGCGTGATATGAAGCTGATGCGGGCAGTGCCTGATTGCTGCAGGTGAGGATTTGCGTATGACCTGAGCAGCTGAGTGTGATTGACTGATTGCTGTTGCTGTGGGTAACAGCAGGAGAACTGAGTGCTCCTGTTTGGGATCTTCCACTCTGAAATTCCGTTTAAGCTTCATAACACTGCAATTTTATAGCACTACTTGTTCTGTCGACAAATCAAGAGTCAAAAAGGACAAACAAAAATGCCAATGCCAAAGAAAAATCAAAAAATCATGTATTTTTTGGTTGTATTGTGACCCGGTTACACTGTCACCAACATATCATCGCACGACAGGACAAACACGACACAAATTAATAAGTTCCTTGGGTCTGGAGCTGATTCAGAGGTTTTTGGAAGTGGTGATGAGAGGCAGATGTAGAGATGGTTTGGATTAGACAAATACCGGCCACACAGACAAAAGAAGAGCAGGCCTCACAGGAAGCGTCACAGTGGACAGCGTCACACCTCCAGGGGGCGCTATTTTATCGACAAGGAATAACCTGTGTGTTCCAATTGTCACCACTTTGGCACTGTTCTACCAGAGTAACCCAAGGCAAATCTTGAAATGTAAATATATAGATGACTTGTTCCTACTTTTAAATGAGGTTTAAAAGGTTTTATTTTTTAGATTGAATATTGTTTGATATTGGATCAGATAAGGCAATAAATAGAAGATAAGTATAATATCTCAGGCTGTATTTTAATGAAGAAGCAAAAACTAAGTACAAAATCCCTCACTTTTACAGATTATCAGGTCTGACTGGGGAAGGGAGTGAATGTAACAAATTCACAAACTTGTAAAAACTGTCTGTAATATCAGAGTGGGTTTATATGACTACTTTCCATGGTGATGATAAAAGGTCCTGTATCAGCAGCGCAGACATATTGACCTGATTACACCTCTGGTCGTGGCACCTGGGTCTTGTCTGCTCCACCAAACACTCACAGCAGCAGATCACAGATTGACTTTCTCTCATTTGACACATGCCTCTGCAGAATTCCACCTGACACTGCAAACCCTGATCTTCATTCAGGGGGTGGAGGGAAAAGAAAAACAATAGAGGTGCAAAATTAAGAAAACTTCAATACTAGTGTAGTGGAAATAGCTTTGGTGTGCTTTTTCACCGCTTCAAACAAAAATGTGTGTGCAGCGCTTCTGAATCTTCCATGTATCCCTGATTTGAGAAGAGGAACTAAGGTTCACAGTGGTCCGAGGAGTCAGAAAGAAGCAATGAATATAAAGAACCACCAGGAGAATATAAATTATGTATGAATTGTTCTAGAAACTGTAAATACAAGGGGAAAATGCAGGAGGGTCAAATGGCAGAGATGATCCAAGACATTTATGGACTTTGATCATCCCGCTCCCAATGAACCAATGGCTCCTGTGTGTTATATAAACTGAGAGGACCAGACATGGGGAGGCAGCGTTTCCAATCAATGCAGCCAAAATCTGGAACAATATTCCTTAAAATGTGAGACAGGCGGTAGTTCTAAACACTTTTTCTTCTAAACAGAGATTTTATTTTTACTCTTTTTGATGCACTGTGGCTATTTAGAAGCCACAGTGCACACACACATTTTCTTGTGAGTTTAAAGTGGACATATTGTGTTTTCAAATAATTGATTTTTACATCTAAATCATTAATTTGTGGTCTATATAAAGCGTAACTGCAATGCCTGGGTCTGAGTCTCATTATTTGTAGCTCCACGGGCCTTTCTTCTACACCTGTTCTGAGGTGCGTCTGAGAGCAACTTGTTTTCGTTCTGTCTCTTTAAATGCAAATGAGGCGCTTTTGACCACGCCCCCATCCAGGTGACACAGGTTCAACTCCACCCCGAGTGGCCATTTTTGTAGTTTCTAAGCACAGATACAATTATCTAATAGAAACTTCTCATTACATCGCAAACATGAAGCAGGCCTTCCTCATTGACTGAAAGCAAATGTTAAGTTTCATTCTTAGTCCAGTCTTATTATCGACTCTTCTCTTTTTAGCTTTGGGATCCATGCGCACAGTCTATGATGCTCACACGCCGGTTTGACAGACACATTGACAGAAAATTGAATTGAATATTGAATATTTGAATATTACTTATGCACAAATTTACAGCATTTAAAAACGTTAAGAACGTTTTTCCTTCTACAGAAGGAAAGAGACGCATGCACCTCCGGAGCCGCAGGTTGCCGACTCCTAGTTTATACAGTATGTGGAAGCAAATACTGTAGAGGATCAGGATATGTGCAGTTTCAACAATAAAATAAAATGCAATAGTCTACATTAAAGAGAGTAATAAACATGTCTCAGAGTGAGGGAGGTGGACACATAACCTTGCCTGCAAGCTGAATTCTCGCGGTATTTGTGAGTTCACAAACACTCGAGAATACATCTTGTACCGCTCCCGCTTACACTTTTCGAGTCGAACCACTGGGTGTGCGAGCCAATCACGCGCCAGTCTGGGGGTTTAGGGCGGGATATCCGGGTTTGACGAAAGCAAGAAGTGCCGGCCGGGCCGAAGCAAAACAAACATGGCTACGCAGGAGGACGGACGCGTAGCTGAGGCTATCAAGTCAGTTTTAGCAGAATCTCCAATTTCTTTTTCGAAAGATGAACAGCGAGAGGCGCTTTGTGCATTTCTGGACGGCAAAGATGTTTGTGCATTTTTATCTACGGGTTTTGTCAAACCTTGGTAGGCGGGCACACAGCGTCACTTCGCCCAATCAGCTTCAAGTATTCTGCTGCTTATCCCTCCTTTCCCCGAAAGGATTCTCCGGGAGAAATCCCAGATTGATATCGCGGAGAACGCGTTAGAGTTCCACACAATCATCAATCTGGCTCTTGCCAGGTTAGTGGACACAGACAACACTATTGTTTGTTACAGGGATGAGAATTGGTCAAAAAAGACTGAAATGCATATTGTCAGCCATTTGCTGGCTCTAAATCTGTTTAATTTGTTCACAACATATTACTTTTGGGCTCAAACATGAACTTTTAATGCAATGCAAAATGTAGGTATCAGAGCTTTATTTAGGGCGTTTAATCGCGCTTCGAGAGGAGAGGGGAGACGCGGACTGTTTCCTGCAGCAGAGTATTTATTGGGTCACAGATTACTCAAAGACACGCATGGTCCTGTGCGCGTTTATGGGGTTGGGTACATGGCCACGATGAGGCTGCGCGCTCAGCCACAACACGGTGGAGCGGCTGCGAGCGGCTGGACGCTCACAGCCTCTCGCAGCCGCTGGACGCTCGCAGCCTCTCGCAGCCGCTGGACGCTCACAACCTCTCGCAGCCGCTGGACGTGGAAGCTGCTCATTACAAAGCGGCCGCAGATGCCCCGGAACACTGCGGCCGCTGAGGTGGCGGAATCCCGTTCAAGTACATACAGCAGGTGCCCCGCGGATACGCGCGCCCCGCTCCAACAATTCTCAACGGATTTACACTTCTCATAAACATGTGTTTTGTATGAGGCAGACAGACCGGCCCAAATATGAGCATCAGCCCTTTGGGCATTGCCCGGTACGCCCGATGGCCAGTCCTGCCCTGTTCGCTGGCATCCTTGAGCTTGGACTACAAATGAAGTGATGCACAGTAGAGGAGGGCTGGGCCGAAGTGTTTTGTTAGACGCCCATGCCCTTATATAGCAGTCTCGCTGCAAATACTGTGACGTAATAATTCTAAACACGTAATAGAGAATGGCAAAATCAGAACGGGTTGAAAAATCTTACCTAAACAGAATATGAAGTGTTCTCTGCAACCCATGAAGAGACTGATTTCAACTTTTTTGCACTTCTAGAGGCTCCAACTACACAACATAAGGCATTTAAGGCACAAAAAGTGGATTTTTCATGATATGTCCCCTTTAATTTTAATCAGTTTAATCAGTTTTAATTGTATTTGTGAATGTATATGTAGATTTTAATGTTTGCTTGATGTGATATGGGTTGTGAGGCGCTTTGTGTTGCCTTTTATAGGAAAGGTACTCTACAAATATTAATTGATTAATTGATTGATACAGATAATAATTCTTATAAATAGTAAGTAAGTATTCAAATGGAAAGAGCACTGGGATAAAAGATAAATAAATCGATTGCAACTACAAAGTTCCCTTCATCAAAACACTAATTGAAATGCATAATTCAGCGTGACACTCGTACAAAGTCGGGTAGTAAACCTTTAGATACGGAAATATTTACAAGTAACTATGCAATACCTGAACCTACAACCATCACAGATATGTATAAGTGGAAACAAGGCCAGAGCTCAGAAAGCATGAAAAGCATTTGTCCTTCAAGATCCTATCAGATGTTGTCAAGGAGGAAAGTGGAATTTGCAGAATGTTGGCCGAGATCGGAGCAGGACAGCGAGGCCAACCGGAGGACAGACCGCTCTATTATGAGGGCCATTCCTGAGCCGGGGCAGGTGGAGGGAGCCCCATGCGTCCCATACCATCATTTCAATGAGAGAGGACAGGTTTGCTCTGGAATTGTGCTGCTTGACCCACAATTCCCAACTTCAGCCCCACCAGCACAGTCATACAGTCAGTCGTTATAAAGCACAGAATCTTTGGAATCCAGTTGTGTACTTAATTTGTACTGACGGTATAGATGGCTGTATAGATACTGTGTTTTTGATTGTGTCACAAAATTCTATATATGGCGCTGATGTATCTGTGGTGTGCATCCAAATTCCCACCAGTGACAAATTGTAAATAGATATGGATTTGGATGAGATGGAGAGATGGATTTTGAAATTGTAAATATCCAACACATGGTAAAACTATATTGTTGCTTGATTGTATATTTATGTTTATATATTTGCATGTGTATATACCAGGGGTGTCAAACTCATTTTGGTTGAGGGGCGAAAAAAAAAATTAAAGGGCTGATCAAGGTCGTCAAATAAGACCAGAGAGATTTGTTCAAAAGATGGAGAGGGCGGTTCTTTCCTAAGAAAATCGGGGAAATCCTCCTTCATACCTTTGAGAAGAAAGGTAATTGAAGACTCGTAAAAAAAAACATAACAATACTAACTTCTCATTACATGTTGGCTTAACATTTCTTATGGTGGTTTTCTTGAGAAAATGTGTAATGGAAAACATGCCATTGTCGCCTATTACCATCACGGCTGCTATTTAATTTAATAATTTAAATTCGTCTCAGGGGCCACTGGAAATGGTCTCGCGGGCCGGATCTGGCCCCCGGGCCTTGACTTTGACATCTCTGGTATATACAGTCAGCACAGTAGGCAAAGTAAGTACTGTATTATAAGTACTTATGAATGTCAAATTTCTGCTCGAATAAATAGATAAATAATTCAATCAACATGGAAATGTTAGACCTCATTTTAAAGCTCAGAACTTCCCAAATCCAGTCAAAACAATTCTACAATTCATGATGTTGGCCCCTGAAAAAGTCTTGTTAACAAAAATGACCGTCTTACTAAAAAGTTTGTCTTGGAGAGAGTGGTCATGGAAGCTGAGCAGCAGACTGGACACACACGTGAATGGACAAAGGGGAATAAACAGTTACAGTTACAGCATCTTTATCATCGAAGAGGAAAAAACCTCGTTCTCAACTACCACAAAAGACTCCGAGCTGTGATAGATGTTATAGGGAACTTTTAAGTATAACATCAACCTGTCCAGGGACTGCGGGTGGAAATTAGCATTTTTGCTATAACCTGGCACATGACATCTCTTCTTTTTTAGACTAATGTTGTTTGTGCATTGTCCCTGATCAAATAAATAAAGTAAACTAAACTAAACTAAACTGGGGGATGGAGACTTCTGATCAGGAGTATCCATTGTCATTATCATTCGAAAAAAGAAATCATATTACTTGACATTGAATGGCTGCACACAATCACTAACAATGAGTGGTGATCTTTTTCCTTCATAATCGCTGAAATATAGTCAAAAAGATAATACAAATTCCTAGGTGTGTAAACTTTAAATCTCTCCTTGTCTGCAAAGGGTTACTCCAGGTGCTCCGGTTTCCCCTACCACAAAAAAACAAAACATGTACAATAGGTCTGGCATGCGTCTCTCATATGACAACCCCGCTCCCATCATGGAGTGGGAGACAAAATACCCAAAAAAACCAAATTGTAAAGCGCTTTGTGACTCTATCAATAAAGATTACTTACTGACTATTGGCTAAAAGGATGGATTTTTTTTTAAAAATGAAAATAAACTAGAAAATGGTGTGAACTTTTTTTCTTGAATTCATGCCGTTCTGCTCTTGACGCCCTGATCTTTTGGTGTGTTCCCGGTTCTTGTGCTTTCCAAGGGTCACCAGTTCCCAATCCCTCTGTGCCAAAGCATCATTATGCGTTGTAAATGGAAGAATACATTTGTAAGGTGTAAAACTTTTACCCTTGAACCTGCTGCTGTACAAAATCACCCGACACTCATTTCACCGCTCGTAGCTCAGACTGTTACATTTGGAAAAGTCGTACCTTGCATTCCAATTTCCCCTCAACCTTGAGACGTTTGATTAATTGACTTAAAATGAATTGAGATGCTGGCTTTAAAGCAGACATGTCCAAACTCAGGCCCAGGGGCCAATTGCAGCCCTCTGTGTCATTGTATGTGGCCCTCTGCGTTGCTAACCCAAAGTAGTAAACACAAGTTCACTATGTCATCCATCCAACTTCAGCTTAGCCAATATAGACATGTCGTTACTCGTTCTAAAGCCCAGTACGTCTGGATTTCAGTCGTTGACTTGTGAGCTGGTGAGATGGTAAACATTTGTCATTCAGCCAACTTTCAGCTCCGTTATATATTATTTTAAAGCTCGGGCAATGCCAGCCAAGACAGTTTTTCAATCCGTGGCTCCTGGACTAGTCTGATGACCTAAAGTGGCCCTCTGACTAAAATGTTTGGACACCCAAGCTAAGGATACATATTATGCATTATTCTTGGCCATTCAAAATTATAACTACAGTATGTACTTTTTAATGTACTGTGATTATTTATAATTTTAAAGCATTTTGAGTTGCCTTGTGTATAAAATGTGCTATAAAAAGTAAAACTTGCCTTTGCCTCACTATGAAATTCCATGTTTTATAATGTCAAATAATATATAAAGTAAAAAAATATATGGTTAAATAAGTATGAAGGATAAACATATCTTTCCACCTATAACTCTGTATTCTATCACCAGAGGGACGAGTTGAAATTATGTATGAAAATGAACACCGATTCTCAGATTCATTTATTTGCCATTTGCAGTAAAACCACATTGGAAAAAATGATTCTTTAGTGATTGTAAAGAAAATAATTTTAATAGAGAAATAACCAAAACTAATGTATGGGGCAATACTTTTGTTTTAAAGGCAAAAATGTGTACTGAGTGTGATAGTGGTACAATGGCATGATACTATTACAGGACAGAAGAGGCGCGGTGTATATGTTTGATATTATAATTTATTATTAGCGTGGATGGGTATTAACACAAAATGAGGTCTGTTTTTGATGTAAAAAAAAAATACAAACAATTAAAATCTCCAAAAAGTCAATTTGGCATGCTGCAATTCAATGTTTTTCAATTTTCAAAGTATTTTTGTATAGCCACAAATCCAAACTGCAGTCGTCTCGGAGAAAGTCGTTGATTCCTCAAGAACAGATCAGAGAATCAAAAAGTGTAATTATAACAAACACATAGAAGCCATTTGTCCATAGAAGGAGCGGGACGATCAATATCCATCCATGTTAAAAAACATCCATAATCCCTCTCATTTATGAGTAAAAGCAGTGCATTTTTATGATTGCTAAATGATTTTCTTATAGCGTGTTGACAAGTGTAATAAAGTTTATCGGGGCGACGCTGGCGACAGATGAAAGAATCGTCAGGTCGTAATGTTGCAGCTTGTCTCCGCAGCCATGTGTTGATGTGAGCGCTGACAGCTGCTGCAGACACAGAGACAGAAGCCATGCAGTACAGAGCGGGCCCACCAGTGCTCAGGCCCACGGGACAAATGAGGCCAAATGAAAAAGAAAAGTGTGCGATGCCACCGTAGACTGAGATTCACAGTCATTTTTATTCATTAGCAGAGAAAATACTTCCTTATGGGACATTTACAGGAGCAGTATGCAACAATCTGGCCAAAAGTGGTACTGCAGCCTCTCCCACTCTCCCTGACTCAGGTTGCCAGATATGCAGAGGAATCCAGCTGGGACCATAATACCTGAATAGACAAGAGTTTTGTCAACAACAAATCTCTAACCAACACTTTTTTCACAAAGGCTCCGATAGAAATCCTGGTCTTATTCCTTGTTTTGTCATTAATGATTTGAGAATCATAACGAGACCGTTTTAATTCCTTCTGCCACATGTTACTTTACCAGTGAGATTAGCTCGACGAGGTGAGTTCTGGCAACCCGGATCACACTTTTTGATTAATGGGCTGTGAAACAAATGAGCTGAGCAACTGTTATCAGGTAAAGAAGCATTCGAAAAGACCATGGTTTATTAATGCCTTTTGACATATTAGGGCCATTTAATGATGACTTGACATGGAAATCTTACATATTGCTACTTTTAGACTAAAACTACTTATCCCAAGGGACATTCTGTTTTAAATCGTCAAAATGTTCGAAAATAACATAAACTGCTTAATTCAATATGTGTTTTTTATGTATGCTTTCTTTCACCTGTCAGTAGTGTCTGTATTTCTGTTTCTTATACCGTTGAGCAAACAGACTAATGGAACTCACTTTCCACACACTCATGGAAACGTATTTAATATAATCCATTGGCTACATTTGAGTGTTTTGTGTTTTATTTGTCAAGAAACTTATCACACTTATTCTTGTTAAAGCTGGCAAATCACGTTCTATTTACACACAACTAACAAAGCTCACGATAACACTTGGCAGCTGTTATTATCCTTCTTGGCATAGAAATTATTTGACACATTCTCCTTCCTTATTTTACATTGTTGCAAAGACGTGGCCAGATTTGCTTTGAAACGTTCCCGGATTCCCCTCAAAAGTGAACCGATCGCACTCACCACAGCAGACAATCTGCATTAGAATCAAATAAATAAAGAATAGTTTGTCAGAACACGTTTGTGATCAATGGAAATGGCTGAGATCTAAGGTTACTAAGAAGCAAAAAATATCCAGGACAGGAAATCCTTTTTCTGTCAAGTGTCAGATCAAATATATTCCTATTTCATAAATACACTTCTGATCAGAAATGTGAGACCAGTTGAAAGATGTCAAGAGTGTACATTTTGCACGGTTTGATCTCAAAACATTTCCAAGAAGAGATTTAAAATACAAACAGAAGAAAGTGTTTATAAGTATCAACCAGTTCAGATGATCCAAAGTTTACATGCAGCCTTTAAAAGCAATCATATGTGGTAAAATGTTGATTCAATATTTTAAAGATCATTTGGAAACCTCACATAAGTTTTGTGACAAATGACAAAAGTTGATAAATGTGTCCGATGGCTGATTTTGGACAATCAGAGTGGTGCCCAAAGTTCCAGGCACCCATCTCCAGATGTTGATGCTCGGCTTGGTCAGACTACTGGAGCTGGAGGATTTGCCTTTTGTTTTTAGAGGTAGGGGAAACCGGAGCACCCTGAGGAAACCTATGCAGACAAGGGGAGATCTTGCAAACTCCACCCAGAAAGTGTTCCGACTGTGATTAGAACCTAGGACCTTCTTGCTGAGAAGCGAGAGTGCTAACCACTCAGCCACCGTGCCGCCCGCAGTAGTCAGAGCTGTTACTGGTTCAGACTGCAACCCAAGACCGCTCTCAAAGGCATCGTCCACTTCCAAGGCCACATTCTCTAAGTGCCCATCAGGACCAAACATGGGCCATTGAAAGGTGTAAGAACGTGTTATTCTCAGACGAGAGCTACATCAGTGAACATTAAAATACTTTCCGAGACCGTAATGTTTCCAAATACAACCACGATCAGGAAGTATACGCACCCATGTGACGAGAGCAAAGGAGAGAATGAATGCTTGAGTCTGGACGATGAGTCTGTTGGTGTAAAAATAGCAGCTTTCGGTAAATATGCCCAGGCAGTAAAAATACAAGTGCATTTTTGAGCACTTCTATTGGGATTCAGTCATGCATCCCCAAAACATGACACAACCCCCACTTTTTAATGAGATCAAAGGCCCCTAGCAAAACACCAGATCAAGAAAGTTTTGGCGAGACAGAATGTGAAATATCTTTATATCTTTATACAGCCACCGGCGAGTTACCGTAAGAGACTGGAGTGCACAGCATGGCACAACAATGTGTGGTGCCATGAGAAAACTCTCTGACACCTAATGTACACAATGTTTTCCATGATAGAGATGCTCACCATAATTACAGACAAAGAGGAAGAAAAAACATTAGAATTTAGAAGTACTTTCAAATCCATAAAACACGGTCAAACCTGTTTTAATGTTTAAATTGTTTATGAAAGAATATGTGTTAGAGTGAGGCCGCTCAGAGCAAGTAAAGGGAGAGGGGTGTAGAGTCAGAGAGTGTTCGGGCCTGTGAGTGTGTACGTGTGTGTTGTGTTGTGTGTTGTCCAATACCATCAGTGTTGGTGTGTATTGTATTGAATTGCATTTCTCTGTATGATGTCTTTTTTGTTATGTTTTATTTGTGTCTTCTGTTGAACGGGTGAGAGGGGAATGGGGTTATATAATATATGTTCACTTCATCCATCCCGTTTTCAAACCATGTACTTTTTCTATTTGTGTTTTGTCTTTATGTTGATGTATGTTGAAGGTATACAGGAGGATTTTCTACTTCCAGGTGGATCCTCAAGACTATTGGTCCTCCCAATTGTCAATCCTTTTGGTGATAGGTGCTCGTCAAATAAGACCAGAGTTTTGTTCAAAAAGTGGTGAGGGCGGTTCTTTCCTAACATTTGGGAAACTCCTCCAATATACCTTCAATTGTACTAAATAATACATCTTAATGGAACGACGGGAGGAGGAAAGATTGGTATGTGCCAGCAGTTATAAGATATTTTAATGAAACAGATTTGACTTATTCGTCAACATTATTTGTTGGTGAACATGCTGCGACATGCTGTAAAGACCATCTGTAAAGGCCATGGACACCGAGCGCCCTCTCCGCGGCCGCGTCCACTCTTCGCCCCAACTACTCTGATTGTTGGAGATTCCATCGTGAGGCACGTCCGCTTTTTTAACGCGGTCACTCACTGCATTACCGGAGCTACTGTCCCAGATCTGCTCATCCGTCTCCCTCCTCTGCTTCACTCCCTGCCCGATACCATATCCAAGGTAATCGTGCATGTGGGGATCAACGACATGAAGCTGCAGCAGTCCGAGGTCACAAAGAAGCACTTTATGGATCTATTCCGCCTCCTCCAGTCCTCTGGGTTGTGTGTTTTTATTTCTGGTCCAGTCCCGACTGTAAACCGGGGTGACTGCCTCTACAGTCGCGTTGTGGCGCTCAACATGTGGCTCCAGTCTACATGCAGCACTTTTAACTTTATTTTTGTGAACAACTTTGGCCTGTTCTGGAAGCGTCACGTGGCCTATCGTCCAGATGGTCTGCACCCGAACAAATACGGCACCAGTTTGTTGACGGACTTCCTACGCCATGTTGTTCAGTGCTCCCCGAGGGGGGCGTGACTGTTTACATCTGAGGCTTCTCGGCCCCCACCACCCCCCTCCTCCTCCTCCTTACCAGCACCGGGTGAGTACTGTGGTGCAAACACTGACCCCTGTCCGTCTGACAGTGTAACGACAGTCCTGCCACTGAACTGTGCTGACTCAGTTATGCATCTGGAACTTAACAAAGTACAACAGAGTTCACTTTTTAAACCAATAGAGACTGTGTGTGTTCCTCGCACCAGCTCAGAAATGTGTTTTAACTTGAATAAACACAAATTTAAAAGAAGGACAGCAGTTAGACGGTCCAACTCTGGAAATCTAATTCCAGTTCTTTGTAATCAATCAACTAAACCCACTGACACTGATATTAATTTTAACCTTGCTCTACTTAATGTCAGATCACTATGCAACAAATCATTTTTAATTAATAATTTTATCTGTTCGTATGATCTTGATTTTATGTTTATGACTGAAACATGGCTTGACCATAATACAGGAGATGCAGTTTTAATAGAAGCCTCACCACCAAATTTCAAATTTGAATATGAAACACGAGAAAATAAAAGGGGGGGGGGGGCATAGCAGCAGTTTTTAAAGATCGTATTGTCTCCCATAGAGTGTCTCTTGGTAAATTTTCATCATTTGAGTATGTTTCTTTTAAAATAGAACAAAAGAAATCTTCTTCCATTCTTATTATTGTTGTGTACAAGCCGCCACAGTCATGCCATAGTTTCACTGATCATTTCACTGAGTTGCTTTCAGTTGTGTGCACAGATTTTGATGGTTTAGTCATTATAGGCGATTTTAATATTCATGTGGATAATGTTAATGACAGATACGCAAAAGAGCTGAGTTCCATACTTGAATCCTTTGGCCTCACTCAGCATGTGAGTGGCCCCACCCATAGCAGAGGACACACCCTGGACCTGCTTATCACGAAAGGGGTGAATATTTCAAAAGTTAATGTAGTTGATGTTGCTCTGTCGGATCATTTCTGTGTATTTTTTAACATGTATTTTGCTACCAGACCACCCGCTAAATATGAAATTGTTAGAAGTAGACACTTAAATGAAAACACGGGTGAACTATTTATGGGAATGATCCATTTTGAGAACACATCATGTTCTACTGTAGATGAACTGTTTAACTCTGTCACCTCTAGTGTGTTGAATGTTCTGGACGCCATTGCCCCTGTGAAGGTAAAAATGGTCACAAATAAGCAAAAAGCCCCATGGATAAAAGCAGGCCCGGTCAGGGCACAGAAGCAAGAGTGCCGGAGAGCAGAGAGAAAGTGGAGAAAGTCCAACCTCCAGGGTGATTATAAACTCTTAAAAGAGAAGTTGTGTGAGTTTAACAGAGTACTACGTAGAACAAGAGAATTATACTTTTCTGAAACTATTGAAGGCTGCAGCAATAATCTGCGTGTTCTATTTTCAACAATCAATAGATTAACGAACCCCCCTGTTGAGTTGCCATTAGAACACTACTCCAAATCCAGGTGTAATGAGTTTGCACAGTTCTTCAGAGACAAGGTTCAGGGTATCAGAAATACCATCACCTCTACAACACAAGTAACAATGCAACATCCAGTGAGGCTTTGTGAGCTAGCTCAATTTGCACCTGTCAATGATGAAACTGTTAAAAAGATAATCACAGGTCTTAGTTCCTCTACCTGCAGTCTGGATGTACTACCTCCTAGATTTCTGAGGTCTGTTATGTGTAGTCTATTACCCTCATTGACACAAATAGTAAACATGTCTTTTTTATCTGGAACATTTCCAATGGCCCTGAAAAAGGCAGTCATCAGGCCCCTCCTAAAAAAGAGCAGTTTGGATGCTGCGGTACTTGAAAATTACCGTCCCATCTCAAATCTGCCATTCATGGGAAAAATTCTTGAAAAAGTTGACTACCAACAACTTACTGAATTTTTAATATCTAATGACTCATTTGACATGTTTCAGTCTGGCTTTAGACCACACCACAGTACTGAGACCGCTCTAGTCAAGGTAACAAATGATATTCGGCTTAACACTGATGCAGGAAAAGTCTCTGTTTTAGTCATGTTAGATCTGAGTGCCGCTTTCGACACCGTTGACCATGAGATTCTCATGCAGAGACTGGAGGACTGGGTTGGTGTTGCTGGTACTGCCCTAAGCTGGTTTAGGTCCTATCTAGAAGAAAGGAAGTATTGTGTGGAGATTGGAGACTATGTCTCAGATAATATGGCCCTGACCTGCGGAGTGCCACAGGGGTCGATTCTGGGACCTCTCCTGTTCAATATTTACATGCTGCCATTAGGTCAGTTAATTCAAAGTATGAAAGTGTCCTACCACAATTACGCTGATGACACTCAGATCTATGTCTCACTGACTGCAGGAGAGCATGGACCGGTGGACTCACTCCTTCGCTGTATCCAGCGGATCAGTGAGTGGATGCAATGCAATTTTCTCCAGCTAAATGCGGACAAAACCGAAATGATTGTCTTTGGTCCCGAGAAACAAAGAGAGACCGTCATTTGTCACCTTCAGTCTCTCTCCCCTAAGGCCTTTAAATAAGGTCAGAAATCTGGGAGTAATAATGGACTCTGACTTAAACTTCAATAGCCACATTGGATCGGTAACATCAGCAGCTTTTTATCATCTGAAAAATATTGCCAAAATTAAAAATATTGTGTCCAGGGCAGACTTGGAGATTCTTATCCATTCTTTTGTTTCCAGTAGGCTGGATTACTGCAATGGCCTGCTCACAGGTATCTCCAAACATGCAGTAAAACAGCTGCAGTATATTCAAAATGCTGCAGCCCGAGTCCTGACTAGAACCAGGAAGTACGACCACATTAGTCCGGTCCTCAGGTCTCTGCACTGGCTTCCCGTGGCCCAGAGGATATACTTTAAAGCAGCTCTCCTGGTGTACAAGTCTCTCCATGGCCTTGCACCAAAGTACATCCATGATATGCTAGTCCCATATGAACCAGCCCGGACTCTGAGGAGCGCAGGGACGGGACTCCTGTTAGTGTCCAGAGTCAGGACTAGACAGGGGGAGGCTGCTTTTCAGATTTATGCAGCTAAAGTCTGGAACAGTCTTCCTGAGGATGTGAGACTGGCTGCCTCTCTGTCAATGTTCAAATCCATGTTAAAGACCTTTCTTTTTTCCTGTGCATACAACTAGAGAATTTTATCTTTTTAACACACCTTGTTATTTATTGTTGTAACTTTTTGTGTTTTTAACTATTTTATTGTTTTTAATTACTTGTGTGATTCTTATGTTTTTAAATTACTTATGTGATTTTAATGCTTTTTAATTACATATGTGTTTTTAATTGTATTTTAATGGTGATGATTTGTGCATTGTGTGGTGTGGACTGTGAGGCGCTTTGTGTTGCCCTGTGCAGGAAAAGCGCCCTATAAATAAAGATTGATTGATTGATTGATCTGTAAAGACCGCTGGACGGGGAACGGATTCCCCCAGATGAGCTGGAGGTAGTGTGCGGAGAGAGGTCTGCTGCCTCCACAACCCAGGCCAGGATACAGAGAAAGATAATGGATGAGGATTTGCGATCGATGTTTCTACATCAGATTTTGGATACTTAAATATGAACAGCAAAACTTTTTATACTACTAACAATTATCATACTCTGATATTAGGGATGTACCGAATCCAGGTTTTTGGGGTTCGGCCGAATACCGAATCCACTGGTTAAGATTCTGCCGAATCCGAACCCGAATACCGAATCCTATTCCATCCTCAGTCCATTGATGTTTCATACGCAAATGTGGTGCGGCGGTGTTGTGTACTGTTTAGGGTCCTTACCACCATGAGACAAATCGACATTGCAAATTGGACGTGTAGCTCGACCAGAATCTATTATTATAACATTTATAATAATCCCGCTTATCATTAAACACAAATACATTCAGTTCACAGCAGTGTAAAACTTCAGAGATAAAGTACATATATTACTGTGCATGTCATGTAAAAATAAGAGCTAAAGCACCATACATGCATAAATAGCTTCCACTGGTTCAGGTCAAAACATTACATATATGGACATTTGAGAAATGTGCCAAACTCGTAGAGACAAGTTGAGAGAAGCTAATGCTAAGAGGCTAGTTGCCTAAACATGGACTCACCAACTCTGCTTCTACAGTCATACGCAGCTCAGATGACAAGTACCTGGCACTGGTAATCAGCTCCATACAGTTGGTGAATAGGCAGTTAGTTTATGATCCATCAGAACCACATTACAGGTGAAAACAAGAATCATAACATCCCCTCGCACCGGCGTATAACTAGAGCTAATTGGACCGCGGGGATCACATGACCAGGAAGAGACCTCAGCGCACCCGAAGAGGAACAGAGAGCAAGAGGATATAAACCTCCGCTAAAATGCATGTTTATTTACACTTCCGAACGAATCTGATTTCCGTGACGAATCCAACAGCCACAGCGCGCATAGTGTAAGTGCAGGGTTCGGGTTCGGCCAGAAATCGAACCCTGTCAAAAAAGCCAATATTCAGCCAAATCCGAACCCGAATCCTGGATTCGGTACATCCCTATCTGATATTATTGATGAATAAGTTCTGTCTTTCCCAAGCATGATGTCATTGCTCAATTTTCTTCACAAACTGTGAAATCAGTGGTGCAAATCTGTCATTATTGTTTCAATCAGGTGCCAATTGATTTATTATTGTAATAGTTTTCACTTCGGATGCAGGAATTCTCAATATATTATTGTTTTGTTTGCAAATATGTTCGATATGAATCTAACGCTCTCACAGCCTGGAAAAGGGACTGAGCTGCACGTACAGTAGCTTCTGGTGTGTTTGTGGCACTTGTGAGCTTCAAACAAACATGTCCGAGGATATGTTTGCGAACAGGACAAAGCTTTTACAAGTGGAGCCGGGGTCACGGCGAGGGGACGGTGGATCGAGTAAACACTGCAGCTGACGAGATGCGGCGCTACCTGTTGTTATCACTGCATTTATGATTCTAAACCTTAGACCAAAGTGCAGGCCGCAACACCAGGGACTCAGATAATTCTATAATGATGGCAGAATTGAATTAAAAGGTGTGTACAAAGTATATTATTTTTTTATTTAATAGTGCGACAACAGCAAGGAAGGTTTATTTGTATAGCACAGTTCATACACAAGGAAACCCAAAGTGCCTAAGAAAACAAGATACAATATATCAAAATCACAAATGATTACAGAACATTGAGACGAGTGAAGATACAATTCCTCAGTTGTGTGCACAGAACTGTTTTTAAACTGGATTTAAACATTGTCAGAGAAGAAGCCTGTCTCACATTTTCAGGAAGACAATTTTGATTTTGGAGAGACAATGTATGAAGATGTTTCCAGTGCCATTACTTGAGCTTTGCTTTGATCAACTGTATAAAAAAATCCGACATTCACAGAACCTTTTGGGATCGAAGCAGTAAACGATTAAGCGAAACAATAATCAGCCAACTCAGCGATTCTCAAAACAGTTACAACCCAACTTGTCATTCGCACTTTAAATCTTTCTCAGACAAACGTCTTCTGATGTCTGGCAGCTCCTGTCAGGACGTCCTTGGTCCTCGTCAGCGTGAGTGTGACCAGACGCCATCACACCATAACAAAGTGCTCCAGCTCTCTGCTCCCTGCTCTGTCCAGTGTCCAGACGGGGCCGGTCTGTCCTCGCCCCCCCACACCTGCTTGTGCTTATCCCGATCACGTCACCGCTCTGTGACCGACAGCTCTACCTGCTTCTTAACGCGAACATGCGTGTGCACATTTAATCCAAAATGCAGTTTGTATGTTTTAAATAAGAGTTTATGAGAAGCCAGCCGGTTCAAAGCAGGGTCCATGTGTGTTTGAAATGGAGTGGAGGAATGTAGATCTATTATTTTTTATTATCGCGCGAGCGGTGAGAAATAACAGAGCTAAAAGTAGGTCTGACCCACATTTTACAGGCGCTTATTGACAACATTGAAAGGGAAAAGGTATTTACTGAAAAGAGGGAGGACCTTATAAAGTTCAGGCAGAGCTTTTAACAGAACAGCTTACAGTAAGTGCAGATGATAAAAGTGGGGCCATGTGACTGCTTTACTGAAGCTGGTGGACCAATACTGTACATGTTTGTTGTAATGTAAAAGCAGGACTTTGTGACAAAATGAGTTAACTCCACGTTGTCAGGTGGGGTACAGATAAAAAATAGATATATATATATACCCCACATTATTTCTTATACAAAATAGATACCCATCCTTAATAACCAGGATGGAATAGTTTGATACACGGGACAGCTTTGCCACCAGTTCTACTGTACTGTGTACGTGTGTATTTAATGCATAGACGGTACATATTAACGTACCTTTTAGAGCCGGGACCCGCCCCCACTGATTTAATGCTGTTTTCTTTTTAATTTTGTGCCTGTGAAGCACTTTGGGCAGCTGGTGTTGTTGTAAATATGCAATACTGACATCGGCATTGAGATTGTTAGAAAAGGGTCCAAAAGCCTTTATTTTTTACTGAATCGTATTATTTTGAAATATATTGGATCGAATCGTATCAAAAGTCTCTTGTATCTAGACGAGTATTGTATCAAGCCATACATAATGAGGTTTTGCATTGGCGGGTTGATTGATCAGTGCACCTCTGTGAATATATATATGTGTGTTTGTGTGTGCGCATGTGAATACTAATACTGTGCAACAGATAGGAACCAGGCAGATGGAGTCAAACATCTCGCTTCTTTCTCAGTTTGAAAACCAGGCGACGAGCTTTAACTAACATGTGCTTACATTCAGTCTGAAAGTCCAAATCCTTCCCTTATGTTACAGCTATACATTTATGTCTCGCACAAAGCCACGGTGGCCGTCTTAAGCCTGATCTAGTTCAGATAAAACCAGCCGGACTTCTACAGCTGTCTTTTATAAAGCGACAGGCCTCTCTGCGCTGGGAACGCCACGGCAATAGACAACACAACTGCATGGTCTGAAAACGACATGATTAGAAAAGAGGAGCGAGGATATACCACACCATTAGATACTGACAAACAAAAGAGCTGCTTTGGAAACAGAACAATGGCGGCGGGTGAATGAGTGCTGTCATTTGCATAATATGATGTCCGAGGAGGAAGGAGAACCACATTTAGGCTCCAAAAGTCAAACAGTCCTAATGAGATTCAAAGGGAGATGGCCCTGTTTATTTACATTAGGGTAATGGCGGGGCTATTTTCATTCATTTTGTGGGCAGCGTTTGACATTTATGGCCACAGGGAACTTTTTTTTTTTCTTTCCCATTTTTTTTCATCAGTGGAGCATGAACAAATGCTATGGTTTGTTGTTTAGTGGCTTTTTAACAACTCAAAAGCAATGTATACTCAGACTGATGAAACTCAGACTGATGAAAGACTTTGTGGAGATATAAACAAGGATTAAATGAGTTGAGGATTTTCATCACCTTAATGACTGCATCATTTAGAGTTTGACAATGCATTCAATATTGTTATTTGCATTTGTATCAAATATTGAGCCTGTCTATGCAGAAGATTACAACAGAATATCTTATGTGGAAGAAGTTGTTGTAAATTAATTGAAATGATTTTGGAAAAAAAGATTCATGTAAATGTTGTCCCTTAAACATTTGTTTTAGAATGTGATTAAATGTGTCACATTTAAACTGTGGTCGAACCAACCTCTTGCAAATGTTTGTGCAGAAATTGGACCACATTGTGCTGTCTTTATTTTATTATAAAACATGTAAACGTGTAAGAATGGGCCCTGTAAGTCATTATAAGTCGTTTTGGGCTGAGCTCACCTAATTATTTTTTGTCTTAACTAGATATCTTTAGCTAATCTCTAGATTAACTAATCCTTAGATTAGTTAAAGATGTGAAAACTATAGTGATCCAGATTACATTGTCAAATAGAATGTATTAGTTAGAAATACATACATACATTTTGTATGGTTTGAAAGTTAGAAGGATGGCTAGTTGTGAAGAAGGACAAAGGTCCTGGGTTTTGAAAACATTGTTTTAAAAGCAGAACAAATCTCAGTACACAACCTCACCGTCAACATTTTGATTATTGTTCAACAGCTTAGTAAACTTAGTTTAGACGTAAGGGTAGAGCTGTTTTTGATGAGGGAGCACAGTGTCAAACGATTAAAAACTAAAAGAAAAAATTGTGCATATGTGTCCTTTAAATACTGCAAGACAGTAGCTGAAATACTGATATATTAACATTTACAGAAAGAAATGAAACAGGATAAATATCCGTACGTGTTTTATTTTTGCATTGTTTGTCTTGTCTAAAGATATGTACGCTTACTGTATAATAAACAAACAAGAATTCCTCTTCCATGGGCCCTGTTTTTAGTCTTTAATATATTCATGAAGTTTTATTTTTATTTTACAAAGATACACATGGAAGAAAGTAGTATGGTTTTCCCAAAAGACAATCACGTATCTGCACAGACCAACCTTGTCCTCATCAAATAAGACTAATACATTCATACATTAGAAAGTGTCACTGTATCACTGTGTAAACTATGACAACACGTCGCGATAAGCTAAATCCACAAAACAGAACCGGGTTGTTTTCCCAGCAGCAGCAAAGCGTGTCCGAGCCACTGCTTTTGCCGCTCCACCGCGTCACCTTTGCCCCCATGTGATATCAATAGCTCTGGTGCGCAATAATCAGGAGCTAATTGCGTTCTTAAAGAAAATACACCATACTTACCATTCACCGGAGACTAACGCCATTTCCACAGCCATTTGTTAGCATCACGTTTGTTCAGGCCGGCCCCTCCATCACACCGAGGGTACGTCACAAACTAAGTGAAATGTAGAGTTTCAATTGTTCGACTTGGCGGCTGATAGAGGCCTCACCGGTATATTGTCTTACACAGAGTGGAGAGATGTTAAAGGGGACATAACATGAAAAATCGCTGCCTTTCGCACTTGTTTCCTCAGGTCATTTACACACGCTCAACAGGATTTTTCCCTGCCACTGCCTCATTTTTTTATTGCGTGTTGAAATGCCCATGTCGACCATAAGACAGCGGTGGGACATGCCTTAGCAAAAAGACTACCTTAGAAGCTGGGTTAAGTAACGAGTTGTTGTGACACACCAACCCGTGTCTCCTCAAAGTGTGAGCCCCTAGTTTCTTAGCTAGCTGTAAATGCTTCAACATCAATATATCCAGGAATGTTCAAGAAATTTGTTCCTGTTTATGTAGATATTTTTAGTGTTGATACTGGTTCAAGGTTCAGTCATCTTCAAATAGGCTTCTAACGTTTGCTGAATGGTCAATTATATCGTGTCTGAATGTCTGCTTAATAAGGTTACAGACTTGAACGCGAATTGGAACTGGAGCCGGGTCAATGGCATTCCTCTGACGGCTGGCTGTGGATTTAACAGTGAGGCCGAACGACTTGTGCCCAGACCTGAGTTATTGAAGACCGCACGACCTATTCATATCCCGACTGCCAACTTTCCATCACTCTACAAGAGGTTAATTTTAGGAATTTTACCACAAAATATTGAATGTTCGGGAACACCATACCAAAACTAATGTTATCCAACTGTGTGTGCTATTCTTAGATGAGATGTATCTGTAAAACTAACACTATCATTGGTTTTGTTCTACCACTTTAGATTAACGCAATTAAGTCATATTTATTTATGTCGCGCATTTCACAGACCAAGGTCAGACACACACAAAAAAGTGAGAGAGATGCCCCAATGAGGTAGATTTCAGTTCCAAGATTCAAGTAGATACTATATAGTAACTCAAAATGTGATATACAAAATGGTAGAGGAAACCATAAAAGGGGTCAAATCTAAGAAAAAATAAAAATAGCAGAAATGGTGAGACTTTCTTCAGCCACATGAGGTCAGGTACAATTTATCTGCGACAGTGCCACCGCAGCATACTTGTGCCATGATGTCGTGGTGCAAAGGCAGTAAAGCTGGTGTTTGCTCTGTGGGAGAGCTGCTCTGTAGTTAACGTGTTGTTTTTAGCCCGTCATAATGTCTTCCATGTCTGGGCCATTTGTCGCTGGTTTTGACTGGGCCACATCAGACGAGAGGAGAGATCTGCACCACACGAGCTGTCCAAGTGGTAATTAGCAATCGCTTATGTCCAGACTCTTTGCAAACGTGGCCAATATGCAAATATGATGTGCACTAAAGAGAGCTGGGCATGAAATATGAGATGAACCAAAAGCCAGAAAAGACGATTAAGAGCAACAAAAGTGTCATTTGTGGATGAACACAGCAGAGGGGGAGAAAAACAAACACTAATGTAGCCAATGATATATGACAATTTGGTTGAACACTTTCCTGGCTCAGGGGACACCATTAAGCTTTGGCTAAAATATGGCTTTGAATCTAGTCATTCTTGTCCTTTCACAGTGACAATACTTTCTACTGTGAAAACACATTAACAAGTACATTTGTACTGTGTCTCTGTAGTGGTGTCTGCATTTCAATGTCTTTTTTAACTGCAAATAAATTGAATCTTGAATCCATCTACCTGTTCTGGCCAGTATAGAATAGTATAGTATAGATTTAGATTAAATGCAATTAAATGATCTAAATACATATTATATCATGAATTTAATATGTTTGCACACTTCGTTATTCTTCTTGAGTGATTCTATCGATGCCAGATCTGACATGAAAATGTCTCCTGTGTGAGATCAATAAAGTCTATCTTATCTTATCTTAAATCTACTTATATTTGCAACCTTCTAAGTTTTAGCAATTTGCACAAACAGATGTCATGTCTAGATATTTAAAACTTCAATCAAGGACCCGGCAACACAATGTTGTAGTAGAGGTTCACAGCAAGATGGTCCTGGGTTTGATTCCTCCTCCAGACGATACCATTTCCGTGTGGAGTTTGCATGTTCTCCCCATGTCAGCGTAGGTTTCCACCGGATGCTCCGGTTTGCCCTACCACTAAAAACATGTACAATCATTCAGGATGAATGTGTTTGTGTTCGTAAATATGACTGTGGGACAATGGATGTAAATCAATCCATATTGACATCGCTGACATCATGAGGTATCTCACTTTCAAACCACAACAACATAAAGTCTAGTTCCTTGCAACACAAGATTGGTTCTATCTCTAGTTTCAAAATAAATTTTTTGGCATCCGTCAAATCTAGATCAACTTTTTCGGACAGAAACGTGAAAAGGTGAGTTCCATTCTCACTCAGCCAATCAGCTCTCAGCCCAAAGTGTCATATTGTGACTCACAGGGCTCTGTCTTACAAGTACATTTTCTAATAAGATGAAGACAGCATGATGTGGTCTGATCATTCACATGTTTCTATGATGAAAAATAAAGTTCTGTACCCCAGTATTAAAAATGGCCAGCCCTCTTTCAAATTGTATCTTTTTATTCTAGATATTTGTAGATTTGAAGGCGGCATAAGCCTGACAGCAGGAAAACATTTGTAAAAATAGCCACTGATGACTGCCTTGTGATTCCCCCAGCGGATGGAAACTAACCTAAATATCCACTTTACTTTGGCAATTTGCAACCACAACAGAACAACAAGCAAGGAGAGAAATGCGTAAGAAATTGAACATCCTTTTCTCTGCTTCAAACTGACATTTCACAAACCTCAAAACAACACCAATAAACCGGAGGAGAAGGAGCCGAGCAGATGTGCATATGTGTTCACTTTGAGTGGAGCACGGGGCCAATTCTGAAGATTTTTCATCCATTCCCAGCCTACACCACTCAATCACAGCATGGCAGGTGTATCCTTACATTTCAAATTGTTGCCTCTTAAAACACCTAATCAGCAACTCGTATTGAACTTATATGTAGCCGGTCCAAACGCTTAAAGGATTAGGCTTTTGATTGGAAGTAGCAGCGTTGGGTGTGGAATCTGGTTTTGTGTTCAAACCACAGTGGCTCTGGTCTTTTCCACACAGCTGTATTAGTTCATGCGATTCCAGCTTTAATACAAGGACCGTTTTAACATGAGCATGACCCAGATTTTGCACTGTTTTGTAGTTACGCAGCAACAAGCGACCGATAGGGGTTAAGGGTGGAGGGCGCAGTCTGGCCGCAGGGACGAGAAAGGGTTTAGGATTCGCTGACAATAGGATACTCTATGTTAGGCTATATCGGGGAGAAAAAAATGTGAGATAAAATAAGTCAAATTTCATTCTATCGAGTAAGGAGGGAATTAAATGTGAAACAGCAGTAGGCTCGACCAACTCTCAAATTCTTTAATTTTGTTTTTGGAACTGGACTTGTTTGAGTATTGTTTTCCTTTGTATGTTTTTAATTGTGAAGTGCTTTGTGATTAGCTGTGAAAGGCTCTATACAAATAAACTTGAATCATTTACTTACTTAAGTCATTATGTGTCCAGGGCGTCTTTCAGGTGCATTGGTCACTAAATTAAGTTAAAAGTGTTATTGTCCTTTGCATTTGACCCATACTGCAACGCCACTAGGGCCTCCGCCAGCCACCGTAGTACAGCGCCTGGGGACCCATCTTCCGATACTGATGGTTGGGAGGAAACCCGAGCGCGTGGAGGAAACCGGGGAGAACTCAACAGAGAAATAAAAGGCCCAAGCCGACCGAAGCGGAGATAGAAGGTCGTGGGTTTGATCCCTTCGAGCGGCATGAGTGGCTCCCATGTGTTTGTTGTTGACTTTCTGTGTTTGAAAGAATCTGTTGATTGTGAATCAACAACTTTGTAAGGTTTTTGTAAAGAATAAACTGAATTGAAGTGAAGGAAGAGTGCTCAAACAATCACAAGAATGATGACAGCAGACGACAACGCTAGTTTGGTCCGATTGTGTCGTAGTTTTAGTGAATTACTACTGAAATGTCCAAAAATCGGAATAAAGAATGTTCGTAGTCCATTGCCCATGGTATCGATCAGTGTCAAACTGGCTCCAGAAAGGGCTATTGTGTGGCTGCGGGTTTTCATTCCAACCAAGCAGGAGTACGCCAGACCCAATTCTTCAAGTTTCTAAGTTAAGACTGGACTCACTTGAGACATTAAGTGGTCTGGTTTGCTCCTGCTTGGCTGGATTTATTATCAACATTTAAGACATTCAACAAGATCTATGGACATTTATCAACATTTATGGACATTGGTCATCTGCCCCTTATGGTCCAATACCTATGTTCTATGGTATTGATGCTCTGATCTGTGATGGCGAAAAAAATAAATAAACAGCCCCTTTCTGGAACCAGTTTGACATCACTGGTATAGATGCAGTATGGATGTTGCTGTTTTGATAAATTATGTTAATATATGTTAAATGTGCTGCTTACTTTTATCAACACTTTAGCTTCAGCCTCGTACACACAGAAAAGGTCACAGTGTTTACAAACTTTGAAAGGGTCTCTAGGGAAATTCACCCGTAAAGAAAACGTTACTTCAATTGACATTAGATGCGTGAACTTAACATGGCCCCTCTGATCACTATGCTCCCGTTTGCTGTCTTTGTAGTGAGATAAAAGATTCTAATGACAGGGAACCACAAACTTAAATCACAGCATTAAAGCATTGATGTTTTCAATAACACTCATAAAGGTGGCTCTGGTAAGTTTCTCGCAAGTTTTAACAAGAAGTTTCACAAATGTCCCTTGAATGGTTTTTGAGAAGTAGAAAATTCACAGCATAAAGTGAATGACTTTCACTCAGATGATATTAACAGCTGTTTGGAAAGCACTGAGCCACTTCCAAGGTAACGTGTCGCAAATATTCCATGCACAGACACATTTGCATGATCTCACTGTTTTGAAGTTATGGAACAAAACTGCATTTTTACTCTATCTTGCAATGGTGAACTCTGCTCTGAGGTCTTCTTTTCAAGCCTGTCGGACGACGATTTATCAATGGACGAGTCTTCATCGCTAACTATAAAAACTGCTGTGATATGATGTATGGATATAGTTCATTGATATTTCTAAATTAGTCAGTTTGATTTATTTCAAACCTGCAGAACTGTTGTTATTCGTATGTGATTCACTTGCCACCAGTGTTGGGCAAGTTACTTCAAAAACTTAATACATTTTGCATTACGTGTTACTGTTTTTTCAAAGTAATGTATTACACCACAACAATACTGTCTTGGCATTGTAACGCATTACATTACTACTGCATTACTTTTAAGTTACTTTCTGTTTGGCACATAAAGTCCACATCTTTTTATCCAACAAACTCAGTCCTGTCCTGGCCCAGTCCTGGCCCGGACAGGACTGAATTTTGACTTTTCTGGCCCCTGGAAAAGCCATGTTCCAGCTTCTTCCCCCTGGCAGAAGATAATGTTTGTTGAGAAACAAAGCACCTTAATGATTTTGCACTTGTATTGAAACTGTTTTAGTAGATTGATTTCACAGTGACAATTGTTTGCTGCACTTTTTAAAATTAATTATATTTCTGTAATTTTAACCTTGTTTATTTATTTACATGTCTTGTGCACACTGGGGACTTTGGCAAATGTATTCTAATGTGGTTTTACTGCAAAAGGCAGATCAAATGAATCTGAATCTGATCTTTTTCTGAACAAACATTAAAATCACACAGGCTATTAAAAACGTAGATGGTGCTCTGTGTACTGGGTGCAGCTCTGACTGCCACCTCCCAACCCAGAAATGGATTAATGGGAAAAAATGGATAGATGAATGGAGGGATGATCATTGTGCATCAAAATAATACAGATATAGTTCTTCTGCTGCATACATAGCTAAACATAACCGCAAGACCTTCTCCACAGACTCCCACTGCTGTCTGCTGTCGCTATGTCCTTGGGCAAGACACTTTAGCCCACTTTGCCTATAAGGAGCGCGGAAGTAATAGCACGCTGCATCCGTGATGTGATATGTGTATTTCACTATTCATTGGACCAAATTCCTCCATTGTGAGATCAATGAAGTATATCTTCTTCTTAGATTGGAATGCTGTCAATGTAGAAGCCTGTCTCACATTTTGAGAAAGACTTTCAGATTGTAGCTGCATAAAATAAGATCTACATACATGCATAAATCTGAAATGCTGCCTCCCCATGTTTAGCCCAGAGTCAGGACTAAACACGGGAGGGCAGCATTTCAGATGTATGTATGTGGTATGAATCTGTAGTTTGTGTCTAACAAGATGATTGAAGGAATGCAGTTCGTAATTTCAACCTGACTCCAACATAATCCCTTGTGCTATCCTGAATTGAGGATTTTTGCTAACTTAACCAGCCAGCCTTTGGTCATTTAGACCCTTTTAGACCATAAATCGCTGTGGCGGGGTCATTTTGAGCCGAGGGAAGCACAAGAGTTAAAGATTTACTCAACAATAAGAATAGGAATGATCATTCGTTCTCCGGCAGAGGCCCTGGTGATGATCGTGATTAGATTGCATGATAGGAGGAGCTTCCCCCTCGGGCCTGACACCGGCGGCGGGAGCCACGCTGCTGATTGAGAAGCAAAGTGGAGCTGGGGAAGGAGGTAAGAGTGAACACGCTGATGGGAACTGAGGATCAAGTAGAGATAACCCTGACCCATGATTGTCCGTGGAGCAGGTGCGCTGAGAGGAAGGATGGGTTGATTGGAAAAGATAAGATGTTTCAGCGCACATACAGGACAGTAGTGAGAGCACACAGGGAGCTCACACAATACACAATATAACTAGCTGCTATATTTCTTAGCTACAACTGTAATCTGGTCTCAGTGTGGATCCCAGACACGAGCCTTCCTACTTTCACTGTTGAAATCCCCACAACTCATTCGGAGGCAAAAATTATAATGGTTCTGTCCCATACTGTCATAATAATGTGAAGTATTGATTCTATCTTTTCAACACGTAAGCGCGGGTCTGGAGAGCCCGTGTGCCCGGACGGGACTTCACCAGCGGGGTATACGCTTGACAGCTGGAACAAGTTTCAGCCCCTCTGTCTGTCGACCCTGTCCATTGAAGATTCGGAAGACGTATATATCTTTGGCATTTTGGTGGTGGGGATCCTCCTGTTTGGGTTTGGAGCGGTTCTCTTCTACCACAAATTCGGAGGCATGGCAGTTCGCAAGATTCACGACCTGCTGGCCGAAAAAATTGATGGGATGTACAAGGAGCTTAACCGAGTCGTGGTTGAGAGCGCTGTGGCTGGACAACGAAGAGTGGTGTTAGTGGAACAGTTGATCAAAGATCTCGCAGCTCGTTCACTTGATGGTCATAAGACTCTGGAATTGAGATTGAATGACATTGTCTGCCAGGCTTGAACTCTCTGACCCGGCTTGGATTTGCCCCTGTGTACGGGGTCTGAGGGCGCTGTAATTTGGTCTAATTGGATTTAATAGAATATCTGCCTGTTTTTGACTGCTAAACTGCATACAATATTGTCCCTCGTTACAGGAGATGTGTTCTCTCCCTATTGTGTCTTCCCTCCTCTCTTATCTCACATTCCTCGGGCCAAGGCCATCATAATAAATCTGGTCGCTACAAAAATTTCACACTCTTTCAGTCTTCCAGTTTGGATCCCGCTCCCCCCGCCTCCCTCTGATCTCTCCCTCCCCTCCCCTCCTTACTGTGTTTCCGACTCACCCCCTCCCTGACCCCGCCCCCCTCTGACAGCCACATTGGACCGGCAGGCCGGAGGTGCTCATCCCGTGAAAAAAATCCGTGGTTTATACAAAGCACAATGTTTTCTATCCAACTGTCTGTTGTTACCTGAATGTTATTGCTCTCTGCTGTTTCTTGCTGCACACAGCGCCGCAAATGGCGAAGTGGCACGCTCTCTGCCAAGACAATTTCCAAGTGATAACTTTGTTACTCACGTGGCAATAAAAATGATTCTGATTCTGATTTTGATTCTGAAGTAACGACGTCGAAAACATTTAGACGGACTGGCATATTGTTTATTTATGTATTTATTTATTTGATAGGGACACTGGACATTATAGAACATCAGTATAAAAAAGTGTAAATAAGCCGGATTATAGCTACCAAGCTAGGTTTTATCTTTAGTCGCTATAGGCAGGAAAATACATAAACAGGAAATGACAACACACAATACAATAAAATACAAAATAACACATTCTGATTCTGACTCTTCTATCAATATCTTATGCATTTGAGTTGGCAACTTCCAACTTGAGTCATGGCACAAAAAACGTAGATAAAACTGAAAAGACAAATCTATCTCCTTACAGTTTGGCCTTCCCTACCCACCTTGCAGACTGATGAGTAATTCACTGTGATACATTGTTTATACCATAACTTTTGTGGGGAGCAGTGGACCTAAACTTTGCCAGACATGAGGTCGCTAACTGACAAGAAATATGAGGTGTTAAGGGTTCAGGTGCACATTTCGATATTTTGAACATGTCCAAATATGGTTAGAACCCTGTAAAAAATCAAACTAAACAAATTCCTTAACAGCAGAGTGGATTCCAACACCTTCACGGACGGCTGCTCTTCGCTGTGCTGAGCTTCATAACTGCTGTGAGCTTTAAGATGATTTGGAGAAAAGCTGAGGTCATCGATAAAAGAGCCAGCTGATACTGAGGTCATTATACAGCTTTATTTCACCATATTCTTCAGTTGTGCAAATAGTGTTATAGTTCTCCTATGCGTGAGGTTAAAGTTGTACTACTCCTTTCACCAAAATACATTTAAATCCAAGGTACATTATTTTATATAATAATTAACAACTAGCTTGTTGTAAATGAACAATTTTAGGCCATAACATTCTATAGTTATGTGAACATGGTTTTTTTTTGCAGGCCTCAGCTTTGGGCTGAGAGCTGCTTGACAGAGTGAGGGTGTTCCTTTATTTTTCATTTTTATGTCTGAAAAAGCTGATCTAAAAGAAGGGACAGAGGCCATGAAAAGAGAGTACAAACTATAGTGTATGTATATATATATGTATATGTATATACTGTATGTATACTCCATCCATCCACCCATTTTCTTCCCCTTAATCCATTTCTGGTCAGCTGCCACCCATTACTGTCAAGGACCCAAAATGCAGGACTGCTAAAAATATAAGATTTAATTCACAAAAACTTAAAAATAACAAAATCCTGAATGAAACAAGGACAAAAAAACAATGGACCAACAACAACAAGGGGAGAGGAGCCCAGGGCTTACATACACACAGGGGCAACACAACGACAGCAGACATCAGTGGGAATTGGTGGAGAAGGTTTCATGATGGGCTCGAACCATTGACTGTATATATTAACGGACAGAGTCACGCCTATCTCCGCCGTTCTAAAAAAAGCCAAAAAAATGTGCTCTACTGGAGCAATCCAAAATGGCCGCGAGTGGTCCCGCCCACAAGAAAATTGTGAAAAAACGCATCTGTGTCAGCCGGCGCAACTCCATTCATTTGAACGAGAGACTTCAAAAATTCACAGCAAGTAAACTAGAGTGGACCAAAAAAATCCACCCCCCTCAGCATTGACACACATGTGGAACGGAGCTTTGGGCCAAGAGCCAACTTTTGGTCCATCCTGTAAAGACGTTTTTGAGAGGTCTGCCAATGCTATATGTTAGCATTGGCTAATTCTACTTCTGGGTCCACCCCCATCGGCCCGGGGTGGTATTGCAGCATGTCAGCGCACGTCATTTTGGCCACTTTTGAGCTGGGACCCGCCCCCACTGGCTCGAACCCACAACCTTCAGGCTCAAAGGCCAATGTTCTACCAACAGAGCCACTGAGTTTTTGTATTTTGCAAGAAAGAGCAAAACCAATGAAAGTAAATGAATAATATTTAGAATCTGAAAGAGGAGGGAATCAGTACATGTTAAACTTCATCCCCCTCTTTTTCAAGGAGCAATGAATTGTCTTTGTTTTACTCTCAGTGCTACTTTTCATTGTGTCCTTGAAATACTAGACTAAAAAAACGTTTTAGTTTTATAATGAGGATCACACTCAGGATTTCAGGTTGTAAACAGGAAAGAAACCCCTTCAAAGCACAGAGAAATAAAAACAAGACAATCACATTACCCCTCGATGGTTATGGTAGAAATACTATTGTTATTTCGAATACTATGATATAAATGTTTTAATTATACCCACATTTTGCTTGAATGTATTTGTCACACTTATAAAGAACTATATCATTGATGGTGTTACAGCAGGTGTTATTCCACCACATTAAGTTAAAATTAGAAAAATTATAAATAAAACCATCATGCACACTTTGAGGTACTGATGAAATATTGCAGCATGGCGCGGTCCAGAATAACATGTAACAATAACTGTCACAGCAACAATTTGTCAAGTGGATTCTCTCGCCTCATAGAAGATAACAACTCTGCTTTGTAAAAGGAAGCCTTTTTTCAAGATGACGTATTATTAGTGCTCAAAATATTTGTACAGTGTCTACCTTATCTTCACTGTCAGGATTGGAGTTTATAGAGACAACAGTGCCCTTCACCTCCACATCTTGGTCCAACTCACTCACTCCTGATAATAGTATTGAATATCAGTCTACAGATGTGTAACAGCGCAGAAGACAGTGGAATATTTATAAAGTACACAATCTGAGTAAAAACCAGCAAAGACACAACAATTGGCTCAACTTTTCTGTGTGTCACATTACTCAAGTTCATTCTTTCTTTAGTTGCTCTGTGAGAGGAGCTGACACTGAACAAAAACAAGGAACTATGGAAAACAAACTGAAGAAAAACAGTAAAACAAAATCTATTCTCATTGGCTAACTTTTACTCATAGTTCTGTAGTTACGTGTTTAGTTTAGTTTACTTTAGTGATACAATTTTACCTATTTTGTGTTTAAGTTTGCTGTGATTTGAGAGGGGAACTCTAAGTTTCTGTCCTGGCATTTGCGCCCAGGACACTATTGGTCTAGGTTTTGGGAACAGCAGAGACCCAAAGCATCAGGATCGATTGAAAAGCTAACGTTAAAGATGTCCCATAACTTCTCACTGATCGATGCATTAGATACATTTTTAAATATACTTTACATTTTATCATAGTATGTCGGCCCAGAATTGGCTTCACTTTTCTGTCTACAAAGTGACACATCCTTCTAAACCACACAACACATGCAATAACAGATTCATTTGGAGGAGGCCATAAATCCCCTTCTATACTTATCCCCTGAACTAAATAGTTGCTGAATGCTGGTGCAGGTGGCTTCAGCGAGATGTAAGCAAGATAAAAAATAAAGCTGTCGGCACATGTTAAAAATATGGCTCAGAGATAAAAACACACAATTAGGCACGATCTAAATACGTCCTAATGAGTCGCCACCAGCTGTAGAGCCTCCAGTGTAAGGTCACACTAAGTATAAGCACTAGGATGTATTTGCATGTAGGCTAAATATACTGCAGGAAATATTAGCATGTGTGGAAGTACACAGGTGAAGTACTGGGCCAAGTATGACTCCACAGAATGTGCCGGGTCACGGTTCACTAATTATCAGGACTTACACTGTGACACATGATGTAATTATTGCTTGAATGGAGTTTTTAATCTTGATATCAGTATATTCTGGTTTTCTTAAAACCAGATTTACCAATGGGACAAAACCATTTAGTCTTAATTCAAGAACTGTTGCTTTATTTTCTCATTCCAAAAGTGACATTTCTTTTGTCTTTTTAAAACAAGATACGGTTCCATTGGCAAATGTTGTTTTAAAGTAGTCAAAATGTGCTCGGATTAAGATCAATTTTGCCAATTTGAAGCAATTGTGTCTTAATTTTCAGTATTAAGTATTTATTAAAAAGAAGAAATGATGAGGGCCCGACCATTTATTTGTTTACTGATTATATCTTCATTGTTTTAAGTTTGGCGAGACACCTGTTTCTACTGAGATTTCACTGATTATTGCAGATTATTTTTTCTTTATTTCTTCCATAAGACCTACTTCACGACTCCCTCTGATGACTGCTGCCGTTGTGTCCTTGGGCAAGACACTTAACCCCACTTTGCCTGAAGCCCCCGCTGAAAGATCAAGGCTCCTGTGGACTCACCCCCTGCAGGAGGATCAGGATCAGTGAGGGGCTCTGTGAACTGGATGCAACTCTGACTGCCTCCCCCTAACCCTAACCCTAACCCAAACTCTTGCATCGCAGCAATAAGGTCTTGAGTTTGAATCCCAGTCGGAACAGGGTCTAACCACTAAACAGTTAAATACCACTAAAAACAGTAAATCAAATCCCCCAGCTCCTCTCGTCCTGACCAAGCCCAGCATCATGTGGCATTGGAGGATGACTGTTTGCGGCTGATATAAAATCAACTTTTGTTTTTCTCTACTATGACACACATTATAAACTATAGAATTTGTTTTGTTCCCATAATTAATTTGCATTGTAGAATCCTCTCCAAACCTGCACCTGTATCGGCTCCAGAGAAAAACTAAACCCGGCCGGTCCCTACAGCTGATGTTATATTTCTGCATGACACATGACACTTGTGGCTCTGAAAGGCGATGATAAGAATAATAGCCATGCTCAAAAGCAGCCATAGTGGATTACAAATTATTTCCTCCACTGCCAAACCACGAATAGCTCAGGTCAGTTTAAATTTGATGAAGACGATATTAGAGCAATAAGAACACCAGCTAATAAAGGCGCAACGGTGATCAGTCGTGCGTTATAAAGAAAATAGTCTAAAAAGCTTGAATGTGCATCTATTTCACTGCTAACAATAATCTAAGGAGTTATGGATGAATAATTAACACAACGTTCTGGAGCAGGGCCAGGCCTCAACCTTCTTCTCCTTCTTTCCAGCCAACAACACTTCGCCTCCTTGCCCACTCCTCATTACCCAGAAGACATCTATTCTAATCATCATCATCCAACTGCAGCCAAGTTTCTCCTGCTTCTTCAACAAACACATATTAGGGCCTTCTTCTAAAAGTTTGCCTAAAACTTGTAAATATTAGCATACAACTAACATTTTGCCCTGAAGAAGGCCCAAAGTGGACAAATCGCATAGCCATAGTCCCAATTCTACTAAAGGATGATTATTTACTGTCAAGAGTGCTGCGGATTTCCTCTTTTCTCACTTGACAGTACCCTTATAAAGTTTGAAGACAACTGTTGTGGCTTGTGTGCACCGCCGTAATTAGTTCAAGAGACTAAAGCAGTCACACACAAAAAAAATCACAATCAATATATCAATTTAACTTGTGTATTATAATGGGAGTTTGAACTTTATAGGTCGTGGCTATTTCGTAGAGAAAAGCTCAACCAGGGACAGTTGAAAATTAGCATTAGCTGCACTCACTGCATGTGTCGCATCTTTCATACTATGTTTGACTACATTGTCCCTGTAAAAATAAAAACAAAAAAATATATATATATGAGAAAATCTTTATCTTCCATATTCACCAATCTTCGCTCTTCTCCCATAGAAATCCCATGAGTTTAGATGAAAATATTTTGGTACTGATTTTTGATACTTTTTGGAAACCACATTTGATTCGAGAAAACTGTGCTTGAAAAGAACAAGTTTTAAGGCGAACATTTTTTACGTAGACGAATCAATCTGGTCGTTATGTTACTGAGCTCCCTTAATCAGCATGAAATGACAAAACAAAACTTGATGAGAAACTGTCTGTTGGTCAAATGCGTTTTGAATGGCCCCATTGTGCCCCATTATATCCCACACGTCTATTTGTCGACTCAGGAAACACCACGCTGGTTTGATGGCATAAACAGCTTTTAGGGACTTTCTGTAGGGGGGCTAATTTGTCATGCTCTTCCACAATATAGGCGATAAGAGGGCCTTCCAGACTTAGGCTGTTATTGGGGGCTCATTATGAGGAGAAAAATGAGTCCAATATAGACAGACAGAGTGACATGAATTCCTGCATTAAGTGGTTGAGGCCCGACTTTGCCCTGAGACTTGGATTATATGGCCTTCTGCCCATTTGCAGCTCTTGTCTCACATTCCCTCCAGCGCATGATAAAAAACGTAGTGTGTGAGATACAGACGCTGGGAATTAAAGATGAGATGTTGGATGTCACGTCAAATAATGTTTTTGTCAGAACCTAGACAACAAAATGTAACAGATCAAAATACTAGAATAACAGACAGAGTTGGATGAAGCAAACGCTCATAAATGCCCAAGACCCCTCACCCAGTCAATACAGAATGGAGACAATTGGAAACAAAAACGTCAAAAAAGACCCATACAGAAGCGATAGAGTAGAACACACGCACACACGCGCACGCAAACACACACACACACAGTCAAACAGTCGCAAAGTCAAATACTTTTTAGTGCAACAAAACAGTGTCTTGAGCAAATTCTGTCCAATGAACTGCCAGTAACAGAATGTGAAGATTATAACTAAAGTAATACGACTTTTTGACAAATTTTAAAAACATAGATTTTTCAATTTTTCCAAATGGATTTTTCATATCCTCAGCATCTATTGGGCCACAATGTCCACAGATACTCTTTATTTGTTCTTGAATTACTTGAAACCAAACATTTGAGTTTGATAGACCTTTCAGGCCTACAGTACATGTTGGTCAAGCACAATGTCTTGATCTTTCTTTAGCTGACACTGGACGCGCAGCAGCTTTTCTGTGGACTCAACACTTTCCAAAGATAACACGTGCCAAAGATTTCCCCTAATGGTCATTTGGAGAGGCAGGGCAGAGAGGGAGCAGGCGGAGAAGGAGCAGGTTGAGGCTGCACAGACTGTATAAAGATGGACAATGCTAATATAGACTGCGTACAGATCAAGCCCTGGTGATCCAAGATGGCGCCCTATTCAAATGAATGGCTTGTGCTCAGAAGCGCATGGGACTTCACGGAGACCGGGAGATTAGCAGAACTCACCTATATTTGGGCATTGTCTGGTCCTCCCGGTTCTGCGCAGCGGACGAGCTCCCATGATTTGTTGCCCCAAATACGCGTGTGTGGCTTTCATGCACGTGCACAGAGGGGCTCGGCCGCGCTCTGACCAATCAGAGCTGCTGATCAGCGCAGCAGCAGAGCGGAGTCAGAGTGGGAAGGAAAGGAGCAGAGTTTGTGGCTTTAAAGTGTGGATTTAAAGAAAACAGAAGGATTTAAGAAGAAAAAAAGTTCAGGATGACAAGGGACACTAAAATCCCAACAAAATCCGATATTTCTGAAAGCTGTAGGTTCTCTGTCAGCTGAGGTCGAGCTGTTTTAATTTACATTGAGTTCTATGGGACTTTTTTCTGGGTAGCCGCGTGAATTTATTCTGCAGTACCACGGGCGCCCCCTGTGCCCGTGGGTGGGACAGCTTTAAGCTAGTAATACCCTATCCAGTTATTATTATAGATCCATGATACAGATGGACAGTGCTAACACAGACTGTATACAGAGGAAATTGCTAATAAAGACTGTATACAGATGGACAATGCTAACATAGAATGTATACAGATGGACAATGCTAACATGCTAACATAGACTGTATACAGATGGACAGCCACCCCTAGCTCACTGAAGCCCAATCGGAAAGGGCCCATGGATGACGTTTTGCTCCATCATTTTGTCTTGTAAAATCCATGGATATAAAGTCAAGGTATAAGCCCTAACAACTGACCAATCAGGAGCCTTCTGTCACCGAATTCACCTTTGTGCACTCGCGAGTGGCGTGAGTGCTACCAGCTAAATTTATATAATCGGAAGACTTAATTTCTTGATTGGAAGTCAGGAAGCTGTGGGGCGGGTCTTCTGGCACTTGCATCAGAAAAACCTGTCTGATTGAAAAGTAACTGATCTTCACCTTAAACTTGGAGTTAACAAACTTACCAGGGAAAATACTTGGACACAGGAGCTAAAACAAGTACATGTTTAAACAACAAGTGAAATATATATAAAATGTTTGAATGCCAATAGCACAAATTCATCACTCTGTGAAATATGGTCATCATTTCTGCCTGGCATTTTCTTGCAGAACTTCACATGAAAAATGTTGGGCCCAACAGAGACAGCTAAACAATATCTTCTTCTTCAAAAAAAAAAAAACCTATGGTACATTATGTGAGTCACTATATGTGCCTTTTTGGGCTGAGAGCTGATATCTGGTTGCTCTTGCGTCTTATGAATTCTAATGATAAAGTGAAATAAACATGTTACTGTAGATGGATTTCATTGGGAAAATAGGTTCCCCAACTTTAATATTTACCTATACGCTATACCTCTATTAGTATACGCTATACTAATAGAACAGTTTTATGTAGTCTGCAGGTAGAACCGCCACGAAATCAAATTCAACAGACCCCTTTTCCTTTAATTCATAAGAATGCCAAAAACATGGTTTCAATCACTACAATATAATGCCCTAGAAACCTTGTTAAAAATGTCTGACTGGGAACTTTAAAAAGCCTTTTCCATTCCAATACCCAATTCACTTTTTGACTTCCAACCAATAATAAAAAAATCCTAATCCTTCACCAAACACGATCATTACCTCACTCCAAAATAATTTCAAAGCGAGCGGTGAAAGCGACCGACTGTTTTAGAGCTTTGCTTACGAACCCACAGGCAGCTGACTGACTGATGCCATGTTATGACTTTAAATTATGGCAGCTCCAATTGTGTGTAGTCTCCATAAATCATGGTCCGGTGACAGGAGGTGGTCCCTGCAGCTCGCTGAGCCCACCCCCGCGGCCTGACCTCCAGGGCAGCGGCTTCTTTGCAGCCTCAAGTCAAACAAAAGTGCTCCCTCAGCGGCATGTGGGGATGTCGCTCCCAGCCTCGGCTTTCATTACCTTCAGAACCAACGCTTCAAGTCCGATATCGATATATTGATATACTGTAGTATCATCAAGGGACTCACTACAGATCTTGGGCATTTCTTCTCATGCACAGGGAAACATTAACTTTTTCTTTCTCTTTTTTTCTATTTGCATGTGTTTTGAGAGTCACACACAGACTTAAAGTAGGGTTAGGGCTACATTTGGCTTAGGAATAGTTCATTTGTTTAGGGTTGGGACTAATGTAAGGATTCGAGCTAGTTTAGTTTTCAGCAGAATGAAGTACCAAGATTTTAGAAAGGCCAGACATATCACGCAGAGAGAAAAAAACAGTAATTGACCATATAGAAGTTGTTCTTGCTTTTTTAGTTAAAAATATAGTATTAATATGATTGGTGTCATCATCATCATCCTTTTTTGTTTTTTGAACTGTATGTCTGTGCATGTTTTATTATTAATCATTATTTTATTATCTATCATTTATCTATTATATATTTGTTGTGTTTGTTGTGAAATATTCAATATGTATATCCAGTTTGACAACATAAAATGATTAGTTAATAGATGGGATTATTTGCTAATAAATGTTAATTATTTCAACATAACCCTCGTGTTTAAAAGGGACCAAAGAGTCTGAAATTCTGACATCACCAAATCGGTGAATGTGAATCTATGGTTTTTACCATTATTCATTCAAAGTAATTTCACCGAACAGAGATAACATTACTCTTCATGGAGGTGATAGTCCTCTGAGGGACCTCCAGGTGGCCCCCCTGGGGGAAACCTCAGCTCACCCCACATCAATGCTGTCAGGAGGAGGTGTCGTGTCCAGGGCTCGCGGAGGAAACAGCAGAGGCCTCAGGGAGCAGCCTCGATGGCAGTGGGGCCGACTCGGAAAAATAAAAATAAATTGTCCATGCAGCGGAAGTTGCAGTATGAACTGCTTCAAGCTCGACGGTGGGACATTTTCTCTTTACTGGTCCAATTGTTAGTCGAGTACAGCCAACTGCTATGATATGGTTTGGAATGATATTTTCTTTAGTGTACAATAAACATTAGCCAAGAGGAGAGATACATTGTACCAGGTTGTAGCAGCAATGCTAATTTACACCTGTAGTCCCTGAGCAGATTGTGCCGGCTGCATGCCATGTTGTAACACAGTCCTATATACTCTAATACAGGGATGTCGAAGTCAAATACATCAGAGGGCCAAAAACACGAATTTGCCACAACACGAGGGCCAGACTGGTGTGATGTGTATTAAAACATATTAAAATGATTGCATATAACCTTTTGAACCAAGACCTAACTAAAACATTTTTCAACAGGCTCACTGACAACAACAAACTTCCCTCAAAGAGAAAACACATGTCCAGAACATTAAATTAATAATCCAATATGTTCTTATGGCTCTGTGCAGACCGGTTCTAATACTGATCAAATATCATCCCGGGGGCTAAGATAATTAGTCTGATTAGTTTGTGTAGAGTTCAGTTACATTTTGAACTTAAAAATCATGATTTTTTCCAAATGAAGTGTATAGTTATGTGTTGGACTTTATATTATTTATTTCGACATCCATATTCTAACTTTCACTGCTGCTGAATTTCGTCAGTGTCGGTTATCGTTGACTTGTCGGTATCAGTATTGGCCCTAAAAAAACATATTGGTCGACCTTTAAGTGGTATGGTTGTGACCTCTCAACAGACAAGAGCTCTAGGTCTGACTCCCAGGATGCACAGGCCCCAGAGTGGATTTTGCATGTTCTCCTTGTTTCTACATGTACTTCTAGTTATGGTGATTGTTGGAACTGCACACTCAGACATCTCAGGTCTTGTGCAGAGTGAGGGAGGAATGGATGGAGTGGTGAACAGGGAGATGAGAAGTTTAATGCATTTTTATTAAGGAAGTTATGTGATGGTATTTGTACTACTAATCACATTGAAAATCACCAGTGAAAAAAAGAAAAAAAGAAAATCACCACTGATTAAAATTGGGACAAAATTGAGAATACACCAACGTGTATAAACGATGAAATACAGGATGCTCCGTAAATTCTCCAAACGTATGGACCTGTTTAAAACTCTGTTCGCACATTTGCTCAAACTGTCAGAGTATAAAATATCAAACCTCGCCAAACCATGATCAAATTTATGCAAGCCGTGCTTTTGAAATCTGGCTTTGATTACTGAATAAAAGATTCATTTTTCCCCCTGTAATCTGTCGGGGTAAAGTGATCTGTGTGTCTGCAGCATCGACTCATAAACTGTATATTAGGAGGGGACGGACCGCGTGGTGACATCAGCCAGAGTGTTAGACTTAATGTGGAAGAAGACGATTTGGGGCTGACAATTACTAAGTGAACTTGTATTTTTATTTTATTTTATATGGATTGTTTTATTCTTTTTATGTATGCCATAGACTTTAATAAATAGTTTGCACTGGGAGCCAAAGCCTTTTCCTAGTTTGTGACTTCCTGGTAGTCACAGTGGCAACAAAAATAATTCTGACTCTGATTGATATCTGATTGGTCAAACCTTACTTTTTATGGTTCATCTGGATTTTATAAAGAAAATATCCAAACATAAACATCAAGATCATAGAAAGCACAAAATAGAGGAGTTCACTTTTCAATGCAATTCGATAGGAACCAGACCGAGTTGGAGCAAAACCTCGTCCTTCAACACTTCCCTTTTGGGCTTCATAGAGATACGGGGTTAGCATTGTCCATCTATATACAGTCTATGGCTTGGGGCTTCACTGGAGGCTGCTATAAGCATCCTGGGAGTTCCCTTTTACAGAGCACCTACAAACGTTGTACGATTTGAACTACCATGAAGATTTGTAAAAGAAAGAGAGAATTGCTTTTAAACATCTCAAATTGTGGGAACCAAACGGCACATGGCCCTCAGTCTGGTGTCGCTGTGGAGAGAGGAATGTCCACAGTCAGTGATCTCACACGCTCAGACCGCTCATCAGAGAGGGACAGTGTTTAAGCTGCAAACACTGAATGTCTACAGGATTGTGTAATAACTATCTCAACATTCCACTAGTCAGGGATTATTATTTGGATTAGTCAAATATGGTCAATTATTTATACCCTGAAAGATGACACATTTTTGTTGTATAGAAGTATCTCTGACCCCTGCTGTAGCCTAAACTGATGCTGCTGTCTTTGCAAATAAAATCAGTTTGAATGTGACAGGTCTTAAGGTGTTTTCGTGCTGCATGTGTTGAAATGGCGTGTGGACCCAGGACAACAGTGGGGAAGGTTGCCGTGTTGTTTGGACCCATGTCAGCATTTCACTACAGGGAAAACGGGAATGTGTCAAAGTAAAAGGGTCAAAACAAGCTTCTGTCTTTCAAAAGAAGTCCTTTCGAGTCACTGTCTGCACCAAGGACCAGAGGGAATCACATACAAAAATGAAATATAGAAAGTGTATCATCCACATAGGCCAATAAAAACATTTTCAAACATATTTTTAACAAGGACAACATTATAAAAAGAAAGAACTTTGATGGGTTATGTTAGAGCTTTAACATAACATGAATATATGATTTACTTGATGGGGCTGAAGTTGGCTGTTGGATGACTGAGTAGTAATATGTTTATGGTTATAAACTTGACAAAATGTCCACAACTTCAAGGTATTGATACTTTGGAGAGGCACTGTCCTAACTTATGAGTGGATTGTATTAAGGCAAGGAAATTCTACAGATTCTGAGCTTTAAATAGATCTTAAAAGTCAAAGTTTGACATGAAGAAAAACAAAAAGTCTTTGGAATTGTTTTTCTGTCATCACATTCAGCACATTTCAGATCAATCAAACCAGTAGTATTTGCACAATCCCACACACACTTATACACACACTCACACAAACACACACACACGGGGTGATGATAGAAATGCTATATGATACATTTGTTGCAGCTCGATATACGGTCTAAAAGTATTTGAATTTGTCATTTTATAATTCCTTCATTTGTAATCTTAAAATTAGTCGCACTTTACTTTCGTCTCAGTGTTCTTCCGTTTTCCGTTATATTTAAAAGCGGCCAGAAGTACATTTTTGTAGTGTAAACAGGTAAAAGAAGAGAGTTCAGGGAAGAGCAAAATCTATAAATGGTTTGTCTGCGGGCCAAGACATCTGCAGCTGTGGTTCTGCTCAGCTGCACCGGTGGAAACTGAAGGCTGGAGCTTGTCTGAGGGTTAGGACTACGCACAGACAACAAAATATGCACTTATCCAAATCCCAATATCCACAGCTCGCGTTAGTGTCACAATCCATACAGCGAAACTGCAAAAACATTTGGTAAAAGCGAATCTCAAGCGTCACTTCTAAACGCGGTTGGAGTTCACCAAAACCTCCATGTCACATGTTTTTATGGGAATGCTTTTTACATTTCCAAAACGCAAGGATTAAAGGATTTCATACGTGCTTTCATCTATATACACAAGAGCTCCGCATGTTCAAACATCCAGAAAAAAAGCCACAGTGACAAACAGTATAACACTTAAGTGAAAGACAGGCCTGGACAAAACCGAAACCACAACAATGGCACTGAATGACTTCAGACGTGTTGCAGACAATGCAACACTGTGTCCTTTTTATGTTCAAATGCAGACTAAGCAAAGGGATATTGACATTGTACTCTCGCCACATCTTCAGAAAGTCTAAATGTCTAAACAGTATTATAACCAAATTTAGTCTACAATTTCATAGATTAAATATAAAGCCAAAAATAAGTCAGAACCGTGGGAGCATTTGAGAAGAGTCTGTTTTGAATGATCGGGTTGACTGAGTTTTTTTTATTTATTTTTTTATTTATTCAAGATGACAAGGACAGTGTACAAGACATCTTAACCTCAAAGGGAAAGATGCATTGTACCAGGTTATAGCTCAAGCGCTAATTTCCACCTGTAGTCCTTGGGCAGGCTGGTGTTATGATATTGAAAATAACTAAAATACATGAATGTACACTTTACATTGGACCAAAATACATAAAAGGTCAAATCTTCACGTGCAAAATTTGCTAAAACCTCACCCCCCCCAACACACACACACTTTTGGTCATTGATATCAGATCCCAGTGTGTTTTAGTCGATGCCTCTCTGCGCACAGAGACAGACTGAAGGTGCTGGAGAAGCATTATCGGCCAGCCTGGTCTGACAGAGCAGGGTAGAATGACAAAGGTGACCCACTTTGACAGCGCAGTGAGAGTGGTGAGTGCTCTAAGAAGTGGTGAGGGTCAGAAATGTTTCAGAATGTCAAACTTTATTGTTTGTATGAAGAGTGTTTTTTGAGTAATCAGTCCTTCTGCCAAAAGACCCATAACTATCCTGACATGAAATTAGGCCCAATCCGCTGCACATGTGTAGTGGATTGCCATTTTTTGAGTGATTTCAGCTAAAATGAAAGGGCAGCAAATGCGAAAAACGTCTGTGTGGGTCGCTGAGAAGATGAGAAAGACAGTAGAGGACTGAAATATAAAACTAGAGTGGCGGAACTTCCGGCAAGATTGTGCAAGGTACACTTATAAATTGAACAGCCAAAATATCAGGCCGTTATTTTAAGTTTGCAAAATTGGCCTTAATCTCTTCCAGTTCCACCGATGTGATACAATGTCATGCTTTAAAGTACATTTTCTCATTAAAATAACAACATTAAAACATTTTGTTTGGAATAAATCTAGAACATTTATAAAAGTGGCCATATTAAAATGGGCCAGTCAAACTTGTGCTCCAGCCACAGAAATCCCATCTTGTTTGATCTCTATTTGAAATATCAGTCACCTCTTTCTATTTCCATGGATAGTAAATACATTTGCTGTAATGTACACTTGTCATTGTTGGTCCAAGGTAAACCAGGGCTGTGTTTTAGCCCCAGTCCACCCCCGGGTCCCTGGCATTTCTGAACAATAGTTATCCAACCTCTTTGCTGCATAGTATTCCTCATCAGATCCTTCAGTTTCAAGAGGAAATTCTACCGGTCCTTCAGATCCTTCATTTCAGTCTTGTTAAAGTCCGGTATTCAAAAAGCCCACCTAACTATTGAACCGCATTTTGAGACGCAGTGTAAGGTATCCGCTTTAGCTTTTCCCTTTTGAGGTTGTAAATATTCTGTGTCCTAATGTAAATTGATTTGTCCGAGGCTTTTACCGTTAAAGCTTTGCCCGACACAACTCTTTCACCATTTCCAAGCTTTCAAGCACACGATAAATAAGCAGGATTCTGTCTTCGCTGTTGTATATTGCAAACGTAATTTTTTATTTTGTCATCGCCGCTTATCTGTTTCATGTTGCTCAACTGTTTTTACAATTTCTGTTTCTTCAAGTTCTTCTGAACGTTGCACAAAACATAGATAAATGTAACTTTCTTCTTCAATAGAATTACATCAAGTCACTTGATAACAGAGTTGCACCTTTTGGCCTTGAAAATGCTCAGAGGCGATGAAATCAAAGCAGATGTTTCTAATGGACCTGCGCCTGAGATACTAGAATAACTCTTGAATAAATAATAGAATGAATAGAATGAAAATCAAAAGCAAAAAGTGAATATATTACATCCATGACAGCCAACTAATTGTGACTTGCATTGCCATTTCTGTTTTACCTCATGGAAAAGATTCATATGGATTAAAAAAAGCAGGCTGCAAACGCTGACAAAGAGTTTTCAGAGCACGTGATGAATGATAAGTGAGAAATTGCTAAATTTTGGCAAAATTTGAGAACATTTGACTGTTTTAAAGATTAGCCAATGGGACAATCAAAATGATCTTGTTTTAAAAGGATACAAGAAATGTCTCCCTTGGAATGAGAAAATAAAGCAACGGTTCTTGAAATAAGACCAAATTGCTTTGACTCTTTTTTAAGACAGTTCAAATGCACTTAAATTAATATAAAAAAGCATCAATTCAAGCATTTATTACCTCATATTCTATCACTTTTGCAGTGGATTAAAAAGTTAACATTTTCTTGCATGCATGTGGGAGCAAGTGTGGATGGATGAATATTGTTTTGTATTGTGGCATTAAAACTGTTCCAATATTTACACTATTCATCCTATATGGAAGTGAGGCTTTTCCAGAAAGAGTAGTGGTCAAAAGTTGTGAACAAATCAGACCACAACACACTGTCTTCTCATCTCATAAGAATCGTGACCTGTAAGTTACTATTGGACTCTTTAGGCAGAGTGATGGTGGTCCTCTCCTTCACTTGAGTGAGTGACCCATTATAAAGTTAATTTTTTCCGTTTGGTTTGAAAGTTGGGTACCCTAGCTATCGGGTTGACTCTTTGCAGTTAAAGCCTTTATTGTTTGCTTCATTTACAATTCATAGTAGTGATATACAGACTTGAAAATCCATGAAATACTCAATGTTTTCAAACATCTATCTTACATCCCTTCATGATTCTTAAAGCCTCTGTCATCGCCGCTCTCTGGGAGGTTACACGCTTTGCTACAATCCTCTCAGCAATTCAAGTCTTGCCAAATTGCCCTGGGTCACTTTTCCCTTGCTTCTCCTTTGGCGCGTTGCCAGTGAGCAGCGGTAAAGCGTAAAATCGGTGGTTACAGGTGTTCAGAGCTGCACCAACACCTGATACAAGCACAAAAACATGGATTTCCCTGAATTAAATTACTAAAATTTACCCCATAGAGAAGACGATACAGATGGAATCATGTAAGCGCACCTGTAAATGACAACGTCCCATATACATACCATCAAAGTCAAGCTATAATAGTGAAATGACTCAAAGTAACCAGCTGTGGCAACATTTCCTGAAAGCAGTAATAACAAAGAGGATTGGGAGAACACTGGGTGAGTGACAGTTACAGCCAAAAGAAACTGGGTTTTATGACGCGCTTCACAGAGAGAGATTTCCTTACAAAGGCGCTGACATGAAAGTAGAACAGGGAAGAAAAGATGCCAGGGACTTGGAGCAGGGCCAAGGGGTCAGAGGGGTTTTCTCCTAAATGCAGCCACACATGCAGCACTAAGGATGTCCGCCTCAGCAGAAAGCCCGAGCTGCGGCAACGCAAAAAAGGGCAGCCATTAGTTTTGGTTTATATCTTCAACCTTCTTCACAATTCTTATCAAATGATACATATATACTAGTGCTGTCAGTTAAACGTGTTAATAACGACGTTAATGCAGACCTATTTTAACCAACCTCCCACATTAGTCTAAGGTAAATCACGGCTCCATGGTTGCTATAAAGTAAGTCTTGGCTTGATAAAGTGTGGGCACCCCTGATCTATACTGTAAAAAGCAAACAATAAAAGCAGAGATTGAGTGCCCTGTATTAGACAATCAGTACTTTCTTGTACTTTGGAGGGGATTGGAGAAATATAAGCTTCATTTAATCCCTTGTCAAACCAAATCAAGGAACATTTAGAGCATTGACACAATGGCCAATTAATGGTGATTAGATTCAGATTCAGATTCATTTATTCGCCATTTGCAGTAACACTACATTGGAATACATTTGTAAAAGTTCCCAGTGTGCACAGGACAAGTACAGACACAAAACAACATTAAAAGACAAAAAAAATTAATCCTGAGTGGGGCGACAGTAGCTCAGTTGGTAGAGCAGTTGGCCTTTGGGCCTGAAGGTCGTGGGTTCAAGCCCACCAGAAGACCTACTTCACGACTCCCACTGATGACTGCTGTCGTTGTGTCCTTGGGCAAGACACTTAACCCCACTTTGCCTGAAGCTCCCACTGAAAGATCTCAGCTCCTGTGGATTCACCACCTGCACCAACTGAGGGGGTGGTGCTATGTGTACTGGGTGCAGCTCTGACTGCCACCCCCCCCGACCCAGAAATGGATTAAGGGGAAGAAAATGGATGGATGGATAATCCTGAGTTACAATCCCGACTGAATCTTTTAATTGTTTGACATCACTAATATAAATATTATTGCAAAGAAATGAGAATTAAATATGTATTTGAACTTATTTGTGCCCTAACTTTACAAATTACAATTTTACATTTTGGTTCTAAAGGAGTAGACTGAAGTGAGAAAGCTGATGTGCGCCTCCCTCAACATCAGCAACACCACAAGTCCAAGACATGGTGCATTTCGCACCATGTCTTTTGACTAATATCACGAAACTAAATCAAAACAATGAAGCCTGTGCAGAGGGACTGTGTACAGTACTTCATCACAATGATCAAAATTAACTTAATGAGTGAATATATGAATTCAATTCAATGTATTTTTGTATGGAAACTAGAATGGTAACTGGGCATATTTAAATACAAATGTATATTTGTGTATCGAATATACATGTAGAGTATTTATAATTATAATCATTGATTTTCACTGTGCTCTTAAATGCATCTGCTGGCCTTGTTTCATTAGTAGGTTTACGTGGTTGGTTACATACCAGCCGGCGTAAATGCAGACGAAATGGTTCGATCCAGTTATATTGTATGTTCTGCTCTGTCACACCTCAATCATCATCATCTATGGGCTCGCTGAGTGATGGGGTTTTCCAAAAGTGCCATATAAAAGTACTCAATGACACAAAACAGTCTCCAGATTATTCTTAATTAATCTGGCCGCGTCCACTTTGACTGCTGTGCCAGGTCGTGGTGGGACTTTGTCTGTTTCCGGGTCAAACAAAGTCATAAAAAAAAAAGCAAACAGAGGTACACAAGACTTCTCTCATGTTTCCTTCTGTTTGAACATAAACTGGTCCCAGGTGAACATGTGCAACACAACACACGGTGGACATCAGTAAATGTTAGCGGCCGTAAAAACAACAGTCGTAGTAATTCCCGAGAGCCTTCTTTAACCCTGTCAGCTGTTTGGAGTCTGTGGCTACTGTTACGCACCTGTCCAGTCCACTCATAAAGGCTCGCATGGAAAAACTGAACAAGGCACTGGGTTCAAAACTCTACATACTAGAACTCAGACGATGAAGGGAGTAAGGAGGCAATGGGAGACTGCAGTCACCATTTGTATTTTGATTCAGGGTCAATTCATCTTAATATGCTGAAAATGAAATCTCTTCGCTGAAAGATCAAGGCCGTACCTGTGTTGAAGAAGCAGCCAGCTTCCTGTGGACCCACCACCTGTAGGAGGATCAGCGAGGGACTGGTGCATCGTGAATGGGTGGCAGCTCTGATGGCCACCCCCCTGACCCAGAAATGGATAATAATGAATGAATGAAATATCTTTTGCCGACAAGCAAAAATTACTCAAATCAGTGTTTTCAATATAGTGTGAACTATTATTTATTTATACAGAATAATGTATTGCATGCACTGTATGTGGTAAATGTCACATCCTTTTAGAGGTTTTAAAAGTTGATTAAGTGGAATTATTATTTTGCGTTTGTGTGCATTCCTACCGTTCTGTAACCTGTGATACAACACTGAAATGTCCCCACCGTGGAACAATTAACTCTATAGATAGAGATAGAAATAGAGATAGATACAGCCCCCTTGAACCTTTCAACATTTCGCCACATTTCAGGCTTCAAACATAAAGATATAACGTTTTAATTTTTTGTCATGAATCAACAACAAGTGGGACACAATCGTGAAGTGGAACAAAATTTGTTTTAATTTAAACTTTTCTAACAAATAAAAAACTGAAAAGTGGGGCGTGCAATATTATTCGGCCCCTTTACTTTCAGTGCAGCAAACTCACTCCAGAAGTTCAGTGAGGATCTTTGAATGATCCAATGTTGTCCTAAATGACTGATGATGATAAATAGAATGCACCTGTGTGTAATCAAGTCTCCGTATAATTGCACCTGCTCTTTGATAGTCTCAGGGTTCTGTTTAAAGCGCAGAGAGAACCATGAAGACAAAGGAACACACCAGGCAGGTCCGAGATACTGTTGTGGAGAAGTTTAAAGCCGGATTTGGATACAAAAAGATTTCCCAAGCTTTAAACATCTCAAGGAGCACTGTGCAAGCAATTATATTGAAATGGAAGGAGTATCAGTATCACCCTGCTGTCCCTCCAAACTTTCATCTCAAACAAGGAGAAGACTGATCAGAGATGCAGCCAAGAGGCCCATGATCACTCTGGATGAACTGCAGATAACTACAGCTGAGGTGGGAGAGTCTGTCCATAGGACAACAATCAGTCGTGCACTGCACAAATCTGGCCTTTATGGAAGAGTGGCAAGAAGAAAGCCATTTCTCAAAGATCCATAAAAAGTCTCGTTTAAAGTTTGCCACAAGCCACCTGGGAGACACACCAAACATGTGAAAGAAGGTGCTCTGGTCAGATGAAACCAAAATTGAACTTTTTGGCCACAATGCAAAACGATATGTTTGGCGTAAATGCAACACAGCGCAAAAGGTGGCGCTACAAAGTATTATCGCAAGGGGGCCGAATAATATTGCACGCTCCACTTTTCAGTTTTGTATTTGTTAAAAAAGTTTAAATTATCCAATAAATTTCGTTCCACTTCACGATTGTGTCCCACTTGTTGTTGATTGTTGACAACAAACATTTTTTTTGTATATCTTTATGTGTGAAGCCTGAAATATGGCGAAATGTTGAAAGGTTCAAGGGGGCCGAATACTTTCGCAAGGCACTGTATAATAATTGTGTGCGCTGCAACAATGAAATTTCCCCTCTGTGGGACGAAGAAAGGATCTCTCATCTAATTTTATTAAAAAATAGTGCCAAAGGGAAAAGAAAACCTTTACATTGACTGATTAAGAACATGATCTGTATTAACTTTTCTATGCCTTTTGAATGATCTTCTTACATCACTGACTTCAGCTTCACAGCTCCGAGTCAAAAGGTTTTAACTGTACATGTTTTGAACCTGGAAGCTTGAGCAATGAACTGACGCAGAGAACTCGACATACTCCTGCACCTTTGGAAGACTCCGATTTAGAAAGACATTCTTGGAGAGCGTGGGCCATCAAAGCACTCATATTAGGTGTCCTGTCATGTTCTGTCACTGTGGAATGAGCAATAATTAAACACATACAGATCGTATGGCTCCCAGGAGATATTTCACTCAGGCGCACCTAAAATGGGATCACGGATTTGAGTCGCACTGGGGGGCCAATCCAAACAGCACCAGGCAGGAAGGAGACATGTGAGAAGATCTGTCTACATTCACAGCCGGGGACAATTCAACCCCTGAACGTGGGCTCCTTTTGTTGGGTGCTCCTGGGGTTTCGGACTAAAGTCACTGACCACCTTCACACAGGCCTGTCACAATAACACATGTTGATGGGCGGTGTAATGAGACAGTGATACAGGATAATATTGAAATTACTTTAAATTGTGCCACTTGTGCAATATTTAAAAATCCCTGGGATTTGTGATACAGCTTTCTGAACTCACAAATTAATGTTTCTTTCAATGGGAATAACCCAGTCCCAAATATTTGGGTTAGAGGAGATGCACGCACCATAATGTGTTTATAATGGAATAATTGACTGAATGGGCGACAGTTGCTCAGTTGATAGAACAGTGGCCTTTGAGCCAGAAGGTCGTGGGTTCGAGCCCACCTCAAGACTTTCACCATCGACTCCCACCGATGTCTGCTGTCATTGTGTCCATGGCAAGACGCTTAACCTGTGGGAACACCTGATGCCACAGTGGGGCGGCTGCGGCTGTAAAGTGCCAACCTGCCGTTGTGTCCTTAGGCAAGACACTTCACCCCCAATGCCTAGGATGAGTCTGGTGTGGAGGGGCCGATGGCACATACTGGTGGCCTCGCTTCTGTCAGTGTGCCCCAGGGCAGCTGTGGCTACTATTTATCACCACCGTGTATGGAGTGAAAGAATAATGCAGCCTCGCGGAAATTCAACTCTGGAAGACTGACGGCTAAAGCCACCCCTTCCAGGCCGGCCTCACATCCTCAGCCTATCGCACAGAAAACGCCCATTTCCAACCAACCTACGCTGGTCAAGCCAGCCGCTTAAAAGTGGAGAAACTCCCACTTTACGGCCTTCTCAAAGCCTTGCAAACCACCGCCTCCCCTCCACCTACTTTTCTCACCCTGCCTCAAGCATCCCTCTTTCCTGCTGCCCGAATGCCACCACCAGTGCCTAGGTCCCGGGGGGATTGTGCGCGCACTCTCGCAGGAGCCTCGCTGACTGAACGCCGCACCGGGGCCTAGGGCGCCAAACCACCTTTCAATAAAAACATTCAAAATGCATTTTGTCTTCTGAAGTCTCTCCAGATTGAAATGACATGTGAAGTGTCTTTGAGCGTCCAAAAAAGCTCTATATAAAACCAATGCTTATTATTATAATTATAATGTATAAACAATAAGAATCAATTTGTTATATATAGCACTTTTTTGGATGCGTCACATATATGTCACTCCATACACAGTGATGATACTACTGTAGCCACAGCTGCCCTGGAGTGCACTGACTGAATCAAGGCAACCAGTATGTGCCATCAGCCCCTCGGACCACCACCAACCATCCACGCACACACCACACTCATTTTAGGCAACGGGGGTGAAGTGTCTTGCCTAAAGACACAACTTTACAGCCGCCCCACTGTGGCACCAGCTGATCCCGGGGGTCTCCCATCATAGTACTAGCCAGGCCCTTCCCTGTTTAGCTTCAGAGGTCTGAGGGATGTGGCTTTCACATGCAGATGACTATGCTTATATTCTCTTACACTCAAGATGCCATTCCCTCACCAACCACCACGACACACACACTGTTTTGCTTACTTTGTTTGTCAGTTTTATTTTCCGAGTCTGTGATCCGCGGTTATTCTGCAGTGATGTCGTTTGGACTTCAGATAAAGTTGTTTAGTAAATTACTTACAGGATTAAAAGAAACACTGTTAAAGCAATTGCACCCTGTTTATAATAAACTTACTGGAAACATTTCTATTTTCACATCTGTGTTGGCAAGTATTGAAAGTCAAAATATTGGGATCTTTATCAGACTGCTGAAGCTGTATCTGATATTCCCGTGCCCTAGAACCACAAATACCTCTCAACAAACATTTACAGGGGACAGAGTCAAAAGAAAGAAGAAACAAACACAACATTTACATATGACTGAAGGTGTCTTAGGTGCCATGTCATTTTGCAGAGAGTGTAATAAGTAAGAAAGGTAAATATTGGGTCTGGGAGTCATCTTGTGAATCTGTTACAGCCTGAACACAACATTACCACGCTGCTTTATACTATAATGCATGATCACATGATTGGCTTGCTGTTTGCTTCATACAGCTCTATACCGCTGTAATAACGATAATTCTCCGAACCGTGCACATGTTAGAACTTGTTCGTATTAAGGGCCCATCTGGTTTCAGTTGCCTGACCTCAAGAACTGCCGCACCGCCGTCCAAAACAAAAGGTGCTCTCGATTTCCATTTGAAGAGCTGCTTTTTCATGTGTTACAGATACACTGGTCTAATGCACCGGGAGCCTGAAGCCTTTACTACCGAACATCCTTTATAGGTGGATGTTCGCCCCATGTTTGAAGTCCATATGTCAGGTTAGGCTGAACTCATTCCACTCAAACATAGTTAAGATGGTAAATTAAAGAAGAAATAGTATGCGTTATTAACTCTTTTTGTATCTCATTATGTTGCCATATCATTTTTTAGAAGGTGAAATAATATGCAAGATTTTTGTGTGTCGAGAAATGAAGATGAAGGGCAAACAAATCATTTCGGCCTGTAACTCCCCATGCTTCCATCAGAGGGAGGAGTTGGATTTGTCTTTTGTTTTTTCAGAATTTTAAAATGACTCTGAAACCACTACAAATCCAGTTTATGTATTAAAACGACGAGAATAGCAGATCAGTGGAACATCGCATTGTAAACTACATCAGCAGCATCCAACAAACAACAACAGATTTGGATACTGTTCATCTCTAGTGAATAATGTGGTTTTTTTCTGATTCTGAACACATACTTATTACGAAACATGTCTTTTGCAGATTCAGATTCATTTATTTGCCATTTCCAGTAAAACCACATTGGATTACATTTTTAAAAGTCTCCAGTGTGCACAAGACAAGTACATACATAAAACAACAGAAGTACAGAAATAAAACAAATAAACAGTAAACCATTGTCACTGTGAAATAGATCGGCTAAAACAGTTTCAGTACCAGTGCAAGATCATTAAAGTGCTTTATACAAACTGATAACAGCTTGTGGGAAGAAGCTGTTAGCTTATCGAGATGTCCTGCATCTCAGTGAACGAAATCTTCTGCCAGAAGGAAGAAGCTGGAACATGGCTTTTCCAGGGCAGCCAGAAGACTCATTGATTATTCTAAGTGCTTGCATTCTTGTGAGTCAGTAGGTGACTCTTTAGGCTGAGAGCTGGTTGGCTGAAGGTGGTCCTGTCATTTTCTGTCTTGAAAAGTGTATCTAAAGATTTGACAGGGGCCAGAAATACATACATGAAAACTATATAGAACAAAACAACTTTAACAAGATAGCAACATGTCCTCATTCTGCAGGTGAAGACACCAGCGTACGGCTCAGCAGATGTACGTGACACTGACACACTGACACACTGGACTAACTGGGGGGACTGGGAAAGGGCTTTAGAGCCACTATAATCCACAGGTGATCTGATCGCCTTAAGAAGTGGTCCCAGCCCCCTCCCCATCTGCTGCCTCTCTAAACTCTCTGAACACACGCATGAAACAAGCAAAAAAAATGTGTCTATAGGATACAATGTTAAAAAAGGCAAGCAATTTCTCAATTGGAATGAGATAATACCAGTACTGTATTGACAAGACCTAAGGGCTTTAAACATTATAGTGATAATACTTACATTGGCAATTTAAGTTTAAGAATATGAAATCATTCCTACAGTTCCAAACAAGGGCCTAAACCTGGGAAATGGGTAACAAAAATGTCCGGATCAGTACAACACCCCATCTAGTGGTAGAAAAGAGAAAATGCATGCTGCTTTTATATTCAAACATCTGACATTAGTATAGAAGAATCTTTGAGGAAATACTTTTGTTTAAAGACTGAAAACAGCTCTGTCTGTATGACATCAGAGTCTGAGGATTTCTCAGAGTGTAACAAGCCCCAGGTTTTCAAGATGTCTGCCCGCTCAAATCAATGACCTATGCTCATTGGCACAAGCTCACACCAAGGACGTCCCAAACATTGGCGGAAGTGTCACATTTTACCCAGCTCTGGTTCTCTGCTCTTGGCCTGTAGGATCACAGCGGCTCTACTTCTGATGTACCTGAGTAACTGGTCGCTTTCATGTTGTGCACATTGGGACCTGTGAGCGTACTGACCAATCAGAGCGCTGCTGATCAGAACGAGCCGAGTTTGTGGTACAAAAATGTGGATTAACAGTATACCAATAGATTTCAAAAGACACTAAAATCCTCACATAATCTTACCTTAGAGAAAGCTGAAGGTTCCGTGCCAGCTGAGCTCGAGCTGTTTTAGTGAACATTGAGGTCTGAGGGAAAATCTCCTAAACAGCCCATGTGAAATTAAGGTGTAGTACCGTGGGTGGCCTCTTGTCCATGCTGGAGACAAGTTTAAGTGATAATACAACACATCCATGGAGCGTAACCAGCTTGAAAACATATCGTCTGAATAGAAGGGCCAGAAGTACATAACATTAGCATGGGTGGTTCTAAAAACCACTCCTAGTATGTTTTAGATGAGTGAATAATTTTGTAACATGGTTATAATCTCAACATAGATCCAACAATCCAACAAATACTCACATCAAGATAAAGTTTCCTTAATTCAAGCCATTTTTAGCTCATTCTTTTTGCATTTTTTTGCAGTGCAGAGACTATACTGGAGCGGGAACCCAAACAGCAATTAAAGACAAAAGTACAGAGTCTTCCTTTTTCAAAACCACAAAAGTTTGAGCTGTCAACCTGGGGATTAAAACTAACAATTTCACTGAATTATAGCCACAGAGAGCACCCCGGCACTGAATCACGAGTGAGGCCAGAGATTATAAAAGTTGTTAAAGACGAGGCAGATAATCCACTCAGAATGTGTCACCTCTTATTAAAGCCGTCACTCCTCTCCTGGGAGACGTGTGGACAGACGCAGCTGCCGTAGCGAGCCTGAACGTGTTAATGCTGCAAAGAAATCTACAAAATGATGAAACAAAAAATAAAGAAAATAATCATGATATTTAGCCATGAATGGAAAATGATAAATGTAAAACTAATAGGAATAATAAATAAGCAGCTATTTGCTCTAATTTTAGCATGTCAGCTTTAATGGTGATGACAACAGCAGATGTATGTGACACTGACACACTGGACTAACTGGGGGGACTGGGAAAGGGCTTTAAATCAGGTGATCTGAGCCTCAAGATGTGGTCCTAGCCCAGTACTATTTATCTAATATTTGAAAATGCTAAATATAAACTAAAAGGAATACCAAATATGCAGCTGTTTGTTATCATTTTCGCATGTTTCCCATATCCTTAAAACTTTTACAAAACAATTAGGCATATAAATTATATGTTTATATGCCTAATATAATAAATTATATTGTTATTACTATATTATACTATTATTTATGTGTATTTGTTTGCTGTAAACGTTTGAGAAACAAAGTACTTTTTTAATGTCATAACTGGAACATCCCAAAAGCATCACATTTCTTGTCTTTATGTTTCCCAGTCTTACTTAACTTGTCAGTACATCAGTGGCTCTGCTCCCTCCCTTTTGTATTAAATGGTGTATACTGTATTTCTTGCACTAGAGTATAGAGTATTTCGTACTGTGTTTCTTTATTAAGATAAAGATAGAGATTTTATTCAATTTTTTAATACTTGCTACACTTAAAATGTACTTTTCTTGTGCTCCTCATTCATGCTGTTCTGAAACTTGGGATGCAACACTGAAATTTCCCCACTGTGGGACATATATAGGTTCTCTTAATCCTAAATATGTTTTATCAAAAGCTTTGATAATGTATGAAAGCAACATTGTTAAAGAGATATGTACAAATAATAGATTAGATAGATTAGATAAGTCTGTTCGTGGGGGCGTGCATGGATGTGGAGTGAAAGAAAACAGCTCCATAAATCAAACTGTGGCCACGACTGAGGCCAGTGTAACAATCCGTGCGTTGGTGAGAAAAAAATGACTATTATTATAAAAGTTATGGGTTTGAACTGTGGCTTTAGCTCAAGGACGCATGGGAAAAGAGCAGTATTGGACAAGATGAGTGATAGAAATGGGTAGATAATTGATTGAATTTGCAGTATTTGCCTTGAATTCGGTACATTTAAAACAAGATTTGTATGCAAGTAATATTTTTTTGTATAGCGCCTTTTATAGAAGGTCACACAAAGACACCTTTGACAGCACCAAGAACCCAAACACCAGGTGCGTCTGACCCTTCGACCATCACCGTCCCTTCACTCACTCCGTTCAGACCTTTACGTGTTAGTGGTCGAGGAAACCAGAGCACGAGGAGGAAACATACACAGACGCAGGGAGAACATGCAAACTTCACCAAGACAGATCCGGCCTGGATTTTGAATCTTGAAGAGAAGCACAAGTGCTAACCACTGAACCACTGTGTAGCAGATTTGCCAAAGGAATGAACCCTGTGAGAATGATCTTGTCACTTTTTACATGTGGGTAGAAAGTATGTAGAAAGTAATGTTTTTTTATATAGCACATTTGACAGACCAAGGTCACCCAAAGCGCTTTACAATTGTTGAGAGTTCAGATTTTTTTCCATTCTTTCTGATGGAAGCGAGACGCCGAACACACTGGTGCATCAAAGCCCCAAATCAACACCATCCATTCATTCAGACCTATTGTACATGTTTTTAGTGACAGGAGAAACTGGAGCACCCGGAGGAAACCTACGCAGACACGATGAGAGCATGGAAACTCCACACAAAAAGGCCCGGAGGCGGAATCAAACCCAGCTCTAACCACTGTCCGTAAAACAAGACACATATGAACTTTTCTTGGTCATTTTTTCCGCACACGAGCCCGGACACATAACGTCTTTCTGTGACACTGGACAGAGACAATGCGTTGACTTTACATGTGCATCCACCTCCCTGCATTTCCACAAACACGTCAGTCCTAACATTCTATTGCATAACTTGATCGGTCGAGACAAAGGAGAAAGTTATGGATTGAAAAACACAGAGAATCCGGGGGTTCTCTCCAGGGTCAGAATGGGTTTATGAATCAACCCAGCTACTCATACCAGACCATAGACCCACTTAATCGCATGTATAAAACCCACTATTCTTTAATTAAGGGTCGTTTGATAAAAAATAAAAAAAACTTTGCAAACACATTTTCATTGCAGTCAAAAAGTTACTGCAACGAAAAAGCAAGGTTCAAAAGAGATTAATTGCGATGAATCGATTAACTTGATACAGCCCTAACTATATGTCGGCAAGAGATGACCCATCACATATTGAAGTGAATTGTGCATATTTCAGTAAAACACTCTGAGACCCTCTATTTTTTCTCTAAAACAATAGAAATTCATCTTCTTTGGATTCATGATCACTGTCTCTCCATTTAATGCATGACAATAATTGAAGTTGAGAAAAGCTAAGGGGTGTCATTGTGTCTGAGTTTAGCAGACTGGTCCATCCAAAAATAAAAAACACCAAATATTGAAATAGCCTTGTGCCTAATTGTAGCTTCTGAGGAGGTTGTAACAGGTGGCTGTCCACTTAGCGGTCACTATCTGCTTAGGCCGCAGTCTGATTCCTCTGCCCAGGATCCTATAAGCAGAAGCAGGTAACAGCAGGGGCCATGACCAGTCCTCAAAGAAAGTTCAGAGACAGGATCAAGTCAAGCAGATCTACTCCACAATCTTATTTACCATGCGTGTGTACACATAGTAGTTGTGCGGTAAGTATTGTGGCATGACAGCAGAGAATGTCTTCCATTCCATATTCCAGAATACACCACTAATTTACTAATCTGTTTTTTTTAAACCATTAAATCTATCTGCTGCATCTGCTCTCTACAAATTAACAATTATTACGAAATGACAAAGAAAAAGTCTTATTGTGACTGCCAAAACATTTTACTTTGACCCAATACTACATGCTTTTGTGTATTCTGCCACTGCACTCATTTACAAAACAATATAAGCGCCTCTTCTGGTGACTTCACATAACCAAAGCCACAAAAACGTGTAGTAATAATGCAATTAATGAGTGGCCTATATTTCTAATCCAAGCAAGGCCTTTCCCTGTGCTCTTCCATGCATCTGCTGGCCTGGTCTCAGTAGGATCCATCGTTACACGCCAGCGTCAATGGAGAAGAAATGGATCAATGGATTTGAATTTTACTTTGATCAAATCATTTCCAACTCAATTGTATAGCCCTAAATCACAACAGTAGTCATCTCAGAGGAGTTTACAAGTTTTAAATTCCTGAACAACAGATCAGAAAATCAAACACTTCCAACAGAGAACATACAATAATAACAAACACATAGGAGCCATTGGTCCATAGGGGGCGGACGACCAATGTCCATAAACGTTGATAAATGTCCATAAATGTCCTTAATTGTAGCCCGGTGTGTGATCCAGTACAAGAACTATGGTACTTTGTAAACATGGTCAAATAATCAGAACAAAGCTTTATATGAATATTTAGTCTATTTCTTTGTAAATGTCAAATGATGATTTAAAATGGTAATCTGCTAATCAAGCACAGTATGTTCTTGTTGAATCTGTTCTTATTTTGGCAAAACTGAAAAAGAATAAAAAGAAAAAGCGCTTTTGTAGCTAATAGCTTTTCCAGACTTTGGGTTATTTTTGCACTTACAGAGGCACAGTTTTCTTCACGTTCTGGGAGATCACACAGCGCATGAAACCAAAATGAAATTACCGTCGATTTCGTCTATAACTTTAGTGTTCCGTGCTCTTTGTTTATCAATCAGACATCCAACATAAACAGAGAAGAGGCTGACACATGTGTTAGTGCGGGATAAGTCTTTTTGGGCCTAATGTTATTAAAGCTGGCCTGGGATTGGCTGTGTGCGTCCTGAGTCTCGGCACATGTGGGCCCGGCGAGCGAGCTCTTGCATATGGTTCCACTCAGCTCTGCACCAGTTTCCCTCACATTACTCAAAGACACCGGGAGGCCCAATAAAAGCAAGTGACAAAACACAGCGACGGCAAAACATAAAGGGACGTGTTTAAGGCATCTGCTCGATACCCCCGCCATCAAAGGCCGCGTGACCTCACAAACAGAGACTTTACATGCCACTGTGCTACTGGTTTTCGCATCGATATGAATCTCTATTATAATCCATGAACAGCGGCGAGTAAGATGAGAAGCAAAGAGGGACTGGTACTCACCGATGCAGGCGTGGACTCTGACTGAGAGCTGGGTCCGAAGAATTATGCTGTGTTTCTTTCCTCTCCTGAAAATGAAAGAAAATGTGTTAGGATATAGAGGCATGAGAGAATAAAAGTAGCATTTTGATTTGAGTGTGAACGTGTTAGGCATAATTCTATGTAGAAAAGATCATTGAAGTGTTAATGAGAATAATGAGATGTTTTTGTTGTGCTTTCACTCCAGTCCTCCTCCCACTACACACTTGAACATCTTCTAATCAGTCAACCGACCGACAGCTGGCTTTGTACTCCGAGTTCAGATTGTACCACAACCCTCCTCCTCCCCATCAACATGTAATGATCACTTCAGCGAGCACCAATTAATTTACATAATCTCATTCAAATGGCATAAGATATTTCTGCTAAGTTTCAAAAGCCATATGTTACAGAGAAATCTGCAAGTGTTTTTCTTGTGTGTATAATATTCGTAATTTTGTTTTATGTAGTGTAACTCAGGGTTATTTATGCACAATTTTGATACTCTACTTTTGTTTGCTCAAAATAAACATGGCTTAAATGTAAAAAAAAAAAAGTCATGTAAAAGCATGTGTCGATATCAGAAATGGGCAATTACATTCTCAAATGTTATTGTAACTGAATGTTATATGATTATGGAGAGGTTGACAGTCACACAAGTACAGTACAGTATGTGTTGTATATGTATATTGTGTGTGCTGAAATGATTTTAGATTAAAAAATCACTTACACATTCACAGACCAGTGTACTCAGAAACTCAATTCACAGGCTCTGTGAATCTCATCTGAACACAAATTATATTCAAGCCGCAAGCAGGGTTACAACCACCAATCATTAGCTCAGGAGACAATATACCAGTCTAAGCAAATGCCGCTGAAAGAGGTTTTTAATGTATTCGTTTTCCCAGTTAAAATACAAAGCCTCGAGTCTATGAAGGTTGCGGCACAGGTCAGCTCTGCCTCTGTAATTATAAACACCCTGACCTCCTGTCAACATCTTACAAAGACGACAACACAATACACGACAATACAGAACAAAAGTGACAATAGGGAAGTGGCAATGCAGCTCCACTCTCCAGTGGGACCAGCATGAAAGGAACAAAATGAAACTTTTCTTGTATGACTCCCTGTCTCCATTCCAATGATAACTCTATCCTTCCATTGGTCTGTAATAACCCACTCCTGTGCCCAGTTACAACACCTTCAAATGAATAAATGCAAGATAAGTAACTAAGAGACTAAATAACATTTCAGTGCTGCCATTTGAAATACCCCCTCCACGCCTGGGAGCCGCCTCCATCTTGCAATGGCTGGCCTTGGTCCTCAGTCCACATTTTACAACATGGATCTATAGCCTGTCCATCCGGGGGAGCGGATCCCTCCCTTAATGTGGGCCACCCCAAGGTTTCTCATTTTCTCCCATTGGGTTTTTAGAGTTGTTCTTGCTGATGCAGGAGGGTCCAGGAGACTCGACATTCAACAGGACTTTATCAATATATATGGAAATTGGTCATCTGCCCCTTTATGGACCAATAGCTCTATGTGTTTTTTTTATAATTTCATGTCTTGTCTGTGAACTGTTTGATTCTCTGATCTGTGTTGGCAAATTCAAAGATTTTGTGAAGTCCTCCGAGATAACTACTGTTGTGATTTAAGGCTGTACAAGAATGCATTGAATTTAAATAATACATGTGCTTTTAGGTTCTACATCTTCCCATCCGTCCCATCTTTGAATTTATTCCATCCACTGCTTTCCTGTCCCTCAAACTGAATCTGGTACACCTAGCTCCTGATAGCTCAGCAGGTTGAGTTGTGCAACACTTATAATTGGTCTCACTGACAAATAGGCTTTTCTTTCCTTATTACAAAAGCCGTATGTGTAGGGCTGGCTCCGGCCCAACAGAAGCTCCCCTTTGCATCGTTCATAACAGGACAGCGCATAAGGAGCAGGCAATTAGCATAGCATTCATGTGTCTTTGCACTCCTCTCCACACTTGCCCATCAGGGGATTTATGCTGGAGTTGGAGGGCGGCACGGTGGCTGAGTGGATAGCACTCTCGCCTCTCAGCAAGAAGGTCCTGGGTTCGAATCCAGTTCGGACCAGGGCCTTTCTGAGTGGAGTTTGCATGTTCTCCCCGTGTCTGCGTAGGTTTCCTCCGGGTACTCCGGTTTCCCCTACCACTAAAAATATGTCCAATAGTTCTAGCATGCGCCTCCTGTACTGGCGACCCCGCTCCCATCTCTGTGTGGAGTGAGAGACAATTGCCCAAAAATTAACAATTGTAAACCGCTTTGAGACTCAGATCTGCAGTGAAAAGGCGGTATATAAATAAAGATTACTTACTTACTACTACTTACTTAAATTGCAAATCAAGTTTCTGCTTAATTTCTCTATTGCTGCAACATATGGCTCGGTGTCGACTATAATGTGTTTCAGGGCTGATATCGATGCCATTATAGAGAGATGACATTCATTTGCAATAAAAGTTCAAATATTGGTGCCACTGTACAGAATTGAAAGAATCTCCAGGTAACAGATGCAGATTATGTGATTTTATCAAAATTAAGTAAGTAGAATTACATGTATTTTCTTATAGCCTTAAACATTAGAGATGTTGGGGACTTACAAACAAAGTTGTCGATTTGCCGACGACATGTGCTGGCATGGCTGTTGTGTCATTCAGTAAACTAATACATATTTGTTTTTAGTTGTATCATTGCTGTTTCGACCAGTAAGCTGAACTAGACTAATTCAGTAAAAATATGATCAAAGAGCAGGTGTTGAGGTCCATATTTCTCTTTGACATAGTAAATCAATATTGTCATGAAGCAGATGTTTGTAGATTGACAAATTATGGATGCTACGTCTGACGTTAGTCAAAAGCACAATATTGTCAGGGGAAGATTACCTCACAAGGTCAATTGCTAAAAAAGTAGAGGTCAGCTGGAATACTGTATTATGTATTATGTATGTGTCTATAGGCCGTGACCTCTTATAATCCACCAGTATAGTTCATGGTTTGTTACACCTCAGTTTTAAGCTCGTTTTCAGCACAAATGAACTTGTTTTGTTCAGAAACAAAAACCACCAAAAAATAGCACCATATCAATTAAATAAAAGTTCAATCCTTTGTCCACATTACTTCTATACAGTTGCAACATATCAGCTACAAACAAACCTTCCATAAATAAAATGCTTGTAATGTCGGTATCCACGTTTTCATCTTTAAAATGAGACTCCAATCAGAAACCATAAAGACTTGTGATGTAACCTCTTAAAAAATCCTAATGCTAACTAGCGCATTAGCATTCGTCAGGAAAATCCGCCCCAGAAAACCCAAATTGGACCTGTGAGAATAAAAAGATGTCGCAAGCAAAGCAACATAATACAGAAACCTAACAATGTGACTTAAGTGTAACCAGCCTCATTAAGTGAATCCTAAAGCACGAGTGGCACAGTTGCCGGCAGTGCACTCTCTGCTCTCTCTTTGTCTAAAACAACCATTCTGATCCTGTATAAACGACACAAAACTGAGGAACCACAGAAAGTCAACGGAAATAAACCCAAGCTTAACTACAGCTCACAGCGCAATTAATGGCAGACACAAAGGCCCCACTTAGAGCCATTGAATCAGCACTTTCTCCATGAGCGCACACAAGAGGCGAAGACATCGAAAATTAGCCACATTACAACAACAAAAAAACGTTATTTCTCAGTAGGGCTTATTCATGAACCATTTACCAGCGCTTACAGCCAGTAACCAATTAAACTCAACCATTTAATTCTGTTAATAATACACTTCAACTGCAGGGCAAACAGACGCCACAGTGAGTGCTGCCTCCTTAAACCTTAAGCCGCACCATGTTTGACAATTCCTCTGGTTCTTTTCAAATGCACTTTTCCGTTTTTCTCCTCCAAAAAGGAAAGTCTGGAGTCCCGCTAACACTGGGTCCAAGTGGGTCAGAAAAGATGAAGCTACTGAAAACTGTCCAGGCTGCGATTAAGGACCCTGGAATAAATACTTGTGGTCTTGAGTGAATTTGTTTTAAAGGAGATGTATGATGCAAACTTTTCTTCTCTTAAAGCTGTGGTAACCAACTTTATAAAAGATGTTTTTATGGGTCACATATAACACCACAAATAATAACTGACCAAACAGAAATACTACACCATTCTCTCTTCATCTCTCTCTCTCTCTCTTTTCTGTATGCTTGTGTACTAAACAGCCTTGTAAGTCACTATTTGACGCTTTGAGCTGAGAGTTATCAGTTCAGTTGATTCACCATTTTTTTATTTTAAATGTGCTATTTACAAAACATAAAGATACAGCGAGGCTTCAAAGGTGTCTATGTAATCAATAAAGGACTTTAAAGATTTCCATAATAATCAATGAAGATGTTCTTATAGTGTACGTTAATGGCACCTTTTGCCAATGCCCTTCATTTTTACACCAATAGAAAAAAATGTTTTAATGAATTTTCAAGATCATAAAGGCTTCCTAAAGTACCTAACTTTTCAACTACACATTTTACAACTAGCTCTATCTGACTGTTTACATCCAGGTTAGTTCTGTTAAATTTCACAACTAATACATTTTTTTTTTTTAAAGTTTGATTTTGTATTGTAATTATCATGTTTCCTTTCTTGTTCTCTAAAGCTCTTTGAGTTGCCTTGAGCATGAACTGTGCTACTATTTGTCAACTAGTGTACAAATAAACCTTGTAATACTAAATTGTGCCACATTTTGAGATCAACTTCTTCAAACTGAAAAGTGAAAAAGAGAAAACCACCTTCACTCAGATGATCAACTTTCAGCCCAAAGTGTCGAATAGTGACTCACAGGGCTCTTTCTAACCAGTATGTATAAGATAAGATGTTTTATAACCAGATGGAGACAGCTTGTTGTGGTCTGATTTATTCACCAAATGTTACTCTTACAAGACTCTTTCTGTTGGGACAAAAGACAAGGCAAGGCAAGTTTATTTGTATAGCACAATTCATACACAAGGCAATTCAAAGTGCTGAACAAAACAAGAAAGCATTAAAATCATAAATAATCACAGAACATTAAAAAGAAAGATACAAATATAAAATCCCTCAGTTGTATGCACAGCTGAACAGAACTGTCTTTAACCTGGTTTTAAACATTGTCAGAGAGGAGGCCTGTCTCACATCTTCAGGAAGATTGTTCCAGATTTTAGCAGCATGAATCTGAAAAGCAGCCTCCCCATGTTTAACTTAATCTATTACTCATGAAGTTAAAAGTTAGGTACCCTTGCTTTAACGGACAAAATAAAAAATAAATAATGCAAGGTTTTGTTTCTTTAATGTAGTTCCAACAGGCTGTCAGACATGCAAAAATACAAGAGGAATATTTGACACAGTGGCTGCTGGCTTTGGAGCTTGTTTTTCACTTGAGGAGAAAAGAGTGTCCTCTCCTCTGTCGTGCCAGCTGGACATTTCACATACGGAATCCATTTGGCCGTCAATAACATGTATTCTTCTTCTTTTTCTTTCCATCAATAACATGTATTCTCATAAAGACGAGCCAGGGAATATGTCCTTGAGGATTTCACTAATCATAGGTCAATCAAAGCCAAGTGAAAGCAAAAATCTATAACTTCACACGTGCACGGATGTATAATATTTTCCTTTTTGCAAATCCAACTTTCTCTGAAAAATCTTCTCATGCTCACCCTTCTCGCGTGAAAAGTGACTCAATACCACAATTTTTATATGCATGATTTGGAACTTTGGAATGTGGTGAGCACGGTTCCTGCTTTTGACTAAAATCTGCACTTATTTAAGATAAAAGGATCTGAACCTTCGCTCAATCGATCAATCACATTTTATTGATAATTTTATAGAGAAAATAACACACAGTTATTTTCAGTTTGTTTAAACGAAATCCCACAAGCTCATGAACCCTCAAATGGACCACCAAACAGACCCACCCCAAACCACATATATTATTAGGTACACACACGAACACGCACAGGAACACACAGACACACACACACACACAAACATATACAGTCACGGTCAGATGGCAATGTTAGCTTTTTAGATGTCTTTTTCACTGTGTTTGGAGTTAGTGTTCTATTAGGGCTGTCCATTTAATCAAACAAACTCAGGGATAAACAAAAGGCTATTTCTGGGTGGAGTTTGCATGTTCTCCCTGTGTCCACCAAAGTTTCCTCCACGTGATCAAGTATCCCCTTAAAAAACATTTGCAACAGGCTCTTGTGGGGGGACGGGCTAAACAAAAGGACAATACATTACATAATATAGGGATCAAGTGCTCTGTGCACTGGGTGCAGCCCTAACTGCCACCCCTCCGACCCAGAAATGGATTAAAAATATGGATGGATGGATCGCCCAGTTCGAGAAAGCACACCTGCCTATGGATGCATGAAAACATATTGTGCCTCACAAATCACAAATTCATGCAGCAACTCTCTCCTCCTCCCCATCTCCACCTCCACAGTGGGAGAAGCCTCCTCTCCCTGTCACTGGCTCTTCACTTCAGCTTTAGACTCAAGTAGAAATAGCTTTCACAGTCTCTATTCAAATACAGTAGTTCCCTCCTCATGCTATTTTTTTTTTTAACCACATTCAACATTTCATGTAGAACATGTCAACACATATGTTAAAAACATAAGCGCTTAACCAGGCAGTAACCGATTTACTGCACAGTCATGAACAGCATTCTAAATACAATTTACAATACAATACAATTTGTTCTTGTATAGCCCTAAATCACAACAGTAGTCATCTCAGAGGACCTAACAAAACCATTGAAATAAGACAGATCAGAGAATCAATGTCCATGACTGTTGATACATATTCATACATGTTGTAGAATGTTAAAGTGTCCTAAATGCATCCTTTTGTTTCTTAAAAGGTCCCATAGTACGCTTTTTGACTTTGTTATTTTATTTGACATGTTATTTGGCCTTCATACAGAAGTAGTTTTTTAATTTATTCAAAGGTGGGACCTTTAAGATTATGTTTCCGTATCAAAAACATACTAAGAGTTGTTTATTGCTAATACTAGAAACTTCTGACAATAACATGTGTGCCTGCCCTTTCTGCCTACAATCCTGTTTTAAAACTAAAATATTTCCTCCTGACCTTCTCTTACATGTGTTATATGTTTTAATTCTAATCAATTTCCCATTTCTAATTGATTTCACATTGTAAAACATAAGTGAATGAATGATCGTGGATGAATAAAACAGAAAAAGTGTGTGCTTCAGTAGATTGCATATAAGTATGTTGTCTTGAGCCGGCTGTTGTCAACGCTGCACTGTCATGATCGCAGCGACGAACCAGTGACGAACCAGCAACGAACCAGCATTGAACCAGCAACGAACCAGTGTGCTATAAGTGCATTGTGAAGCATCATCTCCAAAGTTACACCGTGCAGCATTAAAACTGTTCACGGTTCATGTTTTATGAGTTGTTCAGAGAGCAAGCTTGTGGTCGGCTGAAGCGCGGCGGTGGTGTGGAAGTGATTACGGGCCTTAAGCTCTTCTGACATGTATCTGCGCTGGCGGATCACACCGTAATCTGATTGTACGGACACCAGGTATGACAGAGGCACCTCAGGAATGTAATCTGTCATTAATATCAATTACAAGTGCAGCCCATGGCCAGTGATGGGGACCAGGCAGGAACGCAGACGGCACATAATATGCTTTCCTGCGGATCAGGGCTAAGATTACAGCCAAAACCCCAGAGACCACCGCTTGAATAACACGGTTGAAGAAATGTGATGGTGGTATGACTGCTGAGGACAGTTTCGTAAAAAAAAAAAAAAAGAGAAAAACAATATGAAAGGAATGGTTTATTTGATTCTTGCTTTTGAAATCATGTGGTAAAGACAGAATGGACAGTGTGTAACCAAGAAATCCCAAGTCTATTTATAAGTACTGTTCTGCTACTCTAAAAATGAAGTTTACTATGTGTTCTCCCTTTGAGCAACAACTCTTTGTAAAGCTTAAGGGAGCGGACCAAAGTAAAAAGTTACAATAAGCTAAGAATGGGGAAGGGATATTGACGGATATCCAATTTAAAACCAACAATCATGTTATAGTGCGAGAATAATTTTCAATAAACAAAAAGGCAAGGCAAGGTACGTTTATTTGTATAGCACAGTTCAATCACAAAAGGCATTTAAATCATAGACAATCACAGTACATTAAAGTTCAGCTAAACAGGACTATTTTAACCTCAACACTGTCACAAATACTACACAATATTACAGTATAGTATTTTACTAATATTGGTATCAGCTACTGCAGCTTGTACTAGAGATAGAAAGTAATCAACAACACGTGTCGTGATATCTTATACTAACACTGCCTCAGTCCCATGGGCAAAAACACAGGACTTTCAATCAGCATTAACACTAGGAATCCCAGAATTATGAACTCCAAGAGCAGTCATTTTGACGGCTCCCATTCAAATCAATGGATTCAGAAAATGTCCAGAAAAGTTAATGAGTTTCTCAACAGTTTTATTCAAGGTAGGTAGGTTTAAAACTGGTGTATATAACTCGAAAAAACAGTAAAAGGCATGTAAACGGATGGTTGCTATGGTAACTTCAACCTCTTCTCTGATGGACCATGGGAGTCTGGGAGTTAAAGGTAGATCTAGATCAATTTTGTGAATATAATGACATAGAAATAAACACTTCCAACATTAAAAGGCAGTTCAAGTATTAAACCTGCCTTTGTAAACAAATATAACTGTGTTTTTTAGGCAGCAAAAACCACACAGTTTAGTGTCAGGTTGATTATAATGAGTCTATATAATATATCTTTTTATACTGCAGAAATAAATAAACTTTTGAACAATAGTCTAATTTTCTGAGTTGCACCTGTATAGTTGCCTGAACAAATACACTTTGCTATATATAGATATATTTCATTACTCATTATAGCGTTGCCATGTTTGTAACCCTTCTGGATAGAGAACTGTCTTAAAAGCATTGTACCTCCACAATCATCGCATCAAGTCCAAGGAGGTCTAATCTATCTCATGCACGCCGGCGCCAAAACCTTTACCACCAAACACAACTGCCCTATTTCTTCAGAGTAATTGGCCAACCCTAGAAATCCTCCGTGCCTTTGCCTTAGCCTTTGCCAGCTGGCAGGAGAGCTGGGCGCGTCAAACAGCGCTCAATAAGCACCTAACAATTTCATACGGAGCGCAGAAAGGACACATCTCCACTGTCCAATAGAAACACCACATTCAGCAAAAAACTAACAAAAAACATACAAAATCCAACTTTGGACAAATAAATCTTAACGTGTTTGTGGTCCAGCCAAGGATAGACGCGTGTGTGTGCCCAGTATATGAGAATTCAAAACAAAAAACTGATATGTGAGATCACCGTACTGTACATGCAAAAAACATATGGGGTTAATATAACAATTGGCGAGCGTGAAGAAAGTATGAAAGTTTAACATGTGAACGCTTTCTTGTCTTGATCTAGAGCCACTTAAGCGAAGGCTAAATCATACTGTAGGTGATTTAGCCATGTCTGACGGCGGGCTGATGGCGGGTTGTGGTTGGGCGGCGCCTAATGAGGAGGCAGCAGCAGTGAGAGCGGAGTGATTACTTATGGGATGTGTCGACACCTCCTAAGTGGCACATGACTTCACTGTTGCAGCGGGGGCCAGGTATTTCAAAGGGTCACCACAGAACACATGCCAGCCAAATACTGTTACGATTGGTGAGAATGTAGGGCACGTTATGGCTGAGGAAAGAGCAGGCCCTTTGGATTGGCTTGTTGAGTACAGCCATGTCACACGCAGAAGGTTCAGAAAAAGGTCAAATACAGTGTGCAAAAAGGCAATGGAAAAAATGTTCAATTATTGCACAAAATTTGTCAAAATGTGTTTTTATTTGAGCATGTTTTGACTGGCTTAAAATAAGATTTGTCAATGGGACAAAGCAAAATTATCTTGTTTTAAAAAGATAAAAAGAAATGACTCACTTGGAATGAAAAAATAAAGCAGCAAGAATAATCACTGAAATAAAACAAAATGGCTTTGTCCCATTGGAAAATCTTATTTTAAGACAGTCATAATTAACTCAGATTATGATGAGGCAAGACTAGAGGCAAGAGAGACCAGAGAAAGACCAGAGAAAGACCAGCGGCAAGCAAGACCAGAGATTTTTTGTGCTTGTTTGATTTGCTCTATAAAACACATTGATGAGAATTACTTTGCTCTCTTAAGGCTGTAGAGTTTCAAATTGGTTTAGAATTCGGTTGCTGGTGTGCCGTGTGATTTTTTGCAATGACAAAGGTGTGCCATGGTTCAAAAAGGATGGGGGAACACTGATCTACAAGCTTCACTGTATAGCTTGGTCCTTACCCTACGTTCTCCTGGAAGCCCTCCAGCTCGTCCCGCTGCTCGGCCAGGGTGGAGTCCAGGTCCAGGTAGCTTCCATTGTGGGACAACTGCAGGGCACAGTCATCAGGCTGAAACGCACAGGGAAGCATATTAGTATTAAAATATTGTGTTTATATTCCACTCTTTTAAAGTAAAGAAATGGAACAATATAAATATATTATAATATAATTCATTAAAAAGTGCAGGAAACACTGAAATAGGTCCACTAAAACAGTTTCAACAAAAGTGCAATATCATTAAAGTGCTTTGTTCAAACTGATAACAGCTTGTGGAAAGAAACTTGGCAAAGCAAGATGTCCTGCCTCTCAACAAACGATATCTTCTGCCAGAGGGAAGAAGCTGGAACATGGGTTTTCTACGGTGGCCAGAAGAGTCATTGATTATTTGAAGAGCTGGATTTAACAGAACAGGCAGCTCACAGCTCACAGTCCTCTTTACAGAGCGGATTGAGCTCTCCTCTCTTTGGCTGTGATGTCACCCAAACCACACAGTCACAGAACCAACAAGCAAACTTTCAATGGTGGAGCGATCTTAGAGTTTGTGGTGAATTCTCAAAGTTTCCACGGAAAGTAGAGACGCTGACGAGCTTTTCTTCCTACTCAAAGATGCATTATTAATGTACTCCACACACAGCGGTGGTCGTCGCAGAAGGCTGACAATCCGTGTCAGTGGTCCCTCCAACCAAATCCAATCCAAATAAGATGAGATAAGATAGACTCTAATGATCTCACAATGGAGAAATTTACATGTCACATTTGGCATAGTCAGAATCACTCAGATTGTGCAAAAAGACAGAAGTGCGCAAACATGTTAAGGTTAAAAATATAGTCTGTTACGGAATCTAATTATGTGTTAGGATTTAAGCAGACAGAGACGGATCGTGGTGTGCCAAACTCTGGAAGTTTATTTAAGTTTCTCTCAAGTTCCACTGGTTTTCTCTGTTTCTTTCTCTCAGACAGAATAAAGGCAGTACACAGTTTATATAGTCATTGTCACGTCACACATCGAAAGACATACGTGTCACAAAGAGACAGTCACATCATAGTCATAACATGGAGTCCTTGTAGAGTCCTTGTACAGTCCTGCACGTAGGCCATATTGCTATCTAATACTAATACCCTCCCCTTTGATCACATAATCACATGTGATCATTCAATTTGATCAATCAATAAAGTGGAAAAAGAAGAAGAAAAAAAAAACTTTAAAAAATTATTAAAAACAAAGAAAATGTATGCATTAAACTCATAATCATCCAATCAATATCAGTGGATTTTATCCTCTATCCTGGGAAAAAATAAACAAACAAAAATAAAGTAAATAAACAAACAAAAAACAAATCAAAAATAAAAACAAACAAAAAACTATTGGACACACAAGAACTCAGCAGATTCAGTCAAAACACAGACAAAAACGAGCTGAGTCTCAAATTTGAAGCTAATTTCACTTTTATTACTCTATACTTTTATTCTAATGCTGATTGTTTACACTTCACTTATTTCACTGTATTATTTTCACTTTTCAATCTTCTTAACAGCTTTGCGTTTGCACCTTGAGCAAACACATATTTCTACTCTAACTCTTATGTGGAAATGTTTATGAACAACAAAGGAAGGACAATTCTACTTTTTTACTACTACTAAAAACGCTACAATACTAATACTTTATCATTTTAAAAGTTTTTGTCTGTCAGATGTCTGAATACTTAACATGTATATTGCATTTGTCACAGGTTCTGGTTGTAGCAATAGCATCGGCAATAGACGTTTTCATTGGCTGGTTCTTGTTCTGCAAATGGCTGTGTCCAATAGATCATCAGATGTCCAGAAGCTAGGGACAAACAAAAACAAAAGAAGGAATCATGAGTATCTCTCTCATTTAGCACTCATCAATGTATGATTTCAAAAATATAAACATCACTCCCCAGTTTTCTCTCAGGTCCTCAGGTCCTCAGGGTCCCCTGAGGGTGAGTCTCAGTCGTCATCCTGTCAGGTCATAGAGAGATGTCATCTTGGACATCAGTAGGGTCTCTCCAGATGCACATCAGATCTCCAGATACAGTCTTTTCAGTTGAAGCACATCAGGTCACTTGGGATGCACTTCTGGTCAATGGTGCAGTGTCTCAGTTCCTGTACACAGCTTGTAAATGCAATAGTTACTCTCTATGGTTAAGTCACTTTGATTCTACTTTAACACAATTTCTATTCATGCTGTTGCTAATGTCCCTCAGACAAAAGCAAGCGCAGTTTACTTCTCTAATTTGTGTTTTTATCAGATCTAATTCTCATCAATGTAATTACTTCACACAGTACAAAATCAACAAATCAAAAGTGTCAGGACAGACGTCAATTAGTCCATGACAATATAGAATTCAAATGAACATTTCTGGTCTCAAAAAATACTGATTCAACTAAAGATTCAAGTGATAGACAATTAAAAATATGTGTTTACATTGGAGTAAACTTTTAAAATGCTTTTTTCTCATGTTCTGCTTTTTCATGTATCTATATGTAAATGTGAATGTGTGAGTGTATGTGTGTGTATGTGTGTGTGTGTGTATGAATTTTGGGGTTGTGTCTCAAGACTCCTCGAACCACCTGTAGGTCTCAAAGGTCACACTGTGGTGATGTAAACCACGTAGACACACTTTCAACTCCCTCTAGGTCTCTACCTGACGCTCCACCCATCACGTCTCCAGATACCTCTCTTTCATGGCCCCGGTCTCTCTCACACCCACTCAGTTCTGCAGTGGCGTGGGGAGGGGCAAGGAGGTGGCATTTTCTTTTGCTCTTTGATCTGTGACCTGTGGCTGGGTGGGCTTTGCGCTGTCCAGTGTCCAGCAGTGACCCTGTACAGTGTGTGCTCTTGGTTCTGGAAAACAACCTTATAGTCAAATTAAAAACAACAGAGATTGTGAATGAGATTGTTTTTCTCCCTAAAGTCAAAACAATTTTGAAGCGCTCTGGGTTTTCCCAAGCGCTATGTAAATAAAAGATTACTTATTATCTTATTAATGATGACATTTTAAAACCAGAAACTCTCAATATAAAAAACAAGACTCAAATCTCTTAAACCTTCTTAAACTTTAAAATATGTATTATGTACTTTTGTACTGTGTGATGTTTTTAATCTTGAACATCTTGGGTTTCACTTTATGGACTTTCCCTTTTACACTTATTTATCTCAGCATCTATTCTACTAATTTAAAATAATTGCAGCATTTTTCAAATGAAGTCAGTATGAATTGGAGCACATTTTAGACCAGGCTCCTGTACTGCGTGCATCTGCAGCAGGAGGAAGGTCAGGTGCATAGTCAAAACAAAAACAAAAGTCACCACTTGCATGTGAATTGGGTAGTTTAACTTAATAATATAATACTTTTACAGCCTAATTCCCTCTTTCTTTTTTAGACGAAGTCTACAATCATTAATCACTTTTAACAGATTCTAATTTAAATGTTTGAAAAACGGCTTTTGTAACTAAAATAAAAAATACATGAAAAAATTCTCACAAACAGCTATGAAATATATCAGAGATACAATAATGGACTCACAAAATAAGCAGCAGATTTAAAAAGAAAAGCAAAGCTTTTTGTACTAATCTTTGGGTTTCAAAAAACATACTAATTCAAAACTTCTATTCCCTAATGGTGTTTAAAAACGTTTAACTGTGTCTAACACAATGTTCAAATGGCAAATTTAGCAAATTTAACGGAATAACAACTATGAAAAGCCAAAAGTCCTAAAGCAGTAGCTTTGCTTCAGATTCACAGCCAGAGCAGCGAAGGAGGGGGCCGTTTCCCTGACAACGGCAGCAGATAGAGATGTGCACACACAGGCAAAAAGATACAGAAGAAGAACTTTCAAGATTACTTTTTTAAGCAAATATAACTGATGTTGTTCTTTATACTTTTGTCATCCAAATCTAGAAGTGATCACTTTCCACACTAGTAACAAAAGGCACTCTTGTCTTTAACGTTTACGCTTCTATTTTATCGAGGTAGCAAACTAATTTAAACTCAAAATCTCTTTCTAAAAAACAAAAACAACTGTTGGATACAACCCTCTCATAGCTCAACTGTAGATAAAACTTGGCAAAAAATGTAAATATCTCACAAAAGCTCTCATAGCTCAACTTTAGATAAAACTCTGCATTCTCCGGTGAACTCTGTTCACTCCAAAAACAAAAACTCCCTTTTTCTGTATGTAATTTAAACCGTGATCACTGAAATATTGTTGCTTCTTTACTTTTGTCATTTATCAGCCTGAAATTCGTCAATTTCAAAGCTTTTGTAACAAAGGCCTCTTTAACACATTTCCCTTTTTATAATAACTTTTAATTTTACACCATGGTTTCACTAACTATTTTCTATTCTCTATTCTCTGCCCCGGCTACTCCAAAGGCAGGGACCCCGATACGTCAGGGGTTCCTTTCTCTCTCTGCCCCGGCTACTCCAAAGGCAGGGACCCCGATACGTCAGGGGTTCCTTTTTCTCTCTGCCCTGACTACTTCAAAGGACCGGGACCCCGATACGTCAGGGGTTCCTTTCTCTCTGTCCTGACTACTTCAAAGGACAGGGACCCCGATACGTCAGGGGTTCCTTTCTCTCTGTCCTGACTACTTCAAAGGACAGGGACCCCGATACGTCAGGGGTTCCTTTCTCTCTGTCCTGACTACTTCAAAGGACAGGGACCCCGATACGTCAGGGGTTCCTTTCTCTCTGTCCTGACTACTTCAAAGGACAGGGACCCCGATACGTCAGGGGTTCCTTTCTCTCTCTAATCTTATCTATAGATATTAGACATTTGGCAGACCTCTAAACAGACCATAATTTAGTTCACTCAATTAGCAGACTTTGAATAAACAGGTGTCCGCTCTTACCTTTTGTTGAACAGGGCCCAGGCACCGTCAGAAGTCCACCAAATATCAGCTTTTCCACGTCCAACCAGGTCTCCAGATCATGAACCAGCGCTCACTAGTACCGGGAACTAGTTTCCATCGGCAGAGACCAATCGCACGTCAAAAATCCCCGGAATGCGGACATGGGAAAACAATTTGAAACGCTAAGTCCAAAAAACAGGACACAAAAAAATATAGTGAGACAGCGAAAAAGAGTCCCGGAGCCGGTCGCCTCTCCAGCCTGCTGGACCGCTCCCAGGCCCCAGACACTCTCAGCTCTCCCACGCCGAGAAAAAGAAACAAAGCAAACTCCCTCAAAACAATCCAGAGAATGGCACAAACCGAGCCGCGCATTCTCCACCAAATCTGTTAGGATTTAAGCAGACAGAGACGGATCGTGGTGTGCCAAACTCTGGAAGTTTATTTAAGTTTCTCTCAAGTTCCACTGGTTTTCTCTGTTTCTTCTTCTCAGACAGAATAAAGGCAGTACACAGTTTATATAGTCATTGTCACGTCACACATCGAAAGACATACGTGTCACAAAGAGACAGTCACATCATAGTCATAACATGGAGTCCTTGTAGAGTCCTTGTACAGTCCTGCACGTAGGCCATATTGCTATCTAATACTAATATATGTACAGTAAAAAAGTGGCAAAGTGCATCTGTTAAGCACATATTGCTCTTTACATTGACAATACCCAATTACGTCTATGAGACTAACAGATGAAATCCCTCATAGACACAGCTCAGACTCCCATTAGACCATGTGGATGAAGTGTTTTGCCCAAGGACACAACAACAGTTCACACTCGGCCACAGCCATCTCAGTGTGGCTCAGGTTTTAAGGCAGTCTCCCATCGCTGTACACACCAGGCCCTACAACTGCTAAATGAATGTGTGGCCAGAAAATATAGTAAAAAATCCTCATTGGATTTGTAAAAAAAAAAAAAAACATAATCACAATAGTTCTAAATAAAGAGTGGAGATAAATCGTTTACGAGTCTCACGCAGAGAAAAACATTGTGTAATCAGTCTCTACGACTTATCACTTCACAGGTAGAGTGTTACAAATAAAAGATCTTAATCCAGGAGACAGATTATCAGCAGCTCTCTCAGGACACGAACCCAGTGTGAAGCCAAGTCCAGAGGCCAGACAGATCAGAGAGAGACTAGAAGCAAGAGAGACCAGAGAGACCGAGAGAGACCAGAGAGAGACTAGAGGCAAGAGAGACCAGAGAGACCGAGAGAGACCAGAGAGAGACTAGAGGCAAGAGAGACCAGAGAGACCGAGAGAGACCAGAGAGAGACTAGAGGCAAGAGAGACCAGAGAGACCGAGAGAGACCAGAGAGAGACTAGAGGCAAGAGAGACCAGAGAGACCGAGAGAGACCAGAGAGAGACTAGAGGCAAGAGAGACCGAGAGAGACCAGAGAGAGACTAGAGGCAAGAGAGACCAGCGAGAGATCAGAGACAAGTGACCAGCGAGACTCAATAGAGACTATAGAGAGACCAGACAGACCAGAGACCTTAAAAGCCCAGCTCACCCGTAATTAATTAATTAACTTAGAAGCAAGGCTAAGAACTATACACTTCAAAGATATTTGGGTCTAAAAGTGTGGAGTAGAAGTAAAAAGTTATCTTAAACTACCTTGCCATTTAGGACTGGACTCCCACTCAACACAATTGGAGGAGCAGTGGCTTGTCTCCGAGCTCATGCTATGTGTCCATGATCTTTTTCTCACTTTTCCCAGTGTTTTTTAGTGGTTCTTTGCCGATGCAGGAGGGTCTGTGGACAGTGATGATCTGGGATATTTAAGAACAGTTATGGACTTTGGTCATCCGCCCCTTGTGGACCAATGTCTCCTATGCGTTTGTTATTATATTGTTTCCTTCATTTGAACAGTTTGCTTCTCTAATCTGTGTTGGTGAATCAACAACTTTGTAAAGTCTTCAAAGATACTTACTGTTGTGATTTAGGGCTATACAAACTCTTTGAAGCACTCCATACCATTGCTGACTCCTTTTAAAAGCAACAATAAATCGTACTGTTTTTGCCGTCTGAAATAGAAACTGAAGCCTATTTTTGTCTGTAAAAGCGAAGAAAAGTCTCTATAGTGAACTAAGATTAAGAGATCCTTTATTCGTACCTGAGTGGGAAATGTCAGTGTTGCATCGCTGGTTACAAAACAGTAGGAATGAGGAGTGCAACACAACACAAGATGAGTAAATATTAAGCATAACAGAGTTCTATACTTTAAAAATAAAATTGAACATCTATCTTTAGCTTAGTAAACCTCAAAATATAAAAAGTATTCCAAAAATTAAGCATTTACGTTAAGAGAATAAACAGATATAACGTTCTCGCTGCTGCAGTGATGTCTCTGTCACTGACCATCAAAACCTCAGCTCTGCATAACAATGTACAAAGGAATTTAAAGGAGACCCAACTGAAAGAGAACCTGCACTTTACAGCGTTTAGCATAACTTCTCATTATAGGCTTCTGTAATTTCTGATGGGAAGAAATACAAGAAAACACAGCAAACAAAGATGGTTTGAGAAAGTCCACTCCCAGAGATTTCTGCAGCTTTGAAATGACCAAGGTCAGCGAGCCGCATAACTGCAGACACCGGCCAAGCCATCATCTAAATGTGAAGTTCAAACTTAAAGGGGACGTTACATGCTGAATGGACTGCACAGCTTTTCACCATGTGATGGTCTTCTGGTCGTTTTTAGAGTGATTTAAGCATCACATTTCTTTGTCTATTGTAAATGACTAAATTATCATTGAACCAAGCCTTATTCTTGGTTTCATTAATTCAATAAAAAAGGGTTAGGGTTTGATAATATCTATGTTTACTATGTGTAAAATTGTGTAATTATAGATTAGTTATGCATATTTACATTTTTTCAGAGCAGTGGTAAAATAGGTTCCCCTGCCCCCTCTGTCTAAACACTCCTTATCCAACTCATTACATTATATGGTATCCCCAGTTTTCTGGCACTGAAGCGTACTGTGACTTGTAGTGCATTAGGGTGGTCCTCTCCATTTACATTTTCTGGGCTGTCTTGCATTTTTGGGGCCATCCTTAGTTATATATCCGGGTCAAGGCCAGGACCAGCAGACAAGACACATGCACAGCCTAAAGCCTGGTTAAAGTGTGCCAGGGCCCGCTTCGCGATAGATCCAGGCTTTAGGTGCCATACTGAGCTGAGCTGTTAGCTACAGTAGCTAACAGCTCAGCTCAGCTCAGCAGAATGTAAACAGGAAAAGAAGTGGATCTCAACCAGGGCAACGAGGTAGTCGCTGGTGTTAGTATTAGCGCCACCAGCTGGACCGAGTGTTGTACTACAGCACAATTTCCCTGGCACGGTTCAGACAACACGTTCATGTGACCGCGGGGCCGTTTTCACACCCCTGTGCCGACAATCCGGTCCACTTGGCCTAGTTTGTTTGTAAAAACCTATGTGGCCGTGCCCTAAAAGACAATTTTTATCACAGAGCCCTCACACTCCTAAACTTTCACCCTGTTGAAGCATGTTAGATGCACTAATCTAATATAATGTAATTAAAGTGTATGCTAGCTATAGCAGCTTTGTGCAGTCTCTTACTGTATATACGCAATTCTCCTGTGTGAGATCAATAAAGAATATCTTATCTCATGTTCTTTATATGTATCTGTGTTGACATCTTTAGATTTCAACCTTTGCTTGGATTGAACCAAAGCTGGACTAAAGCTAAAGAAGGTTAAGTATTGTGGAGGGATGACTGTTTGTAATTAGTTATTCTAATGTATAACGTGTCATTGTAGCACTCCTTGGAAGCCTTGCTTGGGTAGTTATTCCCATTCACTTAACTCGGGGGAGACGGATAGAGGACGGGAAAAGGTCCGAGGGCCACAGTGAAACTTTGCCAAGGTCTGCGTTAGATACTGAACTGCATTTTGTTCCATTGTCCTGAACATTCTAAAGACAATAAAAATTGAATCTTATCTAATGTTGTGACAGCCAGGAAACCAGTATGTGCCAAATAACTTGTTACATGGGTTTAAATCTGTTGATTTGGTTGCAGCCATGTGGCCTTGTATGTAGACTATAGCTGTGTCTTTACGATGGACCACTAAATGCCTCACAAACTCCGGAGCTGGTGTTGGGAGCCAGTTTGAGCCCAGTATAAATAGCCGCAGTGAACACATGGAGTCCAAACAGCTCGCACATGCTCGGCTCCGTTGCTGTCAAATCAGCGCGCAGGCTTTTCAGGGAATGGATGTGAGTTTATTGTTACATCCGTGTCTTTTTCTAAGAAATGCAATAATGATTTGGACTGTAGAAAAACATTTCAGTATCAATATGCCCTGAAAGTATTTGTCCAATAAGTGATTAATATTAGCCTTTGAATCAACTTTTAAAGAAAGATCTATTCAATTTAATGTATTTTTGTAGAGCCCTAAATCACAGCAGTAGTTACTTCAGAGGACTACAAAACCGTTGGATTCGCCAACAGAGGTCAGAGAATCAATGAGTTCAACACAAGAAATGCAGTGATAACAAACGCATAGATCCATACGGGGCAGATGACCAATGTCCATAAATGTTGATAAATGTCCAGTGTTGAATGTCGAGTGTCCTGGATCATCACCACTGTCCTTCAGTCCTATAAGCTACTGCAGTTAAAATGTGTGTTCTTGATAAACAAAAATATCTACAGAGAATGAGAGGGAAACCTGAAGATGCTAACTTTGTGTTTCAAGTTTGTTAGCAATATGGGGGGATCTTTGAGGAAATTATATTTTATTTACTATGGATTGTATTTTCTTGTATTGAGTCCTTGGGCAAGACACGTAACCCCACTTTGCCTGAAGCTCCCGCTGAGAGATTAAGGCTGTGTTGTCTCAGGCAGCCTCCTGTGGACTCACCACCTGCAGGAGGATCAGTGAGGGGCTGGTGAACTGTGAATTGGGTGCAGCTCTGACTCGCACCCCCCTGACCCAGAAATAGATTAAGGGAAGGAGAGGAAGATGATAATGATGATGATGATGATATAACATGCCATTGTAGCACTCATGAAGTTGCAAACCTTTATTGGGTAGTGATTCTCATTCATTGAAATACAAAAGGTAAGAGGGCCACATGGAAACGTGAAGTGGGCTGTACGTGGGTCCCAGGACACACTTTGCTCGAGTCTGGGCAATAACCTACAGTGATTTCTGTTCAATTCAGTTCTTTTCCATTTATTTTTGTATCGCCCTAAATCACCACAGTGGTTATCTCGGAGGACTTTACAAAGTTGATTCTCCAACACAGATCAGAGAATCAAACAGTTCAAACACAAGAAATATTGAATGTGCTTTATCATCACTACTGTCCACAGACGCTTCTGCATCAGAACAACTCTAAATGTTATATGTGGTTATCACTAGTCGCATGTCAAACACATATTGATTTCTTGTACCAAATGTAATCTGTATCAAGATAAAGACAATCATTCAGACAATTCATTGCAGAATGTCCCCCCCAGTTGCAAAGAAAATGTAAGGACACAAATTTTCCCATTGAACACCAAAGTCTGTTTCTCCAGCTGTTGTGTTTGTGTTTTTAATTCTGCCCTTTTCTTTCCCAAACAGTAGTAAGTGCTCCCATCCCTCCCGCTGCTCCGTCTGAGTGGCCACCAGAATAGAAGCCAGGCTTGTGGTGATCCACAACATCCTGAGGCGGCTTCTCCACAACTGCAGCCAGGACGCTGCACCACAGATCCACACAGAGCGCAGTTCAAGAGGGGTCATATGGACACATGAATAAATAAAACAAGAATAATAATACAGCATTTGTTTTGTATAGTGCCTTTTTTTTCTACGCTCAAAGATGCCTCACGTGTCTTTTTTTTTTCACTTCATACATGATGGTGATAAACTTCTATTGTGGCCACAGCTGCCCTGAGGCACTCCAGTATGCCCCCCTGACCACCACTAACCATTCACACACACCAGACCTATTGTAATGTGGGTGAAGTGTCTTGCATAAGGACACAAGGACAGTATGACACTTTACAGCCGCCCCACTGTGGCAACTGTTGTCAGAGGTCTCCCATCACAGTATTAACCATGCCCTGCCCTGCACAGCTTCAGAGGTCTAATTGCATCCGGTTTTCACATGCAGGTACAGCCACATACACACCACACAGTGCAAAGTATTTCAGGGGAAAATTAGCACTAGGACTCCCAAGATTATGAAACTATTAGAACTCCCAGAGCAGTCATTTTGACGGTTCACATTCAAATTAAGTTTTTTTCTTTAGCACTTGTTAAAACTTGAGCCAAGTTGAGATTGCTCTGATCCAGTCTAGGACTAGTCTAGGGTCGATATCATTTCATAAACATAATGACAGAAATAAACTGCAATTGAAAACAGAAACAAATCACAGAGTTTTGAAGACCAAACACGTACATAAGCGGAGTAATTACACTTCTATAATGAAAAGCCGTCAAATTCACTGCTCTGGCAGTTCTAGTGTTAAATAATTCCGCATCGTGACCTGACACTGGCATCAGCACCGTCATTGTCATCATTATCATTGCCTTATTATCCAATCACCAACATCAACTTTACATGATGCCCACATGTAGAGACAGACCATGAAGCTATAGAGCAGGTATGTGTGTACCTTGTGCGGGGCCCGGAGCAGCCGGTGGACCCCAGAGATCTGGTTGATCAGTGGGATGTCCTCTCTGAAGGTGTACAGAGGAGGTCTGGTCGGCTCGGGGAAGTTGGTGCTATTGAATGGATCAGTATCATCCAAGAACTGGACCCTGCTCACAAAAGTCGCCATTCTGTTTCCACGCAGCGTCAGACCATCAGAAAGTCACTTCTTGTGTCTCCATAAGTCTCCTCGGCTGCAGAAGCGCACAGCGGGTGTCCTCACTCTCTCATGGCTCTAGCGCAGTGCACGATCCTGCAGATAGTCTCCAACAATGCGCCTGGTCCCGGGACAGAGCAGAAGCGAAGGCACCATATGTCTGTAGTCCTCCTCCTACAGTCTCTCAGGCGCACGCACGCACGCACACACGCACGCACGCAGGGTGCCGCAGCAGAGATCCTCCAAGGGCACAGCGGGCGGAGCGGATGGACCAGCGCAGCGGAGGGAGTGCTTCACTTGGCGCCTGTGCTCAGAGCTCAGAGCGGTGTGAGCGGCTCCAGACGGAGACCCAGGACCCAGACAGAGCTCAGGTTACAGGCGCACTGCCGCCCTCCTGCGGCCGTAGCGGGGGGTGCGCCCAGAGCTGCTGATGAGGACGTTTGAAGTACTCTGAAACGCCTAGAACTCCAAGAGCAGTCATTTTGACCGTCCCCATTAAAAACAATAGAATTTTGAAAAGAAAAAAAATCTAAATATTGTTAGTTTTACCTTTATTACACACTAAAACTGATCAATCTCAATTATCCATCCATCCATCCATTTTCTACCCTTTAATCCATTTCTGGGTCAGGGGGGTGGCAATCAGAGATGCCACCCAAATCTCATAGCACCAGCCCCTCACTGATCCTCTGCAGGTGGTGAGTCCACAGGAGCTGAGATCTTCCAGCGGGGGCTTTGGGCAAAGTAGGGTTAAGTGTCTTGCCCAAGGACACAACAACAGCAGTCATCAGTGGGAGTCGGTGGAGAAGGTGCAGAGGTGGGAATTGAACCCACGACCTTCTGGCCTTAAGGCCAATGCTCTACCAACTGAGCTACTGTCGCCCCAATCTCAATTAACCAACTTTTATTTGTAGAGCACTCATAAACCACATTACATTAAAACAAGAGAAGACACAGAAATCACTGTCTGGACCTGAGTATAGAACATATTTTGGACAGTCCACCTTTTTGGAGCCAGACAGCTGAAATCGGGGCAAAGTTGAAGGTTGGTTTTAACCCGGATTTGACCTTCTGACCTCGCCTCCAGCCTGCTTTGAATGTGTTGTGGTTCCTCTCTAAAACAGGGTCATATTTTACAGCAGCCTTTATGTTCAGTTTCAATTATCATAAATTGTCAATAACATTCTTCAACACATTTCCCTCATTTACCTGCTGATGTCTAAATATTGAATATGTCTAACACCACGATACATCAGTGCATCATCTTCAAGAATGTTGAGAGCACTGTTCATGCTCCCTGTTCACATTTATAGATGTCAAGTTAAAGTCAAAAATCCCAGTTAACTCCAAATATGAAATTTGTTCTTGTCCCGTCTATAAGGTTTCCACACACTTTCATAAAAATCCATGAGGTATAAAACCGAGTCATTGAAGTGGCATAGTAGTAATAGTAGCAAAGGCAATTGTTGGCAGTATAGACAGTAAATAACTATAGGCTGTCCTGCTTCTGTCAGTGTGCACCAGGGCAGATGAGGCTACTTCATGATGTGCAAAGTGAATTAATAGTTAATTGTGCGTTGTGATTCTGGACTGTTAAAAGAACTATAGAAATAAAATGTATTCAAGCTTTAGCAGTGTAGCTGTAGCAGAAGTGGACTTTTGCTCAGCCTAGTCACCAACACTAACCAAGTCACGTTTTACAAGTAATAAAACACGTTTTTTCTTGTGCTTTGACCCTTTCATAAAATCTCTCTTTTTGTTGGCTCAGCACAAGGGTCCAGACGCAGCCTTGAGCCCGTAACCCGCACCACTAAACATTGTCAATCTATTACAGACTCACTTAAAACTCAGGACCCTCTGGAGACAGGACCTTCACCGACCCAAACCATGAAGCTCCAGATCCCAAACCCTGGCCTGGACGACAGAATCTTATCCCACGAGGAGCTGGGGCGACTGGAGCACGAGGAGGCAGGCGACCGGCCCCAGTGGGACAACAAGGCCCAGTACATGCTGACCTGTGTGGGCTTCTGCGTGGGACTGGGCAACGTGTGGCGCTTCCCCTACCTCTGCCAGAGCCACGGAGGAGGTACGTCAGCTGTGGACTTTTTCTAAACACTGCAAAAACAGGGGAAAGACAAGTTATTCATTATCGTGTTTTGAGTGTATTCTGAGGGGCTTGAATGACAAGTCAAAGTTACTTCAATTCAAATACATTTTTTTTTGTATAAGCCTAAATCACAACAGCAGTCATCTCAACTTAGTGGATTGACAACTTTCAAAACCATTCCAATACAGGAAATGCAATAATAACAAAAACATAGGAGACATTGGACCATAGTGGGATGACCAATGCCCATTAATGTCCATAAATGTCCATAAATGTCCATAGATGTCCTTTAATGTCACGTTTATAATGTTCTATCTGCGTGGCATTTCTCAGATATCAAGTTTCATGTTCTGAGGCCCCTACTTTTAACGGAACAGAAGTGTCTATCATCTAAAGCCACAAACATGCTCTTGTAATATATATAGTGTATATATAAGCAGAGCATGCATATAGACACTTACTGTATAGACATAGGAATAGAAATAACTCAAATGGGAAGAATTTACAAGAGCCAAGAAAATTCCAAACTGAGGCATGAATTAAGTTGAACATGAAAACAGTTATCAATTATTTACGAATTGCCCAACATAAAAAAAGATTAATTGATTCAGAACAACTGTGAACCTGCAATAAATTATAGAATATTGTTTTATGGGTGCTTGCCACGCCATCTCTCAGCGAATATATATTTTTTATCAGTCTCTCTGTGGGTTTTTATATGATTAAATAAATAGGCGGCGAACATTTGAGAAAGTAACCTACCAATAAATACTTCGAACTTCACATACACTAACTGAATGTACAGTTTACAAGTTATACATTAACAAGACTCTTAATGATTTCCTTTTTCCAGAGAAGTTCTCAACATTAATATTGTGTGAAAAACAACACTGCTTTTAGATCTGATAAAACAATGGGGAGATTTGAGTTCCAATGCATTGTTCACACACAGTAGGAATAAAAATAATACATTTCTAACAGTGGAAAAAGTTACACATTTGGTTGATCTAAACACAATACCTAAAATGATCTTTGAGTTTAAATTTTAAAAGAAAAACATAAGATATGAATTGCTACTGTGATATCCCGTAAAGAATATCTAACACACACACAGGCTCAAGGTAATTAATAATGTTAGTAATAATAGTGATTTATTGTTATTAATTAGTATTTGTTCAGCACTTGCCTTGTGTATAAACTGTGCGATACAAATAAACCTGCCTTGCCTTATCCGCAGTGCTAAAACGCAGAAAAAGTGTTTTAAGTTTGATCACTGACCTTAGTCACATGTTATTATTGCATTACTTAGCTCAGCGTTAAAAGCTGTGAATGTCAAAAAAAAGTAACGACCCATTGTTGTGGAGACAGCGACTGAGGGGGCTCCCGGAAGGTTTTAGATCCCTTACTGAACTTTGTGAACAGCTGCCGTAGATACTTTTCAATATTTATTCTTTTACAAACATATACAAAATTAAATACGATGCAAAAAAAAAAAGCCATCAGCATTTAATATAGGTTATGTTCAGGTACAGCTGTATTAAAGGACTGACTTAACCCTTTCATGTGCACACCTTGAAGCACAAACAACACAATACATTATTTTTGAACTTTTTTATAGGCCTTTACCAAACAGATGAAATGCCGTTTTATGGTAAAAGTTCTAAAAACCTATAGTCAGATGCCCCAAAGTGGTATATTTCAGTTCCAAGCAAGCTTCAAGTAAATATAGTGACTCAAAAGGTGATCTACCAAATGGATGAGGAAACCATTAAAGGGATAAAAAAAAGCAGGTTTTGTGATTTTTGTTCATTTCAGGAGCCTTCATGATCCCCTTCCTGATCCTGCTGGTGCTGGAGGGAATCCCACTTCTGTATCTGGAGTTTGCGATTGGTCAGCGAATGAGAAAAGCTAGTGTGGGAATGTGGGCAGCTATAAATCCGTATCTAACCGGCATTGGTAAGTGGAACTTTGGATGGGAATATGGCACAAGTTCAGGGAAAACACACACGTTGCATAATGATAATTGCAGGTCTTGCTTCTATGGGCGTGTCGGTGACCATAAGCCTGTACTACAACACCATCATCGCTTGGATCATGTGGTATCTGTTCAATTCATTTCAACAAAACCTACCGTGGAGTCAGTGTCCGGTCAACGCAAACCTCACTGGTAAAAAAAATCACAATACTCACATTCTTATAATTGAGTAGACTTTAAGCACTTCTTTGCATCTTTTTGGGTGGATATTACAACTTTTATGTGGCCTTTTGGCTTGTTAATACTACAAAGCCATTAGGGTGCTCACAGTGTCATCCAGCCAACTTCAGCTCGACCGTAATATAGTCATGATGTTCTCAGAAAGCTCAGGGAATCTTTAGGGAATCTGTATGTATTTACTGACATTTGTTTTTGATTGTGTCACAACATTCCTTATGGTTCTGATGTGTCTGTGATGTGAATGTTTAAGCACAAAATATCATTTTAAAGCCCAGAACATCCTTAACACAGTCAAAAAACGCCCCAGGACAGGTTTGGTGAACAAACTAATGGCAAACTCTTTAACTCTTGCAAAAAAGTTTGCCATAGAGTTGCAACCTTTAGAAGAGAAGTTCAGGTGTTCTTAGTTGCAGTATAAATACCTGTAATATTACTGTAGTAATAAGTTAGCTGCAGTTTGAGGAGAGAAAACACTAAAGTAGTTTCCTTTACTATCAGTTCATATCGAGTATCAGCAGATATTGATGTAATATCAGTATCAGACTTGATACAGTCCAGACCTGTTGTCAAGGTGATAAAGGACCATTGTGGCTGGAAACAAGTCATTTGGTGTGTGCATCAATGACTGGCTGCTCGGAAGGGCCATTGGCACATATTTGTCGGTTTGATTGTGTCAGTTGTCACAGGGCAGCTGTGGCTACTGTCATAGTTTATCACCACAGTGCATGGAGTGAAAGAATAATGCCTTGTGAAGGGCCTTTGAGGGCATCCAAAAAAGCACTTTATAAAACTGATGCAATAGGATTTTTATTATTATCTGGAAACTGTTGAACTTACTGTATTAGAGAAGCTGTAAAACTGAAACCCAAAGACCAAACCCAAAACTTCATCAGATATTTTGGGTTTGGTTTTTTTATTCTCTGTCTTGACTATATTCAAGTTTCAAGATTCAAAAATGTAGTGGCCATTAACAGTAAAACCACATTGGAAAAACTGCAAGACGACCCCAGTGTGCACCAGACAGAAAAGATGGTACACACCAGAGTTCTTGCCGCTATATTCATACTTATTTTGAAAGTCATTGGAAGAACAAAGCGGTGATATGATTATCGGAGTGATCCCAAACAAGCAGAAATCTTTGCTGTTCCAGGCGCAGTGTCAGAGTGTGCGCGGAGCTCCTCTGTGGACTACTTCTGGTACAGACAGACTCTGAACATAACCCCAGACATCCAGGAGGACGGGGGGCTGCAGTGGGGGCTGCTGCTGTGCCACGTGTGTGCATGGGCCGTGCTCTATCTGTGCGTCATCCGAGGGATCGAGACCACGGGGAAGGTTCTGCCGATTCCAACAGTTATTGATTATGCAGAATGTTTTTCATTTGCTGTGTGCATTTTTGTCCTCAGGCTGTGTACGTGACTTCTACCCTTCCATATGTTGTACTGACCGTCTTTCTGATTCGAGGACTAACACTGAAAGGATCCCTGAATGGAATTTCCTTTCTCTTTACCCCTGAGGTAAACCTTGTACTAGTACCAGATTTATTAACCCTTGAAGAAAGCAATGTAGATATTTATTATTTATTTTCTAAGATGTGATTTTCTAATTACCCAACAAGTTTATTTTTATGCTTATTTGTTTGCTTGTTTCTTGAATCCCTAGTTTTTTTTAATCAGAGCCAAATGGTTGAAAGGCAGTTTAATGGTAACAGTGCCTAAAACCAAGTGATAGAGATGCCCTATTGAGGTACATTTTATTTCCAAGCTTCAAGTACATATATAGCGAGGAAGTAAGTAAGTAATATGTATTTATATAGCACATTTTTACAGACCATGGTCACCCAAAGCGCTTTAAAATGTTCAGTGTTCATGTATTGTTTCATTCTCTCCACACGCTGATGAAGCAAGACACCGAACACACTGGGGCATTAAAAGCTCCCGACCAACTCCATCCATTCACTCACTCATTGCAATCATACCTAATGTACAGGTTTTTAGTGGTAGGGGAAACCGTAGCACCCAGAGGGAACTTGCGCAGACACAGGGAGAACATGCAAACTCCACTCAGAAAGACCCTGTTCGGACTGGGATTCAAAACCAGGACCTTCTTGCTGAGAAGCGGGAGTGCTATCCATTCAGCCATTGTGTTACTCATAAAGTGATCCACTAAATGATTAAGGAAACCATCATGGGCTGGATGTTGTACAGTAGCTATGGGCAACTTCATTATTTGCCAATTACTGTATTTTTATGTCTGTCTATCTCGTCTCATGTCCTGTAGCTGTCAGAGCTGGCCAAACCCTCCACATGGCTCGATGCAGGGGCACAGGTTTTCTATTCCTTCTCGTTGGCGTTCGGAGGCCTCATCTCTTTCTCCAGCTACAACTCAGTGTTGTGAGTTTTAACGGAACACACTTTGGGATGAGATGGTATGAAATGACCATGGTAACAACTAATGTTTCATTCATTCATTCATTTCTATCATGCTTTAAGGTATATAGGAGGATTTTTTACTTCTGGGTGGATCATCAAGACTATAGGTACTCCCAATGGTCAATCATTCTGGTGATACGTGCTCGTCAAATAAGACCAGAGAGATTTGTTCAAAAAGTGGAGAGGGTTTTTTCCAAAACATTGTAAAAATCCTCCTATTTACCTTTAACAATACTTTCTTGCTCCACTGTATATCTGCATATAACAAATGACACTTCAGTGCTCTTCTATTTGAGCTGTAGGCCAGGTGCCAACTCTATGAAAAATAAGAATATTTTAAAGAAACGTTGAAAAAGTGTGTTTTCCCAGAACATCATATGATATCTTTCACATTCACAAACCTAACAGTGTTATTTCTACCGTTGAGCGAGTTCTACTTACTCATAGATCAAAATGCTTGAAAGTGGGCGTGGCTCAGATATTTTTCACAATAAAAGGCCTCTGCGGGATGTCCAAAGTTCGAAATACAGACACATTTCCCGTAGTGTTTCTGAGGAAGGATTGCTATTAGATATAATCAACGTAAAGACAGACGTGTTGTTGCTGTTCCAAATACTGTCTGTGCCTCGCGAACAGACGAACAGATGGAGCCGCATAAGCAGGTTAATCTGCCGCTGTCCACCGCAACATGTACAAAACCGCGTCCAAACACATGATCTATGTGTCTGTCTGCGCTCTTGAAATGTCAGTGAGGGACGAGGCACAGGGGGCAGATGATGTACCATTCTATTGTCAATGATATTGCTTTACAATGCACTGGATACATTCAAAGATGTAGCGATCTAGCCCACTCTACAAATACGCGGTTTTGAACGTGTTGCGGTGGACAGCGGCAGATTAACCTGCTGATGCAGCTCCAGATCCTCTTTCAGAGACGTCTCTGCTGCATTTCTCTTACATCGCGCTGCGGACATGTTTTAAACGCGTTGCTCCGTCACAGTTTATTGTCAAAGTTGTTCATTTGTGGGGAGTATAACCTGAACAACATTTCTAATGACTTAGTGAATGGCAACAGCGTCCCACAACACTGACCTGAGCAGCTGCAAGGTCTGCAAGTTAACCTGGAGCTGAGGTGGGACAGTGGTGTGTCCACTCACCAAAGGCACTCACAATAGCGATGTATAGACTCGGGGTCAGGTCCAGAGCAACGTTAGCATTAGGACATGTTAAATAAGCAGTAGGGCACACGGAGAGTGTCATGAAATCGCCACGAAAGCAGCGCATTTCAAAGATGTAGCGAGGTGAGCGTACGCAGACACGCAGGTGGATCTAGCCCACTTTACAAATACAACATGTGTTTCACCGTCTGCAGTCGTCTTTCAGTAACAACCTCTTGCTGCTGTCAGGTTTTACACACACGTTCGTCCTGTCACAGTTGCATGCTCATTATTAGTCACATTATTGCTCATTCATACAACCTGAACGTCATTTTCCTGGTTTGTGATAGCGATCACCTACAGCATTAATTCTACATGTAATTTGCTTTTCTAAATCAACATTTCTTATGACTGTAGTCTATGAGAACAGTGTGTGAGAGCAGGCGATGAGCATGTGTTTGTACATCGCTGTTGTGAGCATGTTTAGTGAATGAAAACACCACAGTCCCAACCCAGCTCCAGGTTAAACTGCGCACCTTGCAGCTACTCAGATCAGTGTAGTGGGAAACAGTTCGCGAGGCACAGACAGTATTTGGAACAGCAACAACACGTCTGACTTTACGTTGATTATATCTAATAGCAATCCTTCCTCAGAAACACTACGGGAAATGTGTCTGTATTTCGAACTTTGGACATCCCGCAGAGGCAGGGGACTTTTATTGTGAAAAATATCTGAGCCACGCCCACATTCAAGCATTTTGATCTATGAGTAAGTAGAACTCGCTCACCGGCCGACATCATGCATGTGTTTGGAGCATTGTCACCACTTGAGGAGAAAATTATTTAACGTAATGAGAAAGAAGATGTGGAACTTATATACAGGATTTATTGAGAATTTTGCTCTAAACTAAGACTCAAATCTGATTTTGACACTGACCATTGATACCAGAAAATATTTTCTAGCTACCCTCCATCACGGTGTTTAACTAAAGGTTCTTGGGAATGTTGTGTTGCATGGTAGATGTTAATTATGTGCTTCTCTTGAAGAGGAAATATGATGCTTTATCTTTGACAATAAGACTATTCTATTGAGATCACAAGGTACATGAGTCTGTTTACCTTGTTATTTCATGTTTTAGAATGTGAAATAAAAACTTATAGAAAGCAACTCGTAGAAGTTGTACGGTGAAACTAGTATCAAGGACAAACAATGCTATTGGCCTGCTCTATCCCTATGCTACCACCAGAAGGAGGTGCAGAATTGGATTATTTTTTCCAAATTTGAAACTTGTACACTGACATCATACTCTTACAGGTACATGTTATCACGGTACGCCTTCATACCAGTTATAAAGCCTTTCATAAAGACACAATTACTAGTTGACGTGTCCAATGTGTGGATTCATAATTCCCTTGTTCTTGTCAGTAATAACTGTGAGCAGGACGCAGTGGTCATCTCCATCATCAACGGCTTCACGTCTGTCTACGCCGCTACCGTCATTTACTCAATCATCGGGTTCAGAGCCACAAACAGATACGACCTCTGCTTAAGCGGGTAATTTGGACTCTCATCCAAATATGTGTCAGATCGTAGGGAGAAAGGGCCACAAGGCAAATCATGCAAATCCATTTTTTCCATGATTTTTATGTTTGTTTTCTTTATTATGACAACTTTGAGCAGCTTTTTTCAGCGTTGTGATTTCTGGTGACCTAATTTTCAAATGACCAGAAATCCTACAGTTGATACTCTTGTTCCCTCTTTTCCTATGGCCAGTCACAATTATTTTGTAACATGTGACATTGCAGTTTAAATGTCTGTGTGTACGTGTGTGTGTGTATGTGTGTATGTTTGTTTTAGGAATATTCTGGCTTTATTAAATGCATTTAATATTGCTGAGGGGGAAATCACCACCGGTAACTACACTGAGGTGCTTCAGTATCTCAACACTACTAATCCGGACACTATCCAAACCCTAGATCTGCAAAGCTGTGACCTGAAGACCTTTCTAAGTGAGGTATGTACTTCTGTCTTCAAGTCAAAATTCTTAATTTTGATATTTGTTCTCCTCGCACTTTGAGATCTCATTTAAATGTTAAGTGCATTATAAATAAAATGTATTATTAATTATTATTATTATTATTATTATTATCATACTTGCATTAGAATGTCCCTGATGTGTGAAAGGTTCATTTCTGAATGTGCAGAACTTGCCTCCATATGATACTTGCACCTTGCCCATAATGCTTTGCGCCTTAGGGGGTATTTCCCATGGAAGCAATTTCCTGATGAGAATGCTAAGGAAATCTACGGCGAGTTTGAAACCTCAAGGATCAATTGAATACGTTAAACCACCAGCCTCAGTGTCGTTGATGCACTAAAACAGTGGAAATGATTGTCATCTGATGGCCGCTCGAAGAACTACACACACCATTGTAACGCTGCATAAAGATATATGTTTACCTGATGGAAAAATCTGCTAGTTAAGGTTGTTTTAAGCTTTGATTGATTGCAGCCTACTCACCCAACAGACTTTTGGGACCCTAAGCAACATAGCTTCAGAGGCTGTTTCTGCTTCACTGCTACTTGTGTGAAACCATTGACTCTTTACATTGTCCAATATGGCACTCAGCTGTGATTAGATTCAGATTCAGATTCAGTTTATTTGCCATTTGCAGTAAAAAAACCACATTGGAATACATTAGCAAAAGTCTCCAGTGTGCACAGACAAATACAGACATAAAACAACATTAAAAGACAAAAATAAAACAAATAAAACAGTAAACAAATGTCACTGTGAAATCGATCGACTAAAACAGTTTAAAACAAGTGCAAATTATTAAAGTGCTCTGTTCACACTGATAACAGCTTGTGGATAAAAACTGTTAGCGTAACGAGATGTCCTGCATCTCAGAGAGCGATATCTTCTGCCAGAGGGAAGAAGCTGGAACATGGCTTTCCCAGTGTGGCCAGAAGAGTCATTGACAATCCTAAGAGCTTTGTTTAAAAGTCTGGATTTATAAAGAACCTCCAGAACAGGAAGCTCACAGCCCACGGTCCTCTTTGCAGAGCGGAGCACCTTGTTTAAAGCTCTCTTTTCTTTATCTGTGATGTTTCCAAACCACACAGACACAGAACTAACAAGTAAACTCTCAATGGTGCGGCGATAAAAGTTAAGCAGAATCTTAGAGTTAGTGGTAAATTCTCCAAGTTTATGCAGAAAGTAGAGACGCTGACGAGCTTTCTTAACGACTCGGTCAGTGTTTTTAACCCATTTCAGGTCATTAGACAGAGTTAAACCCAGAAACTTGCACTCCTCTACGATCTGCACCTGGGAGTTGTCGATTACGACAGGCAAATGAGAACTATTGCGACTGAAGTCGTAGACCAGTTCACATGTTTTCGATGCGTTCAACTGGAGGTTGTTAGTTTTACTCCACTGAACCACATTTTGGATCTCGGCTCTATAAGAGGATTCATCATTGTCACTGATGAGACCGATGATGGTGGTGTCATCAGCATATTTAATGATCAAGTTTGAGTCAGAGGAGGACACACAATCGTGAGTGTACAAAGTAAAAAGCAAAGGACTCAAAATACATCCCTGAGGAGAACCAGTGCTCACAGAAACAACATCAGAAAAACAGTCATTGATTTTCACTCTCTGAGATCTTTCAGTTAAAAAGCTAAAAATCAATTTACACATGGCAACACTTAAACCGAGAGACATGAGCTTTTCAATCAGTTTACCTGGGACAAGGCAGTTAAAAGCAGAGCTATAATCGATGAAAAGCATTCTCGCGACAGATTTACTATTATCCAAGTGACTGTAGACAGAGTTCAGAGCAAAGGAGATGGCATCCTCCACACTGTTCTGTCTGTAAGCAAACTGGAGCGGGTCAACGCTCACAGGGATCTGGCTCTTAATGAAGTCCAGCACAAGCCGCTCAAAAGTTTTCATAAGAACAGACGTGAGGGCCACGGGACGATAGTCATTCAGGCATGTCACAGGAGTTTTCTTAGGAACTGGAATGATGGTCGACTCTTTAAATCAGTTCGGCACAGTACAGTTCCTTAGCGACAGGTTACGGCAATTGCCAAATAAAAATACAAAAAAGTAAAGTGATAAATAGAAGGTGCAGATAACAAACCTTTGTTTGTTGTGTTTTTGCTTCTGTTGTTCTTTTTGTTTGTTTTTTTTACCTTCATATAACCTGGTTGGCTCCTCTCACCCAGAGCAAAATTCAAGATACATATCTTACAGACAAGTGTTTCACAAACACAGAGACTTTGGCATGAAGTCAAGAAAAGAGATTTAGTGCGACCAAAGGGGCCAGAATAAAGCCTAATTGACTTCAGAATCAGATTATAATCACGTGTTGGAAACGTACATTTGAAATGTTTTTCTCACACTTGCAGGGAGTTGAGGGCACAGGACTGGCCTTCATCGTGTTCACAGAAGCCATCACTAAGATGCCCATCTCCCCTCTCTGGTCTGTGCTATTCTTCATCATGCTCTTCTGCCTCGGACTCTCCTCCATGTTTGGAAACCTCGAGGGAGTCTTGGTGCCACTGCAAGATCTGAAGGTTTTCCCCAAGTCCTGGCCAAAAGAAGTTGTAACTGGTAACTATAGCAAAATACAAAAATAAAGAAAAATCAGTTCACCCAACTCCATCTACCATCATCTTCTGTTCACTTTCACCACCACAAAAACACATTTTTGCATATTTGACATTGTATGGACCAGAGGCACCTCAATTATGCACCTGAACTGGCCAAATCTCACCAATCAGATTTTTTATAATACAGTATATACTATATTATGTATTATTTTTACTTTGGTCTCAATCCTTTGGTCTTGCCATCAGGTGTGACTTGCCTGGTCTGCTGCTTGTTGGGCCTCATCTTCATCCAAGGCTCTGGGAACTACTGGCTGTCTCTGTTTGACACTTTCGGTGGGTCCATTCCACTGCTGGTGGTGGGCTTCAGCGAGATGTTTTCCATCGTGTACATATATGGCATCGACAGGTAAAACAAGCACACTTCTCCTCGTGACAATCACCTAAATGCAATGTGTCTCGTTCTTCTCTAGGTTCAACGACGATATTAAGTTCATGATCGGCCACAAACCAAACTTCTTCTGGCAAATATTGTGGAGATTCATCAGCCCTGTCATTATGTTCTTAATCCTGGTGTTTTACTTTGTCACTAAAGTTTCACAAAAGCTCTTTTATAAAACATGGGACCCTGAATCGGTAAGATTTTGCCTGCTTCCTCTGTATAGGTTGTGTTTATGTGCCAGAATTGTTTGAGTTGGAAGGCAGGCACCATTTTGGGCTGTAAACAAGTTACTTACAACTTATTAAATGTTAGTTTTAATCCAATCCAATCCACTTGATTTATATAGCACATTTAAACAACAATCACGTTTCCAAAGTGCTGCACAAACAAGTAAAAAACCCAATGTGTAACAAGTCTATGTACAGCACTTTGGTACGCCTAGGCTATTATTAATGTGCTCTACAAAGGAAGATTTCATTGATTGACAAACTTGCCATATTTTCATTTTGTCTGAAAGTCCTTTCTACTGGCCAGCATCATACACATGTTTTTTTAATATTGTCATCACTTCTAGACAGTTTTATGAAAAAATAAACAGTACATAGTTGATATGTATGTATAAGATAGATCCTAGCCTCGCTAACACCAAGCCTGGGAACTGTACATTCATATTCTTGTCGGAGAGTTCTGGGTTGTCATAGCCATTTATCGGGCTGAATATGTTGTATGCATCACATCGTATGAATTCTACTCAATAACGGGTGTCGAGCTAAATAAATTGGACGAGAAGCTAAAAAGACGAATGGTCTTTCCACAATGGAGCCAAACGATTACCGTTTGCGAAAGTGAGAGATGAGGGAGATATTTACTGCCATCATGAGGATCTGTAAACAATCCACAAGATTCTGTCTGACCAATAGTGTGTCATCGTCATCCCGCTGTCTCTCCCTTTTATGTGATTAGTCCGAGTTTCTAGGCTGTTGTGCAGTTCAAAATGATTTGCGTGCACAGAGCAGCATGAGGATTCCCAGGCAAGGTTGGCCCAGGGATTACAGAGAAATGAGATGAACTAAGACGAGAATCTAGCAAACTTACCGTGTTACCAGGATAGAATTATCAGCTGCCTTCCGTTACAATTTTAAACCGAATGATCGTTGTAATGTTGTGATATCACTTGAACACAACCTATTGGATCACATTGTTACGTTTGTATGTCACATAATATTCTGTTTGCCGACAGGACAAATTCCCAACACTGGTAGAAAAGACTTACCCCCCGTGGATCTACGTGATCATCTTCATTCTGGCGGGGGTCCCATGCCTCGCCATCCCTGTGGCTGCGGCGGTCAAATTCTGCAAGAGAAGGAAACAAGGAAAGTCATACCTTAACAGCTTTTCCTCAAACTCTACTGAAATCAAGAGCGCAGAAGTGAAAAAATAAACCCTTACATTTTTGTGAATATTTTTTAGTGCACTTACTCATGCAGTAAAAATAAGTTAATCATCCATAAAAAAAATCATATCTTGAACTCCCACCACCAGTTCCAGCACAAACAATAGACTGCTAGTTAACATCATGAATAGGAAAAAGAAAAAAATCTAAAATTTGTAACCCAGAAGTAAACCTCCTCAAAGCTTCTCATAAACAGTAGAATTGGCCTCCTAAAGGATGTCCTTGGGCATGATGGGACCAAACAGAACCCAAACAGACTTGTGTAGATGTGGAGCTCTTGATGCTTTGTTCTGGCCATTTTCTCTGTTCTGGTTCAGAGTGAAACCCTGAGTCTTTCCCGGTTGAAATTATGTTATTCATTGTAATTGGGTCTAAACAGAAAGAAAAGGCTTCAGCCCAAGGACTTTGTAAGAAACCTTGGTGTCTCCATAGAATTGTAGCTCAAACTCAAGCAACAATCATTACTAAATTTTTCATTTGTCACTTCAAATATCTCTGACATTTGTGGGTCCAAAGATGCAGAAACACGCTTTTGTCTCTATCTCAGGTCTTCTTCTTAAATCAATCCAAATCAAATGTTTTGACTTCTGTCGATGTTCTTTGTGTCGCTGTCCAGGAGCACAGGAGGATGCTAGACAATGTTTTTTGTAGTTGTAGTTATGTCTTTTATTTGGTGTATTTGTTCTGGAACTGTGTGTGCTGTTGATGAATGAATGAAGAAAAAAAATCTATATGCATGTTTTAAAGTGCTTTACAGTCTTTGCTTGTTTATAAGCCTCTGTCCTTGGATTTGAAAGCTGTACTGGTTTCAAAAATGTGATTACAAACAAACTATATATAGCGCATTTCACAGACCAAGGTCACTCAAGAAGTTTTAGGAGTACCAATATTTTCCATTTTCTCCTCGCACGATGATGATAGAAACAAGACGTAAGCCCTGACTATCACCACTCATTCTCTACATCCAGACCTACTGTGGAAAACATGCAAACTCCACGTCTTTGAATCGAAACCAAGAACTTCTTGCTGTGACACACAAGTGCTAACCAACGCACTCAAGGGCCGCCCTAAGAACCTACTTTTGTTTTTAAAGATAGAAAACTGCTGAGTATGATGTCATAGTGGTACAATGACATCATACTGTAACAGAACTGAGACAAGAGCTTTTAGACAGAGGGGATTTTTTCATGTTTGTGCCAGAAGTTCCTGATATCAATGTGAATGGATCTAAATATAACAAATCCGGGTCTGTGACGGATGAGGGGTTCTCGTTCTACAGCCTGAGTCCTGGATCTATAGCCCGTCCAAGCGTGGGAGCGGATCCCTCTCTCAATCTGGTTCTCCCCGAGGTTTCTCCCACTTTCCTATTGGACTTTTTGTTCCTTGCTGATGCAGGAGGGTCTGTTGGACACTTATCTGGGTCTAACTAAAGAACAGTGATGATGATCCAGGACACTCGACATTTATCAACATTTATGGACATTGGTCACCTGCTCCTTGCGTTTTCTATCATTGCATTTCTTGTGTTTGAACTGTTTGATAAGTTTTGTTAAGTCCTCCGAGAAAACTACTGTTTTCATTTAAGGCTATACAAGAATAAATTGAATTGAATTGAAGTTAAAGGTGAAAAAAAATGTGTCTTTTGCAGAATATGTCTCCTTGAATGTAGTGATGTTGGCCTGTGAGCTGGGCATTTTACACACACACACACACACACACACACACACACTGACCCCGGCATGAGGCGACAGTGCGGTCTCCCTGTCCACACACCGCTCATGTTGTGTGTGTGTATATTTTCAGTCATACCAGTTACTCACTTGTGCTTTTTGTGGCGTGAGGGAGCGCGGATATTGTCTCTCCGGGAACCACGTGCTTTTGGAATATGCTGGCTGCCTTTGTTTTCCCGCTGCTTGTTCTGCTTTTCTGGCATTTTCATACAATGGTCACCTCCACACTGTGATGTTATTAAGCCTTCAAGCTACTATTGCCTGAATTCCAGCCTTTAGGAAACAGCAACATCCCAAACTAGGATACATGGATACAACCAAGCAGATTGATTAAACATCAGCCAAACCGTAAGTCTTTATACTTGAATTTGAGACGTGACTGTAGATGTACAACTTGTGCTGCAGCAACGTTCCGTTCATAGACAAGAGATTTCAGACTCACCAAAAACAATAAACATGTAATGATTGGAGAAGTTTAGACAAAATGTTATTCATGATTATTTTGATAATCCATTACTTGACCAATTATTCTTTCAATGAGTTGTTTAGATCCGGAAACGCCAGGGGATATGAGATTTTTATTCATTTGATCAAAGCAAAGCTCAAGTGTTGCCCCTAGAGAATATTTTCATAGAGATGACTTGTTACACTTTGGGGGTTTTGATATAAAAAAAAACTTTGTAAACACATTTTAATTTCATTCTGCAGTCTATAGTCGTACAATCAAATTCTCAGCATGTTTGAGTCTATGTAAATTATTTTAAAAAGTCATTCAGTGCTAAATTAGTTGGCAATTATTTAAATAATCATTTAATAGCGACTAATCTTTTCTCATGTGCAGTCTTAGTTTGGTCTAACGTACAATTGTTGTATTATTTTTGTATTCCTATAGAAAGGAATGTCCCACCGAGCAGAGGAATTTCCCTATGAAGGGGCTGTGATGGAGTTAGAGTTGGAAAATGATAGATCAAAAAACAGAAGCAAAAAAGCCAGCAATATATCAGGTGAGGCTTCAATAAATACTGAACTTTAGGCCACAATGTGAATATTGGTTTGGATTTTTCTCCCCAAGGTTCAGCTCTTATTTACCTAAAAGGACCCAAGTTTCTCATCTATGTCAGTGGAGCTCTATCTATGTGGGTAAGGTTTCTCATATTCTTTAAAAACGCGGGAATGCTTTGGGTGGTCAGATTTCAAACACAGTGTTATGTTTCTGTGTCACTCAGGGCGACCGCATGTGGCACTTTGCGATCTCCGTGTTTTTGATCGAGTTGTACGGCAGAAACCTCCTCCTCACCGCAGTGTTTGGCCTGGTGCTGGCAGGGTCTGTGCTTCTGCTTGGGGCACTGATCGGAGACTGGGTGGACCGCAACCCCAGGAATAAAGGTTAGATTAAGATTAAGAGATTCTTTATTCATCCCACAGCGGGGAAATTTCAGTGTTGCATCACCAGTTACCGAATAGTAGGAATGAGGAGCACACAGCACAGGATAAATGACTCTAAACGAAAGAAAATAAGATCTATAACTATAGCATCAAAAAGAGACCAGTATAAAATATTTAGCTTTAGCAGAATTAAGAAGTAGGAATTAAGTGCAAAAACTCTGACTTTAGCACAATAAAGACGTATAAAATATCTAACTTTGGCATAATAAGAAGCAAGTATAAAGTACTTTATGTTCTAATAGTTGTATGTATAACGCTACATCTGTAGCTACATGTGTGCAGCGTGAGGGTATGTGGACACATGTAGTGCCATATTGCACATTCTGACTTTATTAAAGGTAACGTTATGAGTTCCATTAATGCTGTTTGGATTTCCATCTTTGAGCTGTTTTTCTGTCTTTCTCTTTTAGTTGCACATGCGTCACTCTTCATCCAGAACATCTCTGTGACCGTGTGTAGCATTGTCCTCATGTTGGTGTTCTCCTATAAGGCCTGGATAGAGCAGATCTGGGATGGATGGCTCACTGTGAGTAAACTCTTAACACAATGAACTAAAAACTGTTCTTCTGCTGTTGTGTGCGATGTTGTTGTTGCTGATGCCTCTGAGCTCGCGGCTGCTCTGTGCTGTCATAGTAACCTGTTGCATCACAAAACTTACACAAGGTGGTTTGTTACACGGTGGTGATCGTCCTGGCAGACGTGGCAAACCTTGCGAGCACCGCACTGACCATTGCCATTCAGAGGGACTGGATTGTTGTAATCACTGGGCACAACAGGGGTCACTTAGCTGGTGAGAGAGAGAAAAGTGTTGTTTGTCATTTAAAAAACACTGGATTCAAAGTCAGACTAACCTGGAGCATTAACTGTATGTTTACACAGGGATGAATGCCACCATGAGGAGGATCGATCAGGTGACCAACATTCTGGCCCCGCTGGCCGTGGGGCAGGTCATGACCCTGGCCTCTAATGTGGTGGGCTGTGGCTTCATCCTGGGCTGGAACCTGGTGTCTCTCATAGTAGAGTTCTTCTTTTTGTCGAGAGTGTATCGAATTGTGCCAGCACTGTCAGTCAAACCCCCGGCTGAGGAGGTGGATATGGTTTATCCACAGAGCAGAGAGAGGAGGGCTCCGAGAGGAGGCTCACCAGGCAAGTAAAGACAATCTTTATTCCAACATTATCTAACATATTAAAACATCTTTCTTTGAAACACCAGTGTTGCAGTTTTATGTTAAAGATGTTGACTTAAAGTATTGGTATGTGTTTGTTCTACTAGCCCTGGAGAATGGGACCCGACCTCCTCGTGTAACAGCAGATTCCTTTAACACTCTTGCCAAACATCGAGAGCTGTCTCTGGGTTTGCGCAGACTGCAGTGCCTCGTCAGCACCTGTAAGGACGGCTGGACGGCCTACTACCGCCAGCCGGTGTTTCTGGCCGGCATGGGCCTGGCCTTCCTCTACACCACAGTGTTGGGCTTCGACTGTATCACCACAGGATACGCCTACACTCAGGGCATCAGCGGCTCACTGCTCAGCATCCTGATGGGAGTGTCGGCCATCACCGGCCTCATGGGGACTGTGCTCTTCACCAGACTGAGGAAGTCCTTTGGCCTCATCAACACAGGCATCATCTCCAGCTGCCTTCACCTGGGCTGCCTGTTGCTCTGTGTCAGCTCTGTCTTTGCTCCGGGCAGCCCCATGGACACTAGTCTGCTGAGGCCTTTCACTGACTCTAACTCCTCTGAGCTGGGAGGAATGACGAGTCCAAAACACACGTATCCTCTGAGGGGCGGCGTGAACCAGCCACTGTTACCGGACCGCTCCTCCATCCACTGGACCAACAACACCGTGCTCTTTGACAATGTTCCCAATGACACAGAACCCGAGTCATACATCTCCATCACGCTGTTGTTTCTGGGAGTGATCACAGCTCGCATAGGTAAGTCCATCAGAGGATTGTAGAGAAATGTGAACGAAATTAAGTCAAAGTGTTTGTGTTTGGCTTCAGGCCTGTGGTCCTTCGACCTGACAGTGACCCAGCTGCTGCAGGAGAGCATCTCTGAGTCGGAGCGAGGGGTGGTCAATGGGGTCCAAAGCTCCATGAATTATTTGATGGACCTGCTTCACTTCATCATGGTCATCTCTGCTCCTCAGCCACAGCACTTTGGATATTTGGTCATCATCTCTGTATTATTCATTGCCACTGGACACATTATGTTCTTCATGTATGCTCACAAAACCAAGAGAAAAGGCAGTTTAGACACATAAGTCTTCCAGTGTTCACATGTGCACACATGTAGACAACACACAGGGCTATCTGCACTGACTACACTTGACACCTGTGGAATGAATGTCTGCCTCCAGTTGCTTCAGATTTCACTTGTGACATAGTCATTCATTTAAGCACATCTCAGCTAGTGTCTGTCCCAACTCAGCTGCATATAACTCAGGTAAAGAAGAGCTGGAGCCTCTCCCTCTGGGAAGTCCATGCTAAGGGGCACAAGAGGCCAGATAGGACAACCCTACAGAGGTAATAAGCATGGAGAAGAAACTCTCAGTTTTAACTAATGTTTTGTGAAGACCGCATAGTGTCACTGATCCGTCCACTTGGAAATACTCCAGGATCCTAAAGGAACATAAAGGGAACTTGACAATAGATTGTTGCATTCTTCAGCTCGTTTTAATGGACATGAGTGAAACTGTTCCCCTGGTTTGTTTCTCTGTGGATGAATCAAACATTTAGCTAAATGTCTTTATACAAAATATCACAGAGAGCCTAACCTACATTGTAGATACATTTCTTTCATTCACTTACAGAGTGCTAGTGGTTTTTGACAACTTTCCACCCAGTTGTATTTTTAGAGTTGACTCATGTATTGTATTGTATTGCTTTAATAGCAGTACCACTTTTTTCTGTACTTTTCTTGGGTTAAACAGCTTACCTCAACTGTGCTTCAGTGGAATGACAAGTGTCTTCCAGATTTTTAACACGATCTTGTTTATTTTGTACTTGAATGTCTGGTAAATAAAATGAAGCCTTCATTATCCCAGTTGTTATTGATTCGGTGAACATAAGGACTAAGCTATGATTAAGTAAATAACTAAATAAAGTTAATGTAATTAATAATGATGTCCAGTAGAGGTCAGTACTGCGCCAGAGCCAGAGCTTCAGCCCAACTTTACAGTCTAAGCCCAACGCATGGATGTATTATGTATGATGTTGTATTCTACATTATGTGCCCATGTAGCTGTTTGAGCTGCATAAATACCAGATGGAAAAAATACTCTCAACTGTGAGTAATTGTAACTGTGACAGTGGCTGAATATCACAATATCACAAAATAATTTCACAACTGGCCACTTTGACTAATAATATAATTGCAAAATGAGAAATCTACTTGTGGCCATGTTGTAATATGTATATCTGAATGTGGTGGTAAGAAGCATTTTTCAGCACTAATGATTTAGAATCTCATTATTATATGGATGTTCTAGTTTTCCGTAACAGTAAACAGTTTCATTGCTGCAGTATTTGTGCAGTATCCGTGTGAATCCCTCGACTCTTCCTCTCCACAGACACACACGTTGTGTCTCCTGACTTTATTCCAGGCATTTTTACTTTGCAATTCATTTAAAAAGTGGGTCAGTGAAAACAGTGTTAAAGCCTGCGCTTTTGCTCAGGGAGAAGAAAGGGTGTCATAATTATCTTTGCATTATTCATGATCTTTTACATCTTTTCCAACTAAATCTATTGACAAGAGACGATGAAACCTTCAGCATAATCTTATGAAATGTAGTGTAACATGTGTAAGAACAGTAGATGATAATAGTCTTGTTTCAGACTTAGAGATGCTGCTCATGGAGACACAGACTTCTGCTCTTACACTCTGCTGTATCAGCACTTTGTCTGTGCTTTGTGTCGGTTCAGTGACTCACTGGAAAACCATTCAGCAAAGGACACAACAAGCATTCTGCAGACCTCTGACCAGAGTACTACAGAGCTCCTTGTATGGGCCGCACTGCTTCAGAAGACACAACAACATTCTATGAATAAACATTACTATTGTTAAAAAGTGGAATGGTTTGGTTGAGTTGGTTTTTCCTTGATACAAGTGCAATCAGAAAGTATGTGGACCCTCTTCACCCCCTTTTATAGAGTGACATGTTAGCTTCCTTCCAATGTTGACTTGTTGACAGTTTCTTTTAGATTACTTGTAATCGTCTTGCAGCGATTACCGTCTTTTCTTTCCTGGATGCAGCAGTGTGACACACTCAGCAGCTTCTGGTTTCCTCCAAATGTGACGTTTAGCAAAGGATGTATACTGGTGCACTGTCATTTTAGTGTTTTATTTTTGAATAAAATGACACAGACTCCTAAATTATAAGGAAAAACATTATACATTTTGGAAACTGTAGAGAAAGTGAAGGAGGTGCTTGTATTGTATTTCCTCGAAGGTGTAACATGTGGTAATACTAGTAGTATTAAGTAGTAAAGTAGTTGCAGTATTAAGTAGTAAAGCATAGATAAGATGTCTTCTATCCTCTTAACACCCGTTTTTATGTTTTTAAATGTTCTGCTGGCAATAGCAGATGTATTTTTAACAACAAACCCCAAAAGCTGTGTATAAAAGCTTATTTTCATATCTACATTTATATACAAGTGTAAACTACATCAGACTTTGCATTCAAAAGATATAACACATAATGTGGGCACAAAAGAGATCAATTCCGAAATAGTTTTTTACCTTTGGGCTTGTGCTGTACAAATAAATCAGCTCTCCTCCCAGCTTGCAATACATCATTCTCTCTGGAACAGTCCAAAGGAAAATTATATCCACTTGTATTACCCAAAGTAAAATCCATTCTGCAGAAATAATCCAAAAATGTGCATTTATCTTTAGCGAAAAAAACGAAAAAAAAGAGCACAGATGTTGCTCTTTCACTTTTAACGGACTTTTAGGTTTGTTTTTCACCCAAACATCTGGTATCCACGTGTTCCTTAGCTCCTTATCTTTCATATGAGACGTCTCCCGAAAAGCTAGACCATTTTTTTGGGTCTGCAAGAGCTCCCGTGAGTACAGCTAGCGCTGCTGTTTGCGCATGGATTACTGATCTTTGTTGTTGTCCCTACTTGTCTGCATCTAGTTCCTGGATTTTTGATTGACATGTCCGTGTAGCCAATGAGGAAAGCTTTTGAACAAGGGGTGGGACAATGGTGTTGAATCTTATTTTGAGCTTGTAGAATTGTGCGTAATGTATGGAAGCCCGTTTCCGCCATGTAAAAAAAAAAAAGGCCTACAGAAAGTCAAAATTTTGACTTTAAAAGTCAAAATTTCGACTTTAAAAGTCGAAATTACGAGTTTTAAACTGCGCATGTGCAGTTGAAAACTCGTATGTGTTGTTGGCTGGAACGGTCTCTGGTCAACCCTGTTATAGATCCATGACCATGGGTCATCCTCTACCTGCAGATTATGTGAAGATTTTGCCTACAGACAGTGACCACATCCATTAAGTAGCAGCAATAATGTTGTGGTAGTAATCGCGTTAAAATGCAAACGGTCTCTCCGTTTATGATTAGAATCCGCTTCAGAAGCCTCTATTTAGTTTATCCTAAACGGACTGTGGAAGATTAATAATAAAACACATGTGGCTGTTCAAAGTCATTGAGCATCAACTGGTGACGTCTGGTCAGTATCATTGCGATCGATGGATGCACCAGAAATGCAGTGAATATTATTGTGACTGACAGAGAGACCGTTCGCGATTACTGGATAGTGAGGGAGGTCCGCAGACAGAGGCAGGAGAACCACAGACAGAGGCAGGAGAACCACAGACAGAGGCAGGAGAACCACAGACAGAGGCAGGTAAACCACAGACAGAGGCAGGAGAACCACAGACAGAGGCAGGAGAACCACAGTCACGGGCACTGACAATATTACCCTTTTGGAATTGCGATCAGTGCATTGTAGAGTATGTGACGTGTTTGCGTGCATGCGGGGGTGAGCTGATGGAGCGAGCGTGCTGGTAAAGTTGTTGGCGTATGAGCAAGAACACAGAGACATACAGGGAATAAGTACCTTGTTATATGTAAATTGAATTTAACATAAATAAATAAAAAGACAGCTCCTCCCTGCGTCCTACGACCGCGGTCTGGGGCTTAAACAGGAAAGTTTTACAGAATCAATCAAACAACATTATTTCTGGCTACTTCATGGATGCAGTGGTCACTGTAGGCAATATCTTCACATAACCTGCAGGTGAAGGACGTCCAGAGACCGTTCCAGACAACAACACATACGAGTTTTCAACTGCACATGCGCAGTTGAAAACTCGTAATTTTGACTTTTAAAGTCGAAATTTTGACTTTTAAAGTTGTAATTTTGACTTTTAAAGTCGAAATGTTGACTTTTAAAGTCGTAATTTTGATTTTTAAACTCAAAATTTTGACTTTCTGTATGCTTTTTTTTTTTTGGCGGAAACGGGCTTCCAACTTTGACATTTAAAAAAACCAAAACACATAGATTAGTAACTTATAAGTACCAATAATAAAAAATATTGTTTTTATAATGATTAAATGTCAGTAAAGATATTGTGCCAAATGTGCACTACTTGATGAAAAGGAGAAACTGCATAAAAACTATAAAACTTAGAAGTCTGAAACTATAGACAGTTATTGTCAACAACACAATGACCACAGGGTTTGAATATTTTGAACTTACAATGAAGTATGCCTTTTTTAGGGCCTTTAGAAATTGAAAATGTTAGGTGAGGCTAAAAAAATTGGGTTTTTTTCCCAAACTTCAAAGGATGCAGAGGGAAATAGGAATGACAGACATTATTTTAGTGTTTTTTTACATAAACTAGAAGGCTCTAGCTTTAAAATGATGCATCACACAAGCATGTGAGATGTAAGATGTGTTTTTAAATAAGCAAAGACATTTGGGTATGCCCAACTTTTGTGCACAAGCCAAAATGAGGTGGGTGTTAAGAGGATAAAGACAGCATCTTGTGGTCTGGTTGGTTTACGACAGTAAAGACTTGTTTTGGGACAAACAAAGAAGTACATCAATCCAGGCGCTAAATTGCCTGCAGAATAGCCTGTGCAATGTTCATGGTTGAGTTCGATAGGACTTGTGCATAATAAATCAGTTTGTGTCAATGATAAGGAGTCTAATCATCTAAGGCCTAGATGCACCAACCAGACGAGAGCCAACACCCGCTGTGTTGGACATTGTCGACCCAGCTCGGCTACAAACTCGTTGCTAGATTCTGCTCCAACATCAGCCAACTCTATGCCATGTGTGTCAGTTTACTCTTTTTATTTCACAGGCAACAAGCACAAGCTACAATTAGGGTTTACGTCAAGTGAGATCAAACTTTCAAGTGTACTTAATTTATACAAATGTAAAATAAATCGATAAGAGAGAACAAAAACAAGGTAAGATTATACTATTTATATTTTCCTATTATCCTATGTGTTAATTATCATGGTCCTTTCTCCTGCTTCTGATTGTGTATGAGACAATACTTGTGTATTTCACCCACTGCACGCCAAAGCACCACAGACCTGCACAGTCATGCAGCTTTCAGTCAAAACAGAAAATACTCTGGTCTTTGACTAGATCAGCCCCACATGCCAACAGGCCCAGCAGCAGCAGCTTCTCTTCCTCGCATCTTAGATCATGAGAATATTTTGTACACAGTGTAAGCCATAATCATCTAAACTGTAACAAACAAAGGCTTAGCATATGTCACTTTGAATGCATTGAGTCTATGAAATAAACTGGTTTCACATTAGTAAATTAAATTATAAACAAACTAATAACCAGAGTTTCACCTGTATTCCCAAAAAAGCACCCAGGCCTATGTACAGTATATACCTTTAAACTGAACTTACTATACTTATTAAACTTCAAATACATATCTGTATATTTGAATGTGGACTTCTTGGTAATACCCTGCCCAGTTGTCCAAGAATCAACACTTGTACCAAACTGCGGACCACCCATTGTACTGTGCCCTTTCTAACGTCCGCACAGGATCTGGGGGCTTCCTCTGTGGGACTGTCCTCCTCTCCAGATGTTTCCTGATCCCACCTCATTCACTCCCATCCTGGGGTTTAAGAACCAAGGCAAGAAGCAGGTCCCCACTGAAGCCACCACTGCATTGTACTTACAGGAGAGGACTGCAAACATTCACAGAGAAAATGGTGAGTGAAAAATATTCTGTCCAAAGGCTGATCTAAAGGACAAACACCACATGCATGTGGAAATGTGATGGAATCGAGCAGGTTTGAGAGCAACAAGTTTGATGGATTTTTCTTACATGTTTTGTTTTTGTTTTTTTGAGGGCTGATCATGAGGTTTTAGTTCAAAGAGTCTTACATTGAAATAAAAGCTGTAATAACAGATTTTCAACTCTCAAATAAAAGTGAAAATAGACTTGAGACATGAGAATTTAAAATATTTAATACTATTCCAAATATGTTTACAGGTTAATTATTTGAAGTGGAAGGTACTGGGGGGAAAGGAAGGACAATTGATATTTCATTGCATGTTTGTAGAATAAGCAACAGACTTAAGACTCATGTTTCAATAGACTTGAGACTCGGGTCCTGCCGGCATCTTTTGAAGGACTAACAGCATCCGCAGTCAAAGTAAAGCTGTTAAAGATAATAGAGATAAACTGTTTTTAGTTGATCAGTTAATAGAGCATTGGCCTTTGAGCCTGCAGGTTGTGGGTTCGAGCCCACCATGAGACTGACTCCCACTGATGACTGCTGTCGTTGTGTCCTTGGGCAATGCACTTAACCCCACTTTGCCTGAAGCCCCCGCTGAAAGATCAAGGCTCCTGTGGACTCACCACCTGCAGGAGGATCAGTGAGGGGCTGGTGCTATGTGTACTGGGTGGCATCTCTGACCACCCCCCCTGATCCAGAAATGAATTAAGGGGTAGAAAATGGATGGATGGATGTTTTTAGCTAATATGTTTATCAAAATCACCACAATGTGACAGAGAGTACAATCTTTCCCACCAAAATCTTGTCTTGGCTTCTTCTTGTCCAACCACCATTATATTGATGTATTCATTACACACATTTAACACAAATAAAACAATTTTTCTGACTATTTTTATTCAAAATTGTTCTTGGTTCAAATACATTTTTGGTGTGATGAATGTGTTTTATTGTTGCCTCCATTGCATTGAGTTAAACTATAATGACACAGCTAGATAATTGATCTGAGGTATTATAGAGGTTTTCCAGTTGTCTGCATACACCCACATTTGAGCTGATTTCTGGTGCATGATTTTCAGGACGAAAAGCGTGGAAAGGAGTCCGTGATGTGGGACTGTGGACTGCGGCAGGTGTTTGGTCCTCACCCTCCTCACGCCCCTCACCACAGCAGCAGGAGGTCCATCCTACAGGTCAGAGAGGAGCTGTCCCGGCTGGAGATGGTCCACAGACTGGCCAAGGATGGATGTCGCCTCTTACAGAACCACGGGAAGAGTCCAGAGAAAATGAAAGAGGTTAGTCACTTATAATACCACATATTGTCAAAGCTGCTGGGTTTGACTCCTGTTTGCATGTTCTCTCTGTGTCAGAGTTGCGTTCCTCCAGTTAAATGTGTTAAGGAAACGTAGGCATAGACCATACAGAAAGGAAGGGGGAGGGAGCTTGGGTCGTTTTTTTCAAATCCTGTACCTCTCTCTCTTTTTTCTGACAAACTCCAGACAATTACTTTATTTTGCCAGCACAGAATTTTGTTTTATGGTATGGTTCAATTCAATGTAATTCAATTCATTCTTGTATAGCCCTAAATCACAACAGTAGTTATCACGGAGGACTTTACACAACCACTGAATTTGCCAACACAGCTCAGAGAATCAAACAGTTCAAAGACAAGAAAGGCTGTGGTATCTCAGCTGAACTAAACTTGGTTGAAAAAAGGTCGCTAAAACAAAATAAATGTTCTTACCTTCCCCATATCTTCATACCTGATTTGTCATAATCTTAAATATGACTGAGAGCAGCACGGGGGTTACTGCCACCTGCTTATTCTTTTGTAGACTGTTCCTTATATAAGCCATCCATCCATCCATTTTCTTCCCCTTGATCCATTTCTGGGTCAGGGGTGGTAGTCAGAGCTGCATCCAGTACACACCAGCCCCTCACTGATCCTCCTGCAGGTGGTGAGTCCACAGAAGCCTTGATCTTCCAGCAGGGGCTTCAGGCAAAGTGGGGTTAAGTGTCTTGCCCAAGAACACAACGACAGCAGACATCAGTGGGAGTCGTGAAGTAGGTCTCGTGGTGGGCTTATATTGGCAGTTAAGGTAACTCCAGTGTGACCGGTGGTGATTGGACAGTCCAGTAGGGCCACCAGTGCAGGTCAACAGCTCCACTTACTGTATGTCAGTCAGGCTCAGGGCAGCTGTGGCTACTGTGATTTTTTGCAGTAGTAATTAACCATCATTGTGTGTGAATAATTAATATGCAAAAGCGACTTTGTGACTGTCTGTGAAAAGCACTTACGAATAAAACAACGTTACTAAAAATAACGTTTACATTACATTAGAGTTGCACAATTCTTCCAAAACAAAACATCAAATTGTGCTTGTTTTTTTATTTAAAAAGCATAAAATCAACTAAGAGAGTTAGAGGTTTGCACACGTCTCAGAAAACTGTTTGTAGATGTCTGATTTGTAATACAAGTGTAAATTTGCATGAATTCCCTGCAAAAACAACCCTTTATAAATTCAATGTATTTTTGTATAGTCCTAAATCACAACAGTAGTCGTCTCGGCGGACTTAACAAAGTTGTTGATTCGTCAGCAAACACACAGAAAATGCAATAATAACAAACAAAGAGCCATTGATCCATATAGGGGTGGATGACCAATGTCCATAAATGAAAATGATTAATAATAGTATACTACTGAGGTACAGTATGCGGCAGTAATCAGGGGTGGATGACGCAGATTCTGACTCCTTCAGTCTGCCCCAGGGCACCTGTGGCCTTAGTTTTCGCTGAAGTGTGCTATTTTACTCACACCCATTTCCTCTTGTGTTTGCTGTGGCAAGAGAAAAATTTTTTTCAAGGACAATTATGTCAAAAGTATATTAGGAGCAGTGCCAGAACAAACTGATCTCGTCCCTGACTTTCCGACGTTTTGAACCATCACAGCTGTCATTGTGCTCGCAAATCCTGGCCTCTGATTGGCCGACGCCTGGGCTGTTCCCTTCCTGCAGCTGCGTTCGTAAGCAGAGGGTCGACAAAGACAGGAAAAGGTGACGTCGCAGAGCCTCAGACCAGTGTTCCAGAGGACACAGGGCGGAGCTCCGACCTGCTCGCCACCTCTTTTGTTTGTCTCTTATAGCTCTGCAGAGAGGTGGGAAATACAGTATTCACTACACGCAAATCCCATAATGCCTTTGGGCTTGGGGGGTTCCTCCCATAGAAGCTGGATGCATCATCATCATTATTATTATTATTATTATTATTATTGCAAAAACACATCATCAGTAGGGTGAAACTAACCTGTCTCACGACGGTCTAAACCCAGCTCACGTTCCCTATTAGTGGGTGAACAATCCAACGCTTGGTGAATTCTGCTTCACAATGATAGGAAGAGCCGACATCAAAGGATCAAAAAGTGACGTCGCTATGAACGCTTGGCTGCCACAAGTAACTTTTCTGACACCTCCTGCTTAAAACCCAAGAGTCAGAAGGATCGTGGGGCCTGTATTCATACTGAAAATCAATTTTTGTACTATTTTTACCGATTTACCAAATCAAATTCCTAGTTTGTAACTTCCAGCTACTCACAATGACAATATAAAAGAATCTTGCATAAAGAAATAACAAACATGTTAGACATTATTAGTGTAATGTCTCATAGATGCGAATCGTCTCATTTCATTTTCAGTACAACATGGTTAATCCTAATGGCCTGATGTCCGGCCTTTTCTTTAATGCGTATCTAGAAATCAAGCTTATCTGAGATTATCCAAGAGCGTTTTGAGTTTATACTGTACATTGTGTTAATCTACAATATAATCCAGAATGAGAGCAGCACAATGCAAACTGTACATGACGTCCGCAGAGAGTTGTTCAGTAAAGAATCGAATGAATGCAAACGTGAGGGGGAGCGCATTGAGGCCACAGCAATTATGCAATAAAGTGAATATGAACCGTGGGACTTATAATAGCAACCGACGTGACAGGAGGAGGAGGAAGAGAATGAAAAAACGTCACAATATCAAGAGAATCATTTGTTTAGAAGAAAACTGATGTAACCCTTCAGATGTTTTTTTAGTATGTGACATTTACGCACAAGAAAACAAAGTATGAAAAAAGAAGGGAAACGTTTAGCAAAGTTGCTGTATAGAAAGTGTTCAGTTCAGTAGTGTGTCGCTATAACACATGGATGTCAAAGTAAAATACATCCGAGGGTCAGAAAACAAATTTGCTACAAGCCGAGGACCAGACTGGTTAAATGTTTATTAAAACATATTAAAATGATGCATAAAACCTATTGAACCAAGACCTAACACAGTGTACCGTATTTTATGGAATGATTAAATTAATACTCCAATATTTTTGTATTGCTCTGCCAGTAGTTTCCCAAAAAAAGTTAAAATAAAAATGTCAGCAGGCTCACAGACAAAAACAAACTTCCTTCAAAGAGAAAACACATCACACAACACGTCCCAAACATTAAGTTAGTAATCCAATATTTACTTATGGCTCTGTGTGGGCCGGTTTTAATACTAATCAAAAACTAATTAAAATCAAACATCATCCCGGGGCCAACATAGTTAATTTGCGGGCCGGAGTTCAGGAGGTTAGTTAGTGGGGTGAGGGGTTTTACATCCTTACAAACATATTTGTTGCCACTTTTGCATATTGAAGGTTGTTTTTAGAATGTATCTCCCGCCAAAGCGAGAGGCCATTTCAGTCGCTTTGTCGTTTTATTTGCTTTAAGTGAACGCCATTTTAAAATTTGTAACGAGGTGGACCCGCCCATATTGACTCCTACAGCTTCCTGATTGGACAAAGTGTATTCAAATCCTCCTTGGTCTAACTTTTCTCTTCCAGTTTATCTTCCTGGTGAATATTCCCTCTAATGAAATACAATCACAAACATCACCTTTAATAAACCCGGACTATGTATATTTTTCAATGCAATGCTTTCTTTGTCGATATCGCCTTTTTCACAGACTAAAGTCATACAAAGCGCTGTACAAAGTCTTTGGAGAACTGATAAACCTCTGAAACTAAGCAGGACAGGGCCTGGTTAGTACTGTGATGGGAGACCTCTGGGAACACCATGTGCCACAGTGGGGCGGAGGGTGCAGTAAAGTGCCAAACTGCTGTTGTGTCCTTAGGCAAAACACTTTTCCCACATTCCCTATAATGGGTCCGGTGTGTGCAAGAAAGATGGTGCGTATGGAGTAAATGAATAATCAAGTCATGTTTTTGTGTTAAAAAAAAAAAGCCAAATACAAAATCGTATCTTTTTTTTACCTTTTATACTTAGTGTAAGATGATATTTCACATTCTAAAACATGAATAGAGATATGAATAGTTATAATATCATGAGCAAAGACCAACAATACATCTCTATCAAAGAAACTAATGTGTTTCTTGCAACTAGTCAATAGCATCTCAATACATATCATAATTTTAACCTGATATTTCATTTTTGCTGTGTTTTCACGTTATAACAAATACGTATAACATTCAAGACTGGTCAACTTAGAACGTCTTGAAAGCCATGTGGTTTTGCTTTCTTGTCAGATCTAAGTCTATAGTTCCTCTCAGTAAATCTCCTGCTGCAGATATAAAGTAGGATTGATTTTACCATTACATTGTACAGGCAGAAAAACCCCATCAGGGAAAGGCCTGCTGCAAACATTTCCATTAACGGTGCCGTCTGGGTCCGATCCCCGCTGTTCAGAGACGGGGCTGTTCATCTGTGTAATGTTCATATTCTGACAGGCTTCACCCTCAAATGTACAGTGTTTTTTTATGTTGTTTGTCAGAGGAAACGTACATGAAGTGTGGTTAGAAATTTGTTTGTTCTGGAAAGGCAGGATGTGCACCGGTCAGTCAGTTCCTCATTAGGACTACTGTCTCTGCCAGATCCTCCTCTGTCAAAAACCCATGTCTTATAGTTGTAGACCTAATAATGTCTCTGTATGTTCAGGACTTGAGTCTAAAAGTACACTGCAAAAAGTGACCGAAAAAAAAGTTGAAATGGCTTGAAATAGACAAATTCTTTCTTAATTTGCCAATGGGAAAAGCATTTTATTCTTTGATTTGACTTAAGTGCAGTTACAAGCTATTAAGATTAAGATTAAGAGTTAAGCAAGACAGGGCCTGGTTAGTACTGTGATGGGAGACCACTGGGAACATCAGGTGCCACAGTGGGGCGGCTGTGGCTGTAAAGTACCAAACTGTTGTTGTGTCCTCCTTAGTCAAGACACTTCACCCACATTGCCTAGAATGAGTCTGGTGTGGGAGGAGCCAATGGTACATACTTGTTGCTTCAGTGTGCCCCAGGGCAGCTGTGGCTACAGTAGTAGTTTATCACCACTGTGTTTGGAGGGAATGAATAATGACATGTGAATTGCCTTAGAGCACAGGTGTCAAAGTCAAGGAATGAATTTTTCATGGCCCGTTGCCTGCCATTGACGTCAATTACGTCAATTGCGTTTTCCGCTATTTTCATGTTCCCAGATGTCTATTATATCTAATATGTATGGGGATAAGCTTGAGAGCTTATTGAATCGAGCCAGCAGGTGGCAGCAGCGCTCTCTGAATGGTTTGAAAACAGTTAGATGCACTTGTTGTGCCTCTTTTTCTCAGCTTTTTGGTGATTTCAGTAAAACTTCCCTTTACTCAACTGGGAATTACAAGCTAGAAACAAAATTATTTTTGCTGATGAAAGTAGACAGTCTATTCTTTCAGAATCTGGTTTTGGATTTCAGACAGTCATAGTACACAATATTCTGTGGGTCTTGAAAAATCTATAAAAATCATCAGAAACTGCTGGCAATATGGGAGTACCTGTTCTGAAATGGGCTGGCAGTCAATGAGTTAATAAACATTGAACCAGTCCGGCCCTCGGCTCGCAGCAAATTAGTTTTTTTGGCCCTCTGATGTATTTGACTTTGACATGCCTGCCTTAGAGTGTCCTGAAAAGCTCTGTATTTTCTTCTGTATTATATTCTTTATTCGTCCCACAGTGGGGAAATTTTAGTGTTGCATCACCAGTTACAGAACAGTAGGAATGAGGAAAATCTCAAACTCTAGCATAATGAAGAAGCAAGAATATGTCTCTTAAAACAAGTTACGTTGGCTTGAACCATTGCCAAATCTTGCACAGCACTGGAAAAAACTGGTCGAACGCTGAATCAAATCTTTGACCCACATCATATTTAACACATGTTGTATCTGTCATATCGAGTTCCATATCTTTGTACAATACTTCCGTCTCATTTACTTCCGTTCTTATCTGTTCATATCTCTGTCAAATGTAATTACTGGCCCTAATTGTAATTCATTCTGGAAGTCTGCAGCAAAAAACTCTAGCTCTGATTCACCACAACAGTCAAAATGTTCTCAAGTTAGGATACATGTATTTCTATTTCAAGCTTTTTAGTCACTTTTTGCAGTGTGTATATTAATAATAATGTCAGTCACCAATAGACAGGAGCGGTACAGTGGCTGAGTGGATAGCGCAAAGCAAGAAGGTCCCAGGTTTGAATCAGGGTCTTTTGGAGTGGAGTTCCCCCCCGTGTCTGTGTAGGTTTCCTCCGGGTGCTCCGGGTTCCCCTACCATTATAAACATGTACATTAGGTATGAATAATGAGAGTGGATAGTGTTGGTTGGGGACTTTTATGCGCCGGTGTGTTTGACGTCTTGCTTTTGTCATCACCGTGTGGAGAGGATGGAAAAAATATCTGAACTCTGTAAAGCGTTTTGAGTGACCTTAGTCTGTAAAAATGTGCTGAAAAATAAAGATTACTTGCATACTTAATGAGTTCTTACATAATCTCACATGAATAATTATAATTTATTCCTGGAGAGTTGAAGCAGATCAGAGGAAGTATTCCTAGTCACAATACTGTCATGGGATTATTATTAGTCTTCTAGCAGCTCTGATTGGAGCGTGCTGCTTCATGACCCACTCGCCACATAAGCTGTTTAATTAAAATATGCATTCACTATGCTAATCTGTGAATGGGACCAGCGATAAGCAGTGAATAAAGGCATAGTCCATTGAAGTCTGCTTTCATTTACAGTGGCAGCTTAAAAATAGCATTTTTTATGGAAATGAGGTTTGTGTGGGAGGGAATACTGGGGAATCTCCTCGGTGATAACAAACCTCCTCCTCTGTGTTTCAGCCGCGCAGTGACGAGGCAGGACGCGAGCTCCAGGCACTCCGAGCGTCTGTGAGAGGAGGGGCCCCAGAGGAGGCGAGGTAAGCCCCCTCCCTGTCTCCACTGTCGGCTGCGCTGCACACTTACATCACTACTCTACACATCACTGGTATTGGACACACAAGTGAGCAGCATGAGAGTGTGAGGAGCCTGCTGCTGCTGCTGCTGCTGCTGCTGCTGCTGCTGCTGCTGCTCCAGGAGCGCTGAGCCGTGAAGCCCATCCCCGTGCACTTGCAGACTGAGGCTGGACTCTTACAGCAGCTGATGGATGGACACACACAGGGAGGAGAGTGAGTCGAGGGACAGAGGCGTGTGAGGGCACTGAGGATGCAGCAGGACGAGGGCAGGCAGCTTCACGCCGCACTGGTGGAACAGGAGGAAGATGAGGATGAGGACGAAGGCTCTGAGCTGAGCTGCACCAGTGACAGTATCAGTCGTGTGGAGCCCCTCACCATGCCCACCTTTGACGTCCCGTACTTTCGCTACATAGATGATGAAGGGACCGAGGAGGAGGACTGGAGCAGCCGCTCACTCTCCTCTATTGAAGAGGACTCGTCCACTGACTCTGCTCTGTCCGACAGGTTCAGTGTGATGTCAGGGACCCCCGACAAGATCCTGGAGAATCTGCTCAATGATCTGAGAGTGGAGGACGAGCAGGGGAACACGCAGGGCGAAGGTCAGTCACTTAGCTCTTTACTCTTCTTTTGACACTTTAAAACTTAGACTTTGACAGCAAGTCAAAGGATGAGACTATGGAGGTTCCACTGTCACCCCCTCCCTGTGTTGTGATCGCTGGGACAGCTGAGCCGACACCCCTCCCCTCTTCACCGGGTTAATCATCCACAGCCAATTCCCAAATGATTTGAGCCAGGCCCTTTTCCAGGATTTGAGTTTATGGTTATTGGTGCAAATACTGTAGCTTTGAAACAAGTCCAGAATAAGAGAAAAAACAAATCAACGCATCCTGTCTTCCGAGCAGGTTTCTGAGAATGTGACACTGTTGCCAAGGAAAAAGGAGGCTGTTTGTGGCTCACAGTGGAGCTGTCGTTATGGGAAATGATGATTGAACAGGCTCCATGAGAATCAAGACAGAGAGGAATGAAAGAGCAGAAATGCAACAAAATCAGTGAGGGGAAGGAGGTGAGGCATGAGGCGCAGGTTTGAGAAGGAAAAGTAGAGGTGACAGCTGATCGTTCAGCAGGACAGAGCCAGACTACACATGATGGAAACACACATTGATCTAGAAGTGGAGAAGGAATTCTGCATTATTTCTACTCATATTGTATCTTGAAAATTAGGCCGATAATAGTGTCGATTGAAGTGCTTGATGATTGAATTGTTCAATTGCAAAAACAGATAAGTGACATTAGAAACATATGAGCTCACAATTTGCTCATCTATTAAAGTTCCATACAAATAAAGTTTACCCCCATCTTGATGGAATTCTTTTAAATGAGGGGTTACAATCAGAGCTGCACCCAGTACACAGAGCACCAGCCCCTCACTGATCCTCCTGCAGGAGCGTTGATCTTTCAGCGGGAGCTTCAGGCAAAGTGGGGTTAAGTGTCTGGCCCAAGGACACAACGACAGCAGTCATCAGTGGGAGTCGTGAAGTAGGTCTTGTGGTGGGCTCAAACCCACAACCTTCAGGCTTAAAGGCCAATACTCACCGACTGAGCCACTGTCGCCTCTTTCAAACAAAAGTAGGGAATCCATAGACTGTAAATATTAGTGGACGTAGTGACACCTATTTCCTTCGTTAAAATGTTTGTGTGACCAACATGGGCATTTTGAAAATGTTAGCCGGCACGAGCCCCATTCATTTAACGAGTGCCTTCAAAAGTCCACAGCGGCTAAACTAGACTGGTCCAAAAAAAATACCCCTCAGCATTGACACACATCTGTAATGTAGCATTGAGCCAAGAGCCGACTTTTGGACCATCCTGTAAAGTCGTTTTGAGAGGAAAAAAGCGCCATAAGAATGCACGAGATAAATCTGTTTCTGGGTACACCCCCACCCCATGTCAGCGCACATGCTCATGGACCTTTGAGCCGGGACCCGCCCCCATTGGTGGTGGCCCAGTGGCTGTATGACTCTCTAGGATCCTAGAGACCACTGTGATGGAGAGTAAAGGCACCATGCTGTCATGATAGTAAATATACAGTATTAGATTAAACTATAAAAACAATAATACTGTTAACTTTGTCATTTTATTTTATAGAATGTGAAATATCTTCAGTAGAAATCATATGGTGAAGCTAGTATGAAGCTTGTGAATAATGCTATCATTCTTATGTATTATTGTACTACCACTAGAGGGCGGTGTAGAATTTGTTTTAGTTTTTTCACAATTTGAAAATGAGCGGCTGCAAACATAACTCTGTGATTGCAAATAATATGTTTTTGCAAGATAAATGACCAAAACGAATTTAGGAGCATTAAAGGCAGAACAATGCTCTGAGCGTGATGTCATAGGGGTACAATGACATCATACTATAACAGGACTGAGACAGGAGCTTTTAGGGATGTTTGTGCCAGAGGTTCCTGATATTAGCCTGGATTGATCTAAAAACAACTCCACAGGTCTGTGTTTTATGAGGAAATATACATATAATGTGTCTCCTTTAATATTTCACGAGACACTAATACAGCAGACAGAGGCATGTTAAGTTCATCCGTGTCCGTTCACCACTAATTGCTTTGGCTTTGGAGGTACAGCTTGCTGATGGTTGTTCATTAGTCTGGCTCGCTGACTCCATTAACAGGAGGTCTCCGAAGAAGCAGCGTCTCAGGGTCAGAGTCCAGACCCAGACCAGACCACAGTCCAAGCCACCATCGATCTGAACTCAGCTTTTAGATTGTGAGTACTGGCTCCTCCACCGGCCCAGTGACCTCTGAGGCTGAACGGACGGTGATCATGACAGATTGTTGAATTCCCGATAGAAATTGTTGTTGTTTTGTTGGAAAAATTTAATTGGAAGTGTTAGTTTCTGTGTTTCAACTATGATTGATGTGTTTGTTTTGCATTTGAATCTACAATATTGTTTTCTTTTGGAGTTATTCTTGAGACATCAGTCATAAAGTCTATCTATCTATTTATTAGACCGGGAAATTGTACATTGTTCAGACCGGACATAGCTACTAGCTCATTGTTCAACCATAGTCCCTTCACAGAGGCAGAGTGACAGCAGGCCTAGAGTGCGCAAAGAATTCATAATCAGATGGTTCTACTTGGAAGGTCAAATCTATCTAAGATATGTTGGGACTGTGGGAACTAGGCAAGGACAAGATCAATATTGTTGAGCTCTGAGTTGAGAATACAGCTTGCAAACAAGGTTAGAACAACTTTCACTTAAAACACAGTAGTGCATTAAGTCTTTATCTTCACTTAAGCCTGTTGGAGTTTAGAGCTCTAGAAACATGCTCTCAATGCTGTCCTTGAATTAACGGTGTGTGTCCATTATCTGCCTTTACGCTGGTTGAATAATGATATAGAAGCAACTATATTTACCCTGTGCCTTCATAAAAAAACAAAAACAAATGAGGCAGTTTTGGAAAATGTTTAAGGAAAAAAAAGCTGTTACTGTACATGTTTTAAATATGACCTGTGGACATAATCGTAATATTACTGAAATCTGTAAAGACAGAAACGACAAAAGGATGCATCAGAAATGTTACTTTTTGGATATTGGCACTAACCTATTTGCTGCTGATACATGGACAAGTACACAAACCTTTGTCAACATTCCGTGCAGAAATAGCACATGACATATGCAAGAGATTATAAAAATGAATTTAGGAGGAGGGTTGCAGCACAAGCTCTCTTCAGTTGAATAGAAGCAAGGCCTGTTTAAGCTGAGGCCACTGTGTTGAATATATCAAAACTTCAGGGACTTTATACAAAGACAAAGTTATCAATCAATCACTCTTCATTTGTAGAGCGCCTTTCCTTCACAGGGAAACACAAACGCTTCACAGTCCACATCGCACAAGGCACAAATCATTACACCAAACTAAAACCAAAATCCCCATTAAAACACAATCAAAATCACACAGGTAATTAAAAACCATTAAAACATTAAAATCACACAAAGGATTAAAATAGTAAAAAGTGCAATATAGCATCTTCATATTGGACTCCTATTAGTGCAGAGAATATTAGCTTACAGGCAGCTGTTTCTTCAGAGTTTGAAGCATAGACACATAGTTAGAGGAAAACTGCATACAGAAGATGGATCTTGCGGACTTTGATCTACTCTATAATGCCTTATAAATAAACTAAACATTGGATTGTGCCATAAAGTACTGTGGTCTATCATTAACAGGCTGCGTTCGAAAAAGAAAAACTCGTCTGAAGTCACTCAAATACCCAGGTTAACGCAATTACCAAGCAACTATAAATGATCCATGCAAATTAGGTTTACTCCGCTTTACTGGGTAATCACAAGCCTTTAACCTTGCACACAAAAAAATGCTCATCTTTCATAATGACAAATGATTGGCGCTTATTTGAACAAGAGCAGATCAATTTTACAAGTGCTTATTGAAATGCAAAAGGAATTGGCAGGATGATGGATTTCACAGCCGATGGATTCGGCATCAATGAATCTATGATACACTTCCTCCCACTGCGAACGCTCACTTTGAGGTTACGTGAGCCAACAAAGACAGGATTCTTCTGCTTTGTTTCCGTCTTGTAACTAATAGTAAACTTTATGATGACTTTGATCATTTCGTCACGATATTTCCTTTGACTTTAGGGTTAGGGATATTTCATGCAAGAATGTGAAATAATGTATGTAGTAATAACTATGTGGTAATAACTGCATATTATTCATAAAGTGCTATAGGCGCTTCTCGTGGAATTATTAATGCACTGTCCAAAGTTGCCCTGAGGCAGACTGACAGAAATGGGGCAATCAGTATGTCCCATCAGGCTCGGGCCACCACTAATTATTTATACACACACACTACACACACGCACACATCCCACACACATGAGTTGAGATTTTCTTCATTTTATTTTTTTAACCAAGTCTCGTTGAAATAAATAACCTCTTTTTCAATGGAGTCCTAGACAAGAGGCAGCAAAAGTTACTTACAGTTAATAACATACAATTACAGATTATAAAAGCTCCAAATCTGGATTTAAAAGCATTCAATGAAATAAATTAATCCCAGAATGTTTGATTTGGTTCTGATCTAAGAGACACATTTTAACAGTTGTACCTGTGTTTTGCAGATGTGTGTAATAAGGGGTTAAACTGACTTTCCTGTATAAACAATGATCAGATTTACTGGAAGACTTACCGATTAAATATTTATAATGTTTTCAGCTGTAAAAATCTAGCCGCTGCCCGGGGAGCTGTACATGCACAGTGCTGCAAGAAGAGCTTAATATGTGTTATTTATAAATGTGTTTATGTGTGTACGTGTTTATGTGTGTACGTGTGTACGTGTGTATGTCTGTATGTGTGTATGTCTGTATGTGTGTATGTCTGTATGTGTGTATGTGTGTACGTGTTTATGTGTGTACGTGTGTATGTGTGTACGTATGTATGTGTGTACGTGTGTACATGTGTGTACATGTGTATGTGTGTGTACATGTGTATGTGTGTGTACATGTGTATGTGTGTATGTGTTTATGTGTGTATGTGTTTATGTGTGTACGTGTTTATGTGTGTATGTGTGTACGTGTGTACGTCTGTATGTGTATATGTGTGTACGTATGTACGTGTGTATATGTGTATGTCTGTATGTGTGTACGTGTGTATGTGTGTATGTATGCACGTGTGTATGTCTGTATGTGTGTACGTGTGTATGTCTGTATGTGTGTATGTGTGTATGTCTGTATGTGTGTACGTGTGTACGTGTGTATGTCTGTATGTGTGTACGTGAGTATGTCTGTATGTGTGTATGTGTGTACGTGTGTGTGTCTGTATGCGTGCATGTGAGTATATGTGTGTCTGTATGTATGTGTGCATGTGTGTATATGTGTGTATGTATGTGTGTACGTGTGTATGTGTGCATGTATGTATGTGTGTACGTGTGTATGTCTGTATGTGTGCATGTGTGTACGTGTGTATGTCCGTATTTGTACATGTGTGTATGTGTGTACGTGTGTATGTCTGTATGTGTACATGTGTGTAGGTGTGTACGTGTGTATGTCTGTATGTGTGCATGTGTGTATGTATGTGTTTATGTGTGTACGTGTGTATGTCTGTATGTGTGCATGTGTGTGTGCATGTCTGTATGTATGTGTATGTATGTGTGTATGTCTGTACGTGAGTATGTATGTGTGTATGTCTGTATGTGTGTATGTATGTGTTTGTGTGTATGTCTGTATGTGTATGTGTGTCTGTCTGTATGTATGTGTGTATGTTTGTATGTATGTGTGTATGTTTGTATGTATGTATGTCTTTGTGTGTCTATGTGTGTGTGTGTGAGTGGGTGTGTATGTCTGTATGTATGTGTGTATGTCTGTATGTGAGTATGTGTGTCTGTATGTGTGTATGTCTGTATGTGTGTATGTGTGAATGCATGTGTATGTGTGTATGTCTGTATGTATGTGTGTACGTATCTGTGTATGTCTGTATTCTTCATGTGTGTGTGTGTGTGTAATTGGCATAAGCAGTAAGCGATAACTTCACAGCTGCTTCTATTTGGATTAGCATAATTGTGACAGGGATTTCTGCGGACACGAAGGAGCCACACTGAAGCTTTCACAAGAGCTTTTCCTTAATAGGATTTGAGCGGCACTTTCTTCGAGTGCGGCGGTCTGTCTCGAGGTCCGTGCGCAAAAAAGCAATTTGTGTGTGATAAAGACTGACCACACTTTTAGTATCCGTAGAGATGTAAACGCTGTCAAAAGTTACACTCTTACAGCTTTGTGCGTCTAAAATGCACATAAATAATACTGACTTTTAAACCACAACTTTTGACCAACGAAATGAAATCCATCTCAATCCATAGTTCTAAGTTTGGTTCTATCTGTAGTTTGCAGATGCATGTTCGTTTTGGTCTCTGTCAAAACAGTGATAAAGAGTTAGTCCATACATGTAAAAGGGGGCAACAGGGGCTCGGTTAGTACCTTTGGACCTGATGGGTGTGGGTTCGATCCCCCCACGACTCATGTCACCTGCTCCTACTGATGTCTGCTGTCGTTGTGTCTCTGGGCAAGACACTTAACCCCACTATGCCTGAAGCCCCCGCCCTCTTTGATGAGGATCAGCAAGGGGCGGGTGCATCCGAAAATGCAATAATAAAGGGGATGAAAATGACATGTTCAAAGTACAGCCTGCGAAGAACTCCCAGAATTCTGTAACTCCTACAACTCTGCTCCCGTTCAAATTGATGGAATTGAGAAGAATTTGCCCAAAAAGTTAATTTGTTTACCTTCTGTTTCGATTTAATAATGTTTTAGTTTAATAACTTTTAATAAGGGCTAAAACTGGTTATTAAAAGTGAAAAAATAGTCTCTTTTGTGCAAGATATATCACAATGAATGTACATTTGATTACATACAATGAATTCAAGTTCTTACCATACCATTATTTTTAAGCTCAGAACTGCCACAATCCTTCATTTTACAATGCGGCCCCTCTTACATAAAAGTTTGGACACCCTGGCATTAGTCTGATGGTGAGATTAAAAAGCTGAGGCATTTACATTATTGGCTTATCTGCAGTGACACATGAGAAAATAATCAAATGGGATCAATGTCTTTTCTGCTGAGTCCAACATTCTCACGTCACATTCGTGCACTTACACATATCGCAGCTTCTGATGAGCTTTTTGTTTCTGCAGATACGCTTCTGGACGACTTCCTGCTCACCTACCCAGTGTTCATGACCACCAGCGACTTGTGCCAAGCTCTTCTGGGACAATATCCTTTCTGTGGTTTAGTAAAAAGTGGTAGTATGTTGCTGTATTCGTGATGCGTGTATGTTCTTTACGACGATGTTACATGAACTAAACAGAAAGACATGTAAAAGAATCAAACGATAGTAACATGAGGAGCCGTGGTCTAAAGATTCAATTTGTCAAGTCGTCATTACTCTACAATTGCGATTAAAAACTAGCAATACTTTCTTGAATCAAAATGGTTTTAGAATCAGAACTATTTTTATTGCCTCTGGAAGTAACAGGAAGTCACACACTAGGAATTTGCTGTGTGCTCCATTTGCCATAGAACACGTTATGAACAAGTTCCAAATAGATTAAGGCATTCATGATTGTAATTAACGCATAAAAACAAGGAAAATAGAGCACACCGTAGAACCACGACAACCGTCTGTGGCGCCATCTTGAGTTCTTGTTTCAAGTACACACAAAAAAATGTTTTCTTTAAAGTACATTTGAGAGATTTTTTTATCTGATAATTTTTCAGTTCAAAATTGTAAAAAGAATTGTAGAAATTGGTTGGTAGCAGCCCTGCAGGCCCAACATTTGGCATTTTTCCACAGAAATATTCATTATACCTGAGATTTGTTTGATATATTTGCTGTTAAATATTCAAACTAGTGTTGTGTTGTAAAATGATAAGGCTCAGAGCACATGGTCCTCCAAAACATTCGTCTCATTGGGAAAAAAAGTGGAATATCCTCCGATATTTTGACATATTATAGTGTGACGAGAGGCCAAACAGCTCTTTGTTTATTTTTGGATTTCAGTTTGTGTTTCATGCAGAATTTGTTTGTTTGTTTTCATATTCATAATAAAGAATATAGAGTTTTGAATTTCAAGTCAGCTTGTTAATTTTCACCTGACAAACTAGCCTCATACCAATGTCCATTGTATTTCTAATTAGGAATAACTCTTTAAACTTTAAACATAAATGGTTCATTAAAAAGTCAAACATGATATGTCTAAGGACACGCATAAAATATGTCAAAGAATTCAAAATAAAAATACTATGCTCCTTTTAATAATAAAACCTTTAATAAAAACAACTTATTCATAAGTTGGTCTGTAATGATTCTTACTGTTGGTCCAGTTTTGGTTCAGTCCAAGCTTGTTCTTTCAGAAATATTAAAACTCAATTTCAGATAAAAGCAATCATATGGTCAAAACACCTGCATAATGTAAAACTAACATATGCAAAAGATGAACTCAAAGCAAATTTTTCAAAAAGTGAATGACCTAAAAAGTGGTTGCCCCTGATCAGCATGAGGCCCCTGGAGTCTGTGAGATATGCTTCATCTGCGTTCCACATCTCAAGTTTTTATTGGAGTCTGAGTTGGTATCTTTGGCCCCTGCCTCTGCTCTTAGGGCAGACTTCACGCTGGGGCCGTCTGTCCACATGTGAACTCATTAGCGCCCCCTGCAGACTGCCAGATGACATCAAACATAACATCTAAATCCTTAACCACACATCACCTTCTGCTCCAAGAGGAGTCCGAGGAAAGAGGAGAGGACAGAAGTGCTGCGCAGGAAGCAGAAAGTCCTGCGTCTGGTTTTACAGTGGATGAATGTGTGCCGACGAGTTCTGAGGGAGGACCATCACGTCAAAGCATTTCTCAAGGTACAATATGTCACTCAATATGTATCAGTTATCGCTGTATCTGCAACTTCAATTCAATTCAAATCAATGTATTCTGGTATAGCCCTAAATCACAACTGTAGTTATCTCAGAGGACTTTTTAAAAACCGTTGAATTTGCCAACACAGATCAGAAAATAAAACAGTTCAAACACAAGAAATGCACTGATAACAAACACATAGAGCTATTGGTCCATAGAACAATTGTAAAGTGCTTTGAGTGACATTGGTCTGTAACAATGCGCTATATAAATAAACATTGCTTACTTACATTGAATGTTGAGTGTCCTGGATCATCACCACTGTTAATTTTATATCACATAAAAAATAAATTCTATTCTAGTAATCACAGATGGAAATTCCCCCCAAAATGACAGCTCTATTTGCCATTTTTCTACCAAAATAAGGTGAAATATTATTTCATCTGGGGACGCAGGCATAAATGTATATGGAATTCAAAATTGAGAATATTAAATACTGTCCCTTTAATAATAATAAAACTCGCCTCCTTACTGTTGAGCCACTCTTTTTGTTCAGACAAATTTAAAGCTCAAGTGAAACAAAGGCAATCATTATCCCACCAGATATGGAAGAAAGAAATGCAGGGGCTTTGCTTTCCTTCTTTTTTCACGTTTATCAAAACACAAACGATATTTTTGTTGCCCACCACTCTCACAAGCGAGTGGGACTCTTGGGCTCCATGATGAAACAATTATGTAAAAGACACAGTTACTATTGCAGGAAAGTGATGCATGAGGAAACTATACTGTACATATTATTTGGAAATATTCATATTCATAAATCAACATTTCTCACCAATAAACCCAATTTCAAAGTCTTATTAAAATAGAAATGAAACAGTACTTCACTCCAAAGCATTTCAAATAAGACATCTATAAAAACTAAACAAATAGCAGAGCTCTTCTGCCTCCAACAATACACACACACACACACACACACACACACACACACACACACACACACACACACACACACACTATTACTATACAATATTGTAAAAAACCTGCAAGCTTTTAAAACAAAAAGCGACAGTAGCTCAGTTGGTAGAGCATTGGCCTTTGAGCCTGGAGGTCGTGGGTTCAAGCCCAACATGGGACCTACTCCAACTGCTCCCACAAATGTCTATTGTCGTTGTGTCCTTGGGCAAGACACTTAACCCCACGTTGCCTGAAGCCCCCGCTGAAAGATTAAGGCTGTTTCACCGCTGACGGAGCAGCCGTCTTCTTGCAGGACTCACCTCCTGCAGAGGATCAGCGAGAGACCGATGAGCATTGGGTGCATCTCTCATTGTCACCCCCGACCCAGAAATGAACCAATAAAGGGGTTGAAAATGAATGAATGAATGAATAAAACCTGCAAGCCTCAAAATGGAAAATGTTTAAAGGATGAATTTTCCTTTTCTCATCTTTCTTTCTGTTTATCATACTGTTATGTTATATCTAATGTATGTACACTTCTTACTTAAATAAATAGAAAAAAAAACAAGTGATACATGTGAATAGGTTATTAACAATAAACACAGCTAACATGACCTCACATGTCGGGCGTTTATGCAACAATGTGCAATAATATCAGAAAGTGCAATATGGACCCACAAGTGTCCAACAGAAGTTTCATCACTGCAGCAAACTATGAACAAAAGCACAGTTTCCATGTGAGTGTGCGAGACTTACTCCTAGTAAACAGATGCAAACGCTGATTACTTTTACCATTTTCATTTTGGACTCTTCAAAACAGCATTTCAGATTTCATATTGTGGAAAGCCGACACACACACAATGGAAGCACTGTCAAACACAGACTGTGACGTTTTGCTGCTCTCTGTCGCAGACTCTGTACCGTTACGCACTTGGAGACTTGTACGAACACCCAGCTCTGGAGAAGGAGTTGAGGGAACTGCAGGAAATCTATCAAATGCATCGTCGAAAGTGAGTAGAACAACCACACAACGCTCCAGAAGAGGCTTAAGACTGAGTTTGGAAACAGAAGCAGCTGATGGCACAGACACAGGACTAGCCTTCTTCTTCTGTCGCCTTTATTTAGCTCCTCTGTCAATGATTCTGTTCTGAAAGATTCCTTTGTTCTGGGCCCGGCTGAATGGAAGCACCAAGGCACAATACAAGTCTGAAATGTCAAGAAAGTAATGAAAAACATCTTATGAAACTGAACTATTAAAGGGGACATTACATGAGGAGAATAGACCTCAGCTTTTGACTGCGATGTAGTTGTTTTTGAGCGATTTAAAGGTGGAACTAAGCGCATTCATCAATGGCTTTATCTAATTCAACTTAAAATGTTAAAAGTGACAGGCTTTTGTTAGTAATCATTTTGGTGATTATGGCCGTAAGCGTGAGCCATAACCACCAAGAGTATGAAATCTGGTTGCACTGTAATCTAGACTTATACTGTATGTAGACTGAGCAGATTGGATCACCAAAAATTAGGACACCAAGAATATGTGCAACCCACGCCTGCGTCTAACCTCTTTAAAACTAGAACTCCCAGAGCAGTCATTTTGACGGTTCCCATTCACAATAATTAGAAGTTTTAATATGTTTGGTAACACTGTTTGATTATGAAGTGTTTCTATATTATCTAATTTTCTGAGAGGTGTCCTATATATTATGTTTGTTTATCTCTTTGCTTTTGGGACCAAAGACAAAAATTTCAGTTTTGTCTGTGTTTAACTCGAGAAAGTCGTTATGCATCCATACCCTGATCTGTTGAGAGAGTCCTCTGGTCCATGTTCTCCTGCAGCAAACTCACTTTATTACAGATTTATTACAGAAGCAAATATTCTAATTGTCTGAGTTTCACCTCCTCCTACCTGAGGTGACGTTGCGAAAAATGTAAAAAATATGCATTAAAAAGCTGATTACAAACTGTGCAGACTTTAATGTGACCACAGCACATTTTTAAAGGGGCGGTGCTAAAAGGGATACGGCAAGACAGAAACCAGTGTGTGGACATGTTTCTTTGTCACAGATTCTCAGGTTGAAAGAGGCGGTAAAGTTGTTATAAGTGGAACAGAATCTTTCTCTAATCACCTAAAGAGAACGTGCGCCTGGGGAGTCATCAGCTCGCCCTAAATTAGCCTTGATTTGAAGTAAAGGAGGCTCCCCATGGGTTGTATTAGGGACTTTTGGATTTGCATTGTGTAAGTGTGTGTGTGTGTGTGTGTGTGTGTGTGTGTGTGTGTGTGTGGGTGTGTGAGGGGGGGTCTGTGAGTGTGCTCATGGGTGTGCTTGTGTGTGTACTTATTTGTGTTTGTGTGATGTAAAACTGATATTTTTCCGTGGAGAATGTTCTGGAACTGGGGTAAACTGGGATAGACACATTGCCTAGAATGAGTCTGGTGTGTGTGTGTGAACGTTTGGTGGCGGTCAGAGGGGCTGATGGCACATACTGGTTTCCTCACTTCTGTCAGTCTGCCCTAGGGCAGATTAGATCACCAAGAATTAGGAGACCAAGAATAGTACAACCCACGCCTGCGTCTAACTGCTTTAAAACTAGAACTCCCAGAGCAGTCATTTTGATGGTTCCCATTCACAATAATTACAATGTATGACAGTATTATCGGGCAGTTGTGACTACAGTAGTATAGTTTATCACCACCGTGTGTGGAGTGAATGAATAATTCCATGTGAAGCTTCTTTGAGTGTCCACAAAGCGCTTCATAAAACTGATGCATTTATTTATCTTTGAATCCTTGAGAGAGACTTTTACTCTATAATATTATGCAAAACAATGTGAATGTGTTGAAATGTTTCCGATTCCAGTTCTCTAATGGAACAATGCAACTCCATATGTTACAAATACATATCAAAGCTCAGCTCTGGCCTTAGACCGGGAGGTGGTGTTGTATAAATGCTTCTGAGGACAGATTGTCACAAAGCGTCTGCAGTGAAGTCCTCCTCTAAAGATAATGGGGAGAGCTCATAAATATTAGAGCCTGGCAGGTATCCACGCCCACAGAGCGGCGTCCTGGAGCCAGAGCGGGGTCCTCTCTGGTGGAGCCATGAATAAGGGATGCTTGTCTGCACATGGTGGTGATGAAGGGGGCAGGTTGTGGACTCCCCAGAGATGGAGCAGTGTTTGGGGCTGAGGTGGAGGCTGCAGAAGGGGTGGGGGCTCGGAGTGTGTCTGCTGTAGTGTCTGCTTTGATCAGGATCACAGAAATGAAGCCCAGGGGTATGTCATCATGTGTCACAGAGGTGCAGTGTCTGAAGCATGTTTTATCAACATGAGAGATACATAACAAAGCTGTGAGAGAACTGGTTAGGGCTAGGACTCCTGGAGCAGTCAATTTTACAGCTTTACGTCTTTGGTCTTCATAACTTTGTGATTTTTTCTATATGAAATTAACTCGATCCTTGCTTGGTACTAGACTGGTCCAGAGCATTCTCAGCTTGAAGTAAGTGCTAGTTACCATAGCAACACGCTGTTTACATGCAGCTGTTAGTATTTAGTTTTGCTGTTATTTTTTTTATATTCAACGTTATATTTCATTTATATTCAAGTTTTAGCATGTATTAAAGATAAACACTCCACGAATTACTTAGTTTTAAGAAAAATAGTGATGAACTAAAACTGTATTTTGGGTTTTTCTTTTTCTTAATGGAATTTTGAAAAAAGAGTAACCCAAAAAAACAGTTTTAGTTTATCACTACTATGACTGCTCTGGGAGTTCCATTCTGGTAATCTCAGGCTAACCCTCCAGACACAACAACAGTTGATGTTCCCAGAGGTCTCCCATCACAGCACTAACCAGTCCCTTTCCTGCTTAGTTTCAGAGTTTGACAGGATTTGGCTTTCATATGCAGCTGTAGCCTATTGTTATACATCTGCAGTGATCTACTCCCCAACCCCGCACAGATACACGGCTTGTTTTAGTTGGAGGTAATCTTGGGTCATCTGTTTTTCAACCAGCCCTCGTCCTCACTCGGTCGGATCGCCGTAGCGGTGGGAACAGATTGCCAAAAGATTACAGGGTTTTGCAAGATGAGTGCGAGTCTGGGTTTTCATCAGTCCAGCCTTCTGCTTCTGTGGACAGTGAGGAGTGGTCTCCCGGGGCCCAGTCTTTGTGCCGACATGTCTATTGTGGACGTAGCGCCAGCACAAGCTCAGGGACCATCTATCATGCTTCACGGGCCTAAGTGATGAGAATAGCCTGATTAAAGTAAGGGCCATACCGGACCGTTCAGCGTCTGCAAAGCACTCTAATCCTGGTGGGTGCTGCTCTGAATAACGGCGTGATTGGTGCAAAGAACAGCACGCATTTAATTTACTTTGATAATGAACTGATCAAATATTCTCTCTCTTCTTTCAGTGCCAGCGATGACTATTCTCCACACAGAAAGGTTGGTTCTTGTAGAAATTAAGATTAAGAGAGATCCTTTATTCGCCCCGCAGTGGGGAAATGTCAGTGTTGCATCACAAGTTACATAACGGTAGGAATGAGGAGCACACAGCAGAACATAAGAACAATAGCTATACTGTTTAAAATAAAACAAAATCTCCAACTCTAGCATCAAAGGACAAGTATGAAATCTCTAACTGTTATGGGTCGCTGTTTATACTGTGAAAAATAAGATACTTGGTACCTGCTGGACTATGAAGCGCACTGGTACATTTTGTCCACATACTGTATACACTGCAAAAAATAGAGAATAATTGTTTTAATGAAAGTGATTTTTAATCGTAAAATTTGCCAAATTTAATTACAAAATTACAAAATTACAAAGCTCTTTAGTCTTAGTTCAAGAACTGTTGCTTTATTTTCTCATTTCCAAGGAAGAGATTTTTTGTACCTTTTTTAAATGTGGTAATTTGCTAAAGTTTGCAAATTTTGATTTAAGGCAGTCAAAATGTGCTCAAATTAAGATTGTAGACCACGCTTAAATGTAATTCGCAGGTTTTCCCTTCACTAACAGCTGATAGAGCCAAACAAAGTAGATGCATGACTGTTTTAACTGGTTATAACATGGTTTAATGAGGAGGTGTTAAACAGCCAAACTATTCGTTTCCATGTTTGGGACTCATTCACAAATGTATATTTACAATAAATGTGTGTCCTGTGATAAAATAATAAGTCCATAAACATATATAACACACAACAGCTCTTCTTTACAGGCCGCAGGGTTCAAAGAAATCAAAAAACTTAGTGGTTTCATAGTCTGGCAATTACGGTTCAATTTTTTAAATTAGCCACATGTACTTCTGTTGGTCATGATGCGTTATGTAAAAAAGTATAGATTTTAAATGTGTAAGCTAACATACTACCTGCAGTTTAGCACATGGATTGATTCTATAATAACAACAAATTATTTATGAAGCAAAGCAAACTGTTTTTGAGCCAGGAATTAGTTAAATTAATGTCATTGCATTGTTACATTTTGGTCGGTTTCAAAGTTGGGTACCTCAGCTTTAATTGTAAACATAGGATCATGTAATTTCCCACTTCAACCACTAGATGGAGTTTTGGCACATTCCAGTCATCTCTTACTCCTTTGCTCATGTTTCTCCATGCCGTTTCTATGACGACTAAGATATTATTTCACAGTCTATCCAAAACATGATAAAGTAAAGACAAAAACATCTGTGACTTTATTGGGCAAACATAGATTTAAAAAAAAACATCACTTCAAGCTCTTATTTCCTTTCATTATTAGTACTCATCGCTCAACATAAATAATCTCTTTCAACTTTGTTTGGAAGTATTTCACCTTTTCTTCTCTTCCTCCCAGAGCAAAGCATTGTTCCACCAGCTGAGTTTCAAAGACAATGGATTCCAGCCCAGAGCCGCACACAGGGAAACCAAAGAGGGTGAGTAGTGATGCTATTCTCTGCTGCACACACGGACGTTGAACCGAAGACCTGACAATGGAGCAGTCTGGGGAAGCACACATTCCTCAGTGTGACGCCGACGCATTTGCCTTTTAAGGATGCATTTGTTGTTGAATACAGAAGGTTAAAGAGCAGGGGCGTCTCAACAGTATGGCTTTCAAATACCTAAATAAGTCAGACGTTTATTACCTTTTATACAATTATGAGACATTTTTTTGCCTACATTCTAAGCTTTATATTCTAAGCTAATGAGCAGAGACACTTGAGGTAAACTGCTTCTGGGGCAGATTAATAATACATCAGTTTATATACATGCTACATATTGCACTTTTCAGGACACATTCATCTCCACGTGTCATTATTCATTCTCTCCATAAATGGTGGTGATACATTACTACTGTAGCCACAGCTGCCCTGGGGCAGATTGACAGCAGCGAGGCAACCAGTATAGGCCATTGTTCCCTCCACCAACCATTCAAGCACACACCATTCTAGGCAATGTGGGTGAAGTGTTTTGCCTAAGGACACAATGACAGCTGTAGCCGCCGCACTGAGGCACCTGGTGTTCTCTGAGGTCTCCCATCACTCTACTAACCAGGCCCTGTCCTGCTTAGCTTCAAAGGTCTGATGGGATCTGGCTTTCGCATGCAGGTATGGTCAGGTATTGTCAGAAGAAAAGCTTCTATCGGACCATCTCCAAGCATTCTCAACGAGCCCTGGGTCTCCTCGATGTCTGTCCATAATCTACCCGCTGCTTCTTCACAGAAAGGAGGCAGTTGAGGTCGCTCGGGCATCTGTTTCTGATGCCTCCTGGATGCATTCCCAGTCAAAATGTGCTGAAAAAAAGATACATTTTGCCAAATTTGAGCAATTGTTTTTCTTTTTACAGTGTAGACATAAGTGACCAATCCAACCAAGTATAGGACATGTGTTGATGTAAAAGTAAATTTGTCAGTTGTTTTAACACTGATGTGTCGTTGCAGTGCTGTGCCACGTGTACATCTCTCTGGACTCATACCTGAGTGTGAGGGCCTCTGGGGACGTCGTGGCCCGAGAGCTGCTGCAGGCGGTGGCTGAGAGGATGGACGTTCCTGTGGGGGACCTGCTGCTGGTGGCCATCGCTTTCCCTGGAGGTGCAGACACACATTAGTGACCAGTGGCAGAATAATGCTGAGATACATCAGATTTAACCCTTTAATGCACGGGTGTCAAACTCTTTTTGATCGGGGCCGAATTTAAAAAACATAAGAGCTGGTTGTAAAAGGAATATTTATTTCTTTTACATATTTTTGTCTTTTGAGAAAATCACTGTATTTAACATGAGTTTGAATATTATTTTCTTGTATGTTTGGAAACTTTTACAAATATACTGTTACGATACTGTATTGTTTAGGTAGAGTGTGTGGCCTGTGTCCCTGAATGCCTCTCATTGTTATGCACATTCATTAGCAGAGCTCCTCACAGGACTGTAGCTCAAGGTCACACCTCACTTGCTTTTATTGCTTGCTTTTTCTATCAATAGGGCAAAGATAAAGGTTAAGACTAAATGCATTTTCTGGAAGACAAATCGAAAGTGCATTTTGCACTGATTTAAGCAGAATTATCAGTCATAAAAACGGTCCTACATTTGTCTGAGATTTCCATTTCAGACAAAACAATGTGATAAAAACATCTCACTACAGTTCCTCGCTCTCAAAACAGTTCTTGTTCGAGCACTAGTTTATTAAAGCTGCATGTATACTTTGGCCTTTTTTGTTCTAATGTTTTGCTTCGCTCAGTCCTGGTTTTTGACTGGTTGGTCGTCACTCAGTCCTACAAAAAATACTTAAATCACAACAACAACAAAACTTTAACAGCGGCTGAGGGCCAAGATTGTCCCTGAATAGTCTATAGAGCAGGACTTCAGCTTGGCCCTTGGCTGAAGTCCTGCTCTATGGACTCTTTCTTACAATTATTCTAAAGATATCATGTTTTCAATTAAGTTATGTAACGTTTAGAAGAGTCTTTCTGTTGAGACAAAAACAATGTCTTATGAAAGAAAACATTTTGGAACCTCGGCTCAAAGGCTTTTCTTGTGGTGGTTGTGGTGATGTATCTAACATGTCCTGGTCCCTGCTGCGGTTTAGAAGAGGCTCTTATTGATGTCACATGATCTGTGTGCAGGACGACTGCTGCTCCAGCCTCAGGACAAACTCTTCTCTGACACGCTACGACCAATAGGACGGCTGCATGTGTGCAGGAAGGACCTGGGAGAAGTGCTGGTATGAAATTTAATTCAACTCAATGTATTTTTGTAGACACTGCAAAAAGTGAGGAAAAATAAGTTTTAAAAAATTGCTCAAATTTGACAAAATGTATCTCCATTTGAGCACATTTTGACAGCTTTAAAACAAGATTTGCCAATGGGACAAAGCAAAATTATTTTGTTTTTTAAAGGTACAAGAAATGTCTCCCTTGGAATGAGAAAATAAAGCAACAGTTCTTGAAATAAGACTAAACGGCTTTGTTCCATTGTTTTAAGACAGACAGAATATACATGTACACAGATTAAGATTAAAACCACTTGATTCAAGCATTTATTACCTCATATTTTATCACTTTTTGCTGTGTAGCCCTGAATCACAACAGTATCTAGAAGGACTTTGCAAAGCTGTCGATTCACCAACACAGATCAGAGAATCAAACGGTTCAAACACAGGAAATGAAATGTAATGATATAATAAACACATAGCCATCGGTCCATAAAGTGCAGATGACCAATGTCCATCAGATCAGATTCTGAATGTTGAAAGATGATCATAAATGTCGTTGAATGTCAAATGTCTTGGATCATCACCATCTGATATGACCATGAATGTAGTATTTGTGCATATTCTGTTTTTACCCTCATTCTTTTCTTCAGAACCCCTTCACGGACAACTCCGAGCTGCAGCAGAGGACCACGCACATGCTCAGTCTGAACGCATGGGACGTGGCGGTGGCCCTCACCAACTTAGACTGGGCCCTTTTCAACTCTGTCCACGAGGTTCGACTGCAGAGGAAACACATCTGCTTTCTTACTTTTCACTTTTTATAAGGATTGGAATAAGATAAGATGGACTTTATTGATCTTACGATGGAGAAGTTCACACTATAGTTTTGAAATGTGCTCTTTACTCAAGTGATTTTGTGGAAAGTCGGACCTATGTTAATGGTTTAAAAACCCTTTATGATAAGATTCTTTCAAATTTACTGCCAACAACAAACCAAACCAAACAGTTAAGATTGTGCCAAGAGAAAAGCACATTTTTGACACATTTTCCAAGGCTTTGGCAAATTAATTAGTAATGGCAAGAAGATGAATGTGTCTAACAAGTTGTGTCTACAAGTGGGATGAAGAAGTATAAAAACAAAATCCATCCAACAAATAACTACATCCATCCATTGTCTACCGCTTTATCCGTTGCCGAGTTGCGGTGGTTGCAGTCCGAGCAGAGACCAGCTGGAGGACCAGGACATTTCTGGTTTAGCTCAGAGACATAAGGCTGCATCCCATATTTCTCTCTTCTTCACAGTTTCACAGTCCATCCTGCACATATGTGATTATAATTGGGGAGATACACCATACAACACAAAAAACTTGTGAAATTATAGCCATTTCTTGCATTGCAATATTGTCACATATTTTACACCAAAAACACATTTTCTCCAAGTTGACAAGATACTAACGCGAAAAAGCAGAGTCTATGGACGGCCAAACTACTATTTACAATCTGGAACATACGCTGGACTCGGAGAGAGGCTGCACGCACTGATCAGAGACTGCGCTAATTCTCTGGTTCAGTTTCTCCCGCCTGTCAATCACCTCCAGGAAGCGGGTCACAATTTGGTTTGCGTTTGAATGAATGAAAGAGAAAGATTGCTCTCTGACTAAAGCTTGATGGGATTAATGAAACTAGTTTTATCAGTAGTTTTACCCTACTGTCGCAATAGTAATCCTTGGGCATGTGTATAAAGGCCAATAGCACTGTAATGATGTTTAAACCAGAGAAAAGTCAAAATGCGTCAAATGGAACCTTTAAAATTGACCTTTTGTTTAAATAATTTGTTTTATTATTATTTTAAAATGGACCTTTTATCTATGATATGCATCTATATGTATTTGAATGGTTCTTTTGACCTTCAGCAACAGTTGGTGTACTTCAGCCTGAGTCGGCGGTCGAGCGGCGCGCCCACCGTGGCGTTGGAGCTGCTGCTGAGCCGCAGTAACGAGGTGCAGCTGTGGGTGATGACGGAGGTGCTGCTGTGTCCCGCTCTCTGCAAACGGGTGCAGCTCATCAAGAAGTTCATCAAGATCGCCGCTCAGTAAGTGACACGTTTTACCAAAGATTTTATTATAAATCTGTCTGTTACAGCGACAGCTCCCGACGTCAGGACACGTCAGGACACACCATCAGCTCGCCACGCCACGCCACAATCATCTCCGCTGTATTTATATAGCATTAAAAAAGTTTCCAAAGACAAAAGAGACAAAAGTAACAATTTCAAACATACTCGTCTGCCAGTTTTATGCATACATATAAAAATAGAATTAAGATAAAGAAAAACAAAACAATATATATATATATATATATATGACTATAAATATCAATTATAGAAACATAAATAAAATTATATATAAAATAAACAAAACAGAGGACCACGCAACTCAAGCGGTGTTAAAAGTGAGAAACAAACCAAATTATATCTGCTTTTAGTTTAAATATACTGCAGATTTTTTGCCAATTAATGTGAATTATTGAATACGGCTGCAAAGCTAAAATTATGAAAAGATATGTCTAACAATAAAATATGGTGAAAGTTTTACATTTTATTCTTTAGAATTCTGTAGAATGTTATAATTATTCAGATTTGCACTTTTGAGGGTGTTTTTCTCCCGTTTCATTATAGTGTGTGAATGACCATGGTACCAATTGTAACATGTTCCAAAGCTGTGAAAATCCCATTATTCAAGATAGCATGACATGTCTCCTTTAACCATGAAAGCTGTATGCAAACATACCTTCTGGTGTGGCGCCCTCTGGTGGCCTCTCTGTGAACGGCACGCTCTGTTTTTCAGCTGTAAAGCACAGAAAAACCTCAACTGTTTCTTTGCCATCATCATGGGCCTGAACTCTGCAGCCGTGAGCCGCCTCACGCAAACATGGGAGGTAATGAAATCCGTGTGTACTTTTATCAAAATATTAATGTTTGTAGACGATTTATTTTGTTTTCTCATTTTAGAAAATACCAGGGAAATTTAAAAAGCTGTTTTCGGAGCTGGAGACGACAACAGTAAGTGGAAAATAAAATATACACACCAAGAAAACAATAGCGCACAAAACAAAAGATACTTATTTGGAGGTTGTTATAAAAAATATTGTTCTCACTTTTTGCTACACTGCAAAAACATAAAGGTACTGCTTTGACCCATGAAAGGTTTACTTTCATGGGTCAAAAGTTAGGAACTGTGAAAAATGTGGGTAAAAAGTAGTTATGATATGGTATGTAAACTTATGACTTTAAGATGGACCTAGTTTAATATTTTAATATTAAAACTCGTAATTACATAAATACAACTTTTAAACTCAAATTTGTTAAGTTTTAATCTCAAAATGATGACTTTATTAAACTAGTGGAATATTAAGAGTTTCTGACTGTCTTTAAATAAGATTTTCCAATGGAACAAACCAAATTATCTTTTTAAAGATGGACAGAAAAGTCTCCCATGGAATGAGAAAATAAAGTAACAGTTAGAAATAAGATTACATTGTCCCATAGGTAGAGTAAATCTTGTTTTAAGATTTCATGTCCCGTGAGTCCTAAAAGTCGCGTATCACATCTTCTCTCTCGTACCGTTCTGCTCCGTCCAGAGAGAGTTGTGTGTCTGTCAGATTGTGATTGGACAGTGGTCATCCAGACACTTCATGGATCTCTCTGATGTCTGGTTTCTGTCCTGACAGGATCCATCGCTGAACCACAAAGTCTACAGAGAGGCCTTCAGGAAGATGAAGTCCCCAAAGATCCCCTTTCTCCCGCTGCTTCTCAAAGGTATCACTGTGACACGTGTACCACGTTCTTTTCACAATCTTTATTAGATTTATAAGATTAAGATGAAGATTCTTTATTCGTCTCACAGCGGGGAAATGTCAGTGTTGCATCACAAGTTACAGAACAGGAATGAGGAGCACACAGCACAAGAGAATATTAAGGCAGGGCGGCACAGCAAGAAGGTCATGGGTTTAATTCCACCTCAGAGCCTTTTCTGTATGGAGGTTTCCTCTGGGTGCTCCAGTTTCCCCTACCACTAAAAACATGTATGGCGACCCCGCTCCCATCTCTGTGTGAAGCGAGAGAACAACTGCACACGATAATTGTAAAGAGCTTTGTGACTCTGGTCTGTGAAAGTCACTATATAAATAAAGATTACTTATTTGCTTAAGTACCATACATTCTGGACAATAAGCTGCAGGTTTTTCCTCTATTTTGAAGACTGCGGTTTATTGTAAGGTTGCTTCTTAATATTTTTTCTTCTATGGAGCCAGATTTTGCCAAGTAACAGTAGACCAACAGAATTGATGAGTTGTTCAGAGGTCCAAATAAATGTAAGATTTATCAATCATGCAGATTAAATAAAGTTTAAAAGTCCTCACTTATAAGCCTTTTGTGTAAATATTTTTTATAATAAATAGGTTTTGGTTTCTTTTTTAAAGACGTCAAAGTGAAAGAGACCAGTAGATGTTGCTCCTTATCTTTCTGCTCCACACTGGAAGATTAAGAACAGTCGGTGACTCAATATTTACGATGATGAATGTTTTTGAGCTACATTTTTCAATATTGCATTGTGCGGCTTGTACAAGCATAAAATTCAATTTCTTTCTAATAATTAGAGCCGGATACTTATCAGGTGCGGCTGATAGTCCGGAAAATACTGTAAAAATACTGTAAACTTGATTGCAAAACATAAACTTACATGTGTCTGTGGATAAATCAGTCATACACCAGAAAGCAGCATGAGGCTCAAAGTGACAGTGACACATGTGGTCCTGTATTGCACAGAATTGCACAGATGCTTGACATGTGAGGTCAGGTCCGCAGTGTTCATTGAATTCTTGTCTGTTTGCAGATATCACGTTTATTCATGAAGGCAACAAGACGTTTCATGATAATCTGGTGAATTTTGAAAAGTTGGTGAGTTTCATAAAACTGGACAACATGTGAGTGAAGCGGCAAAAGTCAAAGCAACTCTCTTTTTGCAGCACATGATCGCAGAGGCCGCGCGAGTCATCCGACAGTGTCAGAACGACGCCATGGGTAGGTTTTCTAATCTTCAGTTTGTGATCGAACATATGTACCGCTGGGTTTGAAATGTCAGTGATGTGGTCATTTGGGAGATTACAACACGTTTTATCACCCAACATTAGCGGATGTCGAACCTAGATATTGTCCTGTTTTCTATTTTCAAATGATAACATTATTGGGCTGATTTGGGGAGATTTCAAAGTGCAGTTTCAGGCAGGGCAGCCCAGGAATTTATAGGAACTGGTTATTTTTTGTCAAGACGAATGGGCAGCTTTATTATCAGAGGAGAAGCAACTACCAAAAAATCTAAAAGGGAAAAACACATTAGTAAGAACTGGGGGATGGAGATTTCAGATCCGTTTACAAAAGAGCAGTCATCATTTGAAAACAGAAAGTATTCCACAATAAACGGCTTTATGTCACAGTTCTTATTCTTTATATATAATAATGATAACCATAACATGCAACATACATTTTTACTTACTGCGCTTTAGGACTAGTAAAATAAACAAAAATAAAAAACCTAGAAATAAAATTATAGGTGGGTTTTTGATGAGGCCAAAAACACCAAATGACCGCCTGGGTGAGTAAACTTTCAAGCGTAAATGTACACAGAGTCCTGTTTGATTATCGTACAATTCTAGGAACCGGCATCACGCAGAAGAGCAGCCCAGAAGTCCGAGCGTACGTGGATTTCCTTCACATCATCGACAATCAACAGACTCTTTTTGAGCTCTCAGTGAAGCTGGAGCCACGGGCCTGAAGGCAAATGCAACTGTTCTACTCTCCAAGGATTATAACGGCTGTAATGTCTGTAGGGTACATGATATTCAGCATTTACATTGTCTGTAAAAGGACAGTGTTACTCAGGAGGACGTGCACTCCCCTCTCTGGCCACAAGAGGGAGCCACATGAACAAGGAATGCGCTAGTCTGCGATGGAGACCTGAGATTTACATGTATTTAATGATAATGATAATAATAATGATTGTAATAGTAGTAATAATAATGTTTGGTTTCTGCAGGGAACGGACTGATATGATCTTGAGGAAGTTTAGTGAAATTAAAGCTGGAGCACCCAACTTTCAAATCACAAATATAGAAGTGTGTCCTACAATCCTTTGCTCTGAAAACTGTTTGCTTCAGTTGCTAGTTTTCAAATGCATGTATTTTTGTGGCTTTTTCAGACTTAACTTAAAAAAGAAAGGACCACAATCCCACAGCCAATCTTCTTTCGGCCCAAAGCATCAAATAGTGACTCACAAGGATGCAAAAAATAATGTGTTAAGAAATGTGATGCGTTTTAAAACAAGAACGTACACAATTCATTCCAAAATGTTGAATGGGGTCTTCTTGCCATCGCTTCCTCTTTCTACACATTTTATCTTGATCCGTCCATGCTGCAGACAAACACACGTACAGAGGCGATCACATTACCCCTTGGATGCGTAATAAGACCAAGATAGGATGTTGTTTTTTACACATTTTACTTTTACAAGACTCATTCTGTTGGGACAAACACCACACGTTATTTATGAACATAAAGTTAGGTACCCCAGCTTTTGCACATAGAGAGATCAGTCCAGTTTGATCTTTTATAGTTTACTTTAAAATTTGATTCCATTTATTTTTGCACTGCCCAAAGTGATTTAGTGTTGTCATTTCTGCAACAACAGATCAGAGAATCAAATAGTTGAACAGAGGAAATTCATGGGCTATAGATTCAGGACTGAGGCTGTAGAACCAGGACTTGAAAATGGGTTCTGAACTAGACCTGTCACAATAATTACTTCATAGACTACCACTCTTTGATAACTGATGGGTACAACAATATATTTGGGGGGTTATTTTTTTTTTAACATTTGGTTTTCTTTCCAAAAGTGGACTGATTTTGGCCCTAAAAACACAAACAATATTATCACCAATAACAATAATTTTATGAAGCAGTATATCGTCTATCAAAATGAGTCATGGTGACAGGCCTAAGGTGAGCCTCCGAGCCAACCCTGCAGCCAGTGGCTCTAACACTTCCAGAATTCTAAAATTACTAGAACTCCCAAAGCAGTCATTTTGATGGCTCCATTTTCCACTAGTTTTTTAAAAGTAAGTAATGTATACGGTACTCACTTTTAGTGCTAAAACTGATTCATATAACTTTAATTCAGCAAAAACGGCTTGTGGAAAGGCTAAATGCTCAGTGCCAGTAAACAGCCTGTTGCTATAGTAACTGCGAGACAAAATTACTGCTTTGGGAGGTTGAGGTAGAAAAATAAACGTTAATTTCATAAAAGTATTTACATCGAAACAAACATACAGAAAAGATCTAAAACTTAGGAAGACACAACAAAAATCGTCAATTTGACTGCTGTGGGAGTTCTAGTGTTAAAAAATGTTGTCTACAAAATTCCAAAAACAACCTTAAAAATGTTGATGTCACGTTGGAGTTAGTGGTTTCAACTTCTTTTGTCCCTCGACATAAATGACCATTCTCGCTCTCACTTCATCTTGTTTATCACTAACAAACATTTTCAGGCTCAACCTTTAAACAAACGAGCGCAGAAACTGTTGAACACAAGCTGTAGACATTCTGATAATCCTCATAAGGATTTCCTCAAAAGTGGAGCAGACGAGACGCAGCATTTATTTTTCAGGTAATAGTTTTATAGTTTGCGAGTAAATGAGTAAATGACCGCCAACAAACACACTCTGGTCTCTGGTTTGAAAGTGTGGCTTGGTTTTGCTGCAGGACATAGTGTTGTGCTGTTCTGTGACCTACAAACTTGTACTTTTGGTGGTGAAATAGAAGCTCAACTTGTGACTGATCTTGTGGACAATCAGTGAAACAAATCTGCGTTTTCATATTTCTGACAGACGTAAAGTGTAGCTGCCGTCTGTGTTTTAGTCGATGGATCAAAGACATTCAAAAGCGTCTGCAGTCGTAGCGCTGTTGTGAAACTGTGGACTTTTGTATCACTGTTTTAGGACTGAATGTACTACTCTACTGCTTCAGAGTTTTGAGGTATATATATACGGTGTACTTTTCATTTGTAAATATATTCAATAAGTCTGGATTGTAATTATTTATTTTCTTCCATAAACCAATATCGATCCTACTGAATGTAACTATGTGCTCAGTGCATGAGGAAGCGAAACATGCACTGTCCTTACTTTGAGTCCAGTGTGGATGAAATAAACTCTTGATTTTGTTTTGCACAGATTTGTTACTGAATGTAGTACACACACACACACACACACACACACACACACACACACACACACACACACACACACACACACACACACACACACACACACACACACACACACACACACACACACACACACACACACACACACACACACACACACACACACACACACACACACACACACACACACACACACACACACACACACACACACACACAAATTGTATATTATATTAAGTTGCAGAATACTGAATATCTGCAGTACAATGTAACTACTACATTAACACTGTGATATATTTTTAAATTTGGATCCACATTTAGCATGGGTTAAAGGGAGAAATACAGATTCTCCAGGAGATACATGCTTAATACAGTCTTCTTACTGTTTGTAGCATGAGTATCTATAGGAAGTATGTAACTTCGGGATGTATAATATCAATCAATCTTTATTTGTATGGCACATTTCAGACCCAGGGCAACGCAAAGCACTTCAGTTACACATCAGGGCACATTCACTCCGGGTCCAATGGAAGGAGACTCTGGTGCACTTTGTAAAAATGTACGGGAATAAACCAAACTCTGTCCGAGTATGATCATCATTGGGAGAAATTCCAAAGAAAACTTAATATGTTACTTTTTAGCGCAACTAATGTTTTCACGCTGTATATTTTACCATTATTTAACCAGGTTAAAGCTTTTCCAAGAGTGATCTAGCAAAATACAATTTAATCACACAAAAATGTAATCGAGAAAAACAATAAAGTAAAGTCCAGTGTGGCAGCATAAATATGTTGCTCATACATTTGCTTGGGTTCCCACTGTTTAGGACAAAAATATTATAATTAAGGCAGTTGCAAATGTCAGATGAAAATGCAGCTTACAACTTGTTTCTAAACTTATGTAGAGCTCTATGAAAAAATAAAACATTTTCCAATCCAAAAGAGTAAGATGAAAGACGACATAAAACTCCCTGAATAACAAAAGGTCTTTCGAATAGACTATTTTATGCAGAGAACTTTAGAGACTGACCCATGGTATATAAAAGACAAAACAAATCAAACAGCATGTTGTGAGCTAAAGTAGAAACTCATTTTACACCAGTTTATTAATTGAATAGAAATATTATGTAATAGGATAAGAGAAAACAACGATTGCAGATGGATTTCATAATTTAATAATCTAATAATTAATATTGTCTGAATTGTCTCAAAAAATCCCAACTAACAATGAACCATTGGAAGGATTCAATATTCCTTGAGTCTTGAACGTAATCAGAAAGTGCATGAACAAAACATCACCGGTTATAAACGAGAACTGCACTGAAGGTTACAGCAGAGATTATTAAACCATTCACTGCAATTCATCTTTTCAACTCAGCGACTCTTCCGAATCCTTCCCAAATGAGCCAAACACTTTCAAAAACTATCAACGTCTCCCTTCAGCCAGTTTCCCAAAAGTTTGATACCATTGGTCGTCATATTTTGATAACCAAAATATATAAAAAATATGTGTTAAGGGGATTAGCATTGTGGACCAACACAATAATAAAAACATAACTTGTGGAGTACCTCAAGGGTCGATATTGGGACCCACAATATTCATAATGTACATCAACAAAATATGCCAATTATCTAAACAATAGTAATTCATACTTAATTCCTTTTAAACTCTTTACAGATGACGCTAATATGTTTTGACGATGACTTGGAGACCTCAGGCCACCATCATTGGGGAAACAAACTTCCTTGAGCAAAGTTCCAATGTTGAACCCTGTGTGACCCGCTTGTTCTCAGCCACAGCCAGATGTCCCGCGTGGCCTTTACCCTGACTGTCAGTGGCACGACCCCTGCTGCTCTCTGCCTTGCACCCTGCCATTTCCTCCCAAACACCAGCCCCACCGTATCATTTCCCTGTCACCAAATTAGTGGCTAGCTGCGGTGGCGCTCTAATGAGAGGAAGAAAGAGGGCAGAGTACAGGAAGGCTGCGTCTTCATCGTCCCCATGCAATACAATACAGCCAATCAATCCACTGTCCTCCGCGCGTCGGCCGGGCAAAATCAACAATAGCACAGCGGTTATTAGAGAAGAGAAAATGGTGTTTGGTAAAGATAACACCTCTGATTTTCAGCAAAGAAAATAATGTGTGTGTAATTTGTCTCTGTCGCGGTTTGGAGAGAAAATGGTCTCGTGTATTCCTGGTTTAATGTCTCTTATCGAACGCGTGTTGTGGTTTTGATCTCTCGGAACAGCGAAGGCCTTGACTTTACAGTGACCTGGAGGAGAGCAATCATTGAAATGTACGAATGCATAATGTGACGGGGGAAGGTGCGTTCACAACTGAAGCGGACTCTAATGCACTTTAAAAAAATATATAATAATAAATAAAACCTTGCTTGAATTGGGCAAAATTGATGTTTTTAGTTTATAATTATCTAAAAAAAATCACTATAAGAGAACCCAATGGAACGGGAAAATACGTGTCTTGTTTTGACAGAGATGCAAATTCTCACTTTCATAGAATAAATATGCTACTGCTGTTAAAATAACACTTAATAACACCTAATAACTACCTGTCCTATTTGCAAATCGTATTTTTAGAAGTCAAGATATTCTAATAATCTTAAACCACTGTATTCAGGACTTTAATCGCTTTTTCCCCCCCTTTTTCAAACCCCAAATAACTATACAATAAATACATGTAGTTCCTCACACTCAAACAGGTTGGTTCTATCACTAGTTTTAGCATTTATCCTCCACATCTTGAGGATATCTTTTGAGACAAAGAAGTGAAAAAGAGACAACCACTTCATTTCACAACATTTTACTTTTAAAACTTTCTCTATTGGAACAAACCAAACGTATTCATTATGAAAAAGTTAAACAACCCATCTTTAAGGAGAAGATCAAAAATAGATTTGAGCTTGTCCCACTGGCAAATCTTTTTATCAAGGGAGTCCAAATTTACTCAATGACAAGATTCGGGCATTTATCAAAGCTGGAGTCCCTACATTACAAAACACAAACAATTAAACTAAGTGAAATCCATCAAACTTGGACCGGGTTCTTAAACACTTTTGTTTTTAGTAAGTAAAGTTATTTCTATAGCCCGTGGGTTGAGCTGAGTGAGAGGACCGCCCTCACTCAGCTCTCAACCCAAAGCATCATAGTCTGTTATTCATGAAAAAGATCAAATGTTTATCTTAGCTAAGACAAGTGTGCTGCCATTATTTTGGGTGGCACAATGGCTGATTGGATGACACTCTCTCTTCTCAGCAAGAAGGTCCTGGGTTTGAATCCTGATCGGAATGGGGCCTTTCTGTGAGGAGTTTGCATGTTCTCCCTGTGTCTGCGTAGGTTTCCTTCCACTAAAAGCATGTACTGTACTTAGGTCTGGCATGTGACAAATTCCCACAACAATTGTGACTCTGGTCTGTGAAAGGCGCTAAAAAGATTTCTTACTTTTTGACTTGAAATAATGGCGTTACCTCATCTGTAGTCTTGCCTTTTTGAGTTCTCCTTCATGTCCCACTTGTTGGCCTGCCATACACTGCAAAAAAATATAAGATATGAGGTAATAATTGCTTGAATGGAGTAATCTTAATTTGAGCACAATCTGAATGTCTTAAAAGATTTGACAATGGGACAGAGCCATTTAGGCTTATTTCAAGAACCGTTGCTTTATTTTCTCATTCCAGGGGAGACATTTCTTATATTTTTAAAACGAGATCTTTTTCCTATCGGCAAAGAGTTTTAAGGCAGTCAAAATGTGCTCAGATTAAGATACATTTGGCCAAAGTTGAGTATCTTTTGACTTATTCTTCATCACTTTTTGCAGTGTATGTGATTGACCTGTGTATTTATAGCCTGTGCTTTTCCTCACTTGTTGTCTTTCCTCGTTTGTTTTTAGCACAAAATTTTTGTGTTTAATCTTTACCCTTGACTTGGTTTCATTTAATTAAATTACACATTATCTTGGGTTCCTTTTTTCACTTCACCTCATGACATGTACTCCTCCATTCAAATGTGGCAGTAGTATTTGAACCACGATAACAGAACAGTCTTGGGAGAGTATACGAGCATGGGTGATCTGCCGTGTTTCTCATAGAAGGCCATCAGTGCCTTTGAATAGGTCTCTTCATCAGGCCTGGATGAATGAATTACACTAGTCTGTTAGTATTCCGGGTCTGGCGTAGAAAAGGTCAATGTCAAACGCACCTCATTTAAAAGTCAATAGCCACCGTGCACATCATCTCCTGGGAATTCTGTCCGCGGGCGCTCCAGACAGCATTGTGTATCATTCAGTTAGGAGAGGGCAGCCGGAGTGCTTTTTTAATCTTGACCTTCTCATAAAATATGCTCCCAATCCAGAATTACATGCTCTAAACTGGAGACATAAGCTTCCGACAAATCAGAGCCAGACTCGGGGCATCTCCGGGGAGCAGTTAAGCGGTGACACGCACGGACAACAGGTTTGGCACTGGTTAAACGTTGCTTTATTAACGCAATCTCTGCATCTGCAACAACGCATGCATTTAGCATTAGGAGCACAGCGCATTTAGATTTCACATGGTTTTGATCACATATACACAAATATTTTCTATCGACATATCTTCTGATTTTGGCAAGAAAATTAAAATACTGAATGTAAAAAATACTGAAAAGTATGCATTATTGTTGGCCAATAAAAGTGGAAATGAGAGGATTTACTTGGTCATTTCATGGTTTTGGAATGTAAAATCAGATCTTAAGTAGGATACTGTATATATAGAGATGAGTATGAAGGGTAAAAGAATCTACTATATTTTTGCATGTTACCACCAAATCGAAAATTACAGGCTGCAAACAGAGACATGTGTTTGAAAGAACACAACTTCACCTGGGAAATAGCCAAAACTATTTCATGGGCAACAATTTTGTTTTAAAAAAGGTAGAAAATTGAGAAGGTCTGAGCGTGATGTCATAGTGGTACAATGACATCATACTATTGCAGGACAGAGACAGGAGCGTTTAGGCAGAAGGGGCGGAGTTACCCGTTTGTGCCAGAAGCTCCTGATATTAGCATGGATGGATCTAAAAACAACTCCAGGTCTGTTTTTGATGAGGAACAATGTTGCAGAATGGTTAAACGCTTAAATGGTTCTCCTTCATATAGTTTTTTGTGTTCATAAACATGATCTTAAGAAATATTTGTTCATCCGAAAACATGAAAAGAAACTATTCTCAAGTATAAAATACACAGATAGACATAAAACATAGAATAACAGATGACCAGAATGACTAAAACACTAATGTATAGACCAATTATTCTATTCTGCTTGAATATACAGTGCATCCGGAAAGTATTCACAGCGCTTCACTTTTTCCACATTTTGTTACATGTAGGTGTATAGTTGAAGGGGCAGTTGTAGGAGACTAAGACTTGTAAAACTTGAGAAATCCTAAGACAAAAAAAGGCAATACTTTTGTTTTTCAACATCAGAAAGAGGCTCTGTCCATGTTGCCATAGTAACAAGTATAAATGTTTGAACACAGAACATTTAACGCAAGGTTACCTAACTTTTAAACCACAAATATCTATGTTATAAAATCTAAGTTTGTTGCTCTAAAACAGTTTGAATCCATTGCTAGTTTTCACGTGTATGTATTTTTGGCCGCTGTCACAAATCGAGATCAGCTTTTTCAGACAAAAAAGTGAAAAATAAAGGACCACCCTGAGAGTTTAAGGTGGTCAGGATCTCTCTTTTTGTACAAACAACATGGATTATTTATGAAAGAAAAAGGTCCAGTGCCCATCTTTAAACAAAAGGTGCATGACAACTCTACTATCAGTGCATAAGGCCATGCTTGTACCTGATTTGCGGCAGAAGTTCCCAAAATTACTGTGGATAGTGTTTATAAGGGGAACAAAGCAACAAGCTCCACTAAAACTATAGACACTAACTTGTGTCTGTTAAACACTGGCTCAGAGCGACAGGAGAAGGGCCACTCCTGCTATGATCCACTTGGCTGCAGGCTGCTTGGTCTTCAGGTGCAGGGAGCAGACGTAGGTGCTTCCTCTCTGTTTGGTCCGGTACAGAGGACATTCATAAGTGTTCTTCAGCTCCTGCTCCTCCGACAGCACGGCTCTCACGTACACCACCGGCATGGCGGGGGTCAGCTCCCGCAGAACCGCCTCAGAAACCACTCCTGCCTGACTGTCCCAGCGCGCGCCTGCAACACAACACACACGGCTGTAGGGAACTGACACAGAGGAGATTGCAAAGAAGACTAAAATCCATCCATCCCTTTTCATCCGCTTTATCTGTTGCAGCGTTGCCTGGGAAACAGTCTAAGCAGAGAGGCCCAGACTTCCCTATCCACACACAGTTCCTCCAGATCATCCGGGGCAATCCAGAGGTGTTTCCAGGCCAGCTGAGAGACATAGTCCCTTCAACATGCCGTGGGTCTTCCCAAGAGCCTCCTCCCCAGAGAGGCGTCCAGGAGTCAGAGCCTCCTCAACTGGCTGCTCTACTCCGAGCTCCTCCCGTGTGACTGAGCTCCTCACCCTATCTCTAAGGGAGAATTTTGGTCATTACCCAAAGCTCATCTCCATAGGTGAGGGAGGGAACGAAGATTGAAATCAAGAAATCAAGGCTGTATGTTTCCTGTATGTGTTCACATAACAGTTCTTGTGTAGAACATAAGAATGTAGACTGCAGTACGGCAGGTGGCCTTTGAGCACGTACTAGAGAGAGACTGGAGAGCTACACCCTATTCAGATATTATGCAGTAAATATAATAGATGCATGAGTAAAATACACATTAATTTGACCCACAGGATCTGAATACAACAGCCTTGACACGTTCTGTACCTTCCATAAAAAGCCCGTGGATGTAGGCTCCCTCGCGAGGCGGGTGTCCAAAGTCCTCTTTAGTTTTCTTTGTGACGTCGATGGTCAGACTCATCCGGTCCAGAGGCCACTCGTTCTTTCGGGCAATGCTCTGAAGCACAGCTGCAGAAGGAATCTTATGTAAATACTGTTAATAATCAAGGCAAGTGTAGCACAGTTCATACACAAGGCAAATCCATGTGCTTTCAAAACAAGAAAAGAAACATTAAAAGCACACAAGGCATTAAAATAATAAATAATCATATTACATTAAAAGGGTGAAGAGGAAATCCTTGCACAGCTGAATAGAACAGTTTTTAACCTGGATTTGAAGAAGCCTTTCTTAAATTTTTCGGGCAGACTGTTCCAAATTTCAACAGCATAATTCTGGAACAGTGCCTTGTCCTGACTCTGGACACCAGCAGAAGACCTGTCCCTGTGCTCCTCAGAGTCTGAGTTGGTTTATAGTTGGCACTTTATACAGACATTTAACAAATGGTTGAGATGCAGTTTGTTTGATGGTAAAAGTGTCTAAAACCAAACGAGATGCCCCAAAGAGGTATATTTCAGTCATAGGGTAGATATGGCGACTCAGAGGGTGATCTACCAAATGGTTGAGGAAACCATTCAAGGGTTAAAGTCTATTCTCTGAGCCACAGGAGGTCAGTGCAGAGACCTGAGAACAGGACTAATGTGTAATCATGTATACATTATGGTCTTCCAGTTAGAGCTGTGTTGTGTGCTGTACAAGTCAGTCTAAATTATTCCATGATAGATATCCACAATTACGTTTTGTCAAAGAATCACAGAAGAATCATATCTCAGTATATTCATGATTCTGAATGCACTAACGTTTACAGTGGCAGTGTTCACCTGTGAGGAAGGACTGAGGGTTGAAGAGCCCTGAGAGCCAGACGACTGCAGGAAGAACAAAGTCCTGTGTCCAGCTGTCCAGCTCTTGACAACTCAACAACACATCATTAAACCTGCAAAAGTGTAGAGATAGAACAACTCAATGTAATGACAAAACATTATGAGTTACAAATATATACATTTACAGTAACTAATACATATAATAAAGCATATACCAATACAACATACATAAACTAATATAATAATATTAAGTTATTTATTTGAATTAGGGGAGTGGATTACAGCAATTTTAGTGATGCATATTCTGTATCACTAAAATAGTAATGCAGAATACTGCATAACAGACAATTACCTTTGCTTAATCAAGTAACATAGTATCTGTAAACTGCATGTTTATGATATATTTTAGGACAATGATTAGTACTGATAATTATAATAAATCATTAGTTCACAGAGAAAATTCCAAAGCAATTTCAAAGCTGTGTGACACAAAATAATAAAATTCTGTGCACTTGATGTTCAACAGTTTCACATAGTTTTAAATTGTATAAAATTGAAATGATTACAATTTTGTTGCAACCCTAGGTCTGACGCAATCCATTTTTTTTACATTTATAAACATTGATACTCCCGCTCCTTATGTTAATTATTATTGCATTTTCTGAGATCAAATTGTTTGATTCTCTGAATTGTTTTTGGTGAATCGTGATTTAAGGCTATACAGAAATAAATTGAATTGAACTGAAGTCTTTTTTTAGTGTAAGACATAATATGCTTGCATGATTTTTCATGCAGTGAAATTGTGCTCAAACAAAGTGTGCAATGTGCGTTCACATAAATTAGGTTTTCTACATTATAATAAATATTTCCTGCAATAAAACCAGGAAGAAGTGTGGCTGACGACACAGTGAAAAGTAAAAGTTACCAGTGAGCCAGGGTCTTGGTGGAGGGATAGGACAGTCTGGCCCAGGAGAGAGGGACCACATCACTGGACAGAGCAGCCTGCAGCGTCTCCATGGCAGCCGAGATCGTCAACTCCCCCTTTGGAAACACCAGGAACAATCATAAACCATAAAATATGAAGAAATATTATGCATTAGCTTTGGCCATTAAAAATAATAATGGTACTTTTGAATAACATTCTCTGTTTTGGAATGTGAAATAACATCTTCAGTAGAAAATATTTGGTGACACAAGCACCAAGCGTTGCATTCTGCCTGTAACTCCTTGAGGGATTGGGAACCACCAGAGGGATATGTTGAATTTATTTTATTTGTTTTGAAAATTTGTAAAGTACCGACTGAAAACACAGACATGCGATTACAAAGGACATAATTTTACCTGAGAAGTTACCAAAACTAATTTATGAGGAATATAATCATATTATATAATATTTTTGTTATTTTGTTAATGACATCACACTAGCTTTTAGACAGAAGGGGCGGAGTTACATGCTTGTACCAGAAGTTCCGCATAATATCGTGGATGGCTCTTCAAAAAAACTCAATTTTTGATGAGATGCAATGTTGCAACAAAGATAAAAGCTTAAAACAATGCACAATTTGTCTCCGTACCTTGAGGCCCAGCTCCAGCTCAGTCAGGGACCTACGGACTTCTGCGATGAGGCGGTTCATGAGTTCACATTCCTGAAGACAGACCAACGTGTACGGAGTCCTGTCCGCAGCTTTAGACATGAGCTCGGTCATGTGGTACTCCTCTGGGAGGCGATCTAGTATGTCTTCAATCACACACTTCACCTGTCAAACAACTTTGAATTAGGCTGGTTCTCAATACACGACCGATCTAAAATATGGATTATCACACAAAGAGCACCAGTGGGGGCTCCGTCATAGACTGTTCTGCTCCCTCTCCCAATGCTAGCGAGAGGAACGCGTCTGCGCGCGCAATTTACAGCGCGGCTCTTCATCACTACAGACTCTTCCCCGTGGCATTCAGAGATGCCACCAAAATCACAGAGCACCAGCCCTTCACTGATCATCCTGCAGGGGGTGAGTCCACAGGAGGATGGCTGCTCTCTCGGTGAAAGCATAGCCTTGATTTTTCAGCGGGGGCTCAGGCAAAGTGGGGTTAAGTGTCTTGCCCAAAGACACAACAACAGCAGACGTCAGTGGGAGTCGGTGGAGAAGGTCTCGTGGTGGGCTCGAATCCATGACCTCTACCAACTGAAAGCACATGTTCATGTGCTTTCCTATGTACCAGTCAATTAGTAACGATTTAGCCCAGGGGTGGGGCTAAAGGTTTATAAGGACACTCCTGAGGGGGTTGAGAGAGTGAGTTGGAGTTTTGGAGAGAGAGCTGGAGTATCAAACTGTTGTACTTTTGAGTTGGCTGTTTTTGTTTGTCTGTTTTTTCCTGCACTGTACATATTTTACACTGTTCACTGTTTTAGATCCTGTGTGTATTATGGCTCATCTTTGACTGAGCCATAATTTTTTTCACAACATTTTAAACAAACCATTCACATTTACAGTTGTCCAGAAGTTTGTTATGACTCAAGCTCAGGCTTATCACATTTGTATTGTTTCTTGACAATGTTTACTGCTAATTTAACTCATTGCCTGCCAGCCTATTTCAGAACAGGTACTCCCATATTGCCAGCTGTTTCTGATGATTTTTATAGATTTTTCAAGACCCACAGAATATTGTGTACTATGACTATCTGAAATCCGAGATTCTGAGAGAATGGACTGTCTATTTTCATCAGCAAAAATAATTTTGTTTCTAGCTTGTTTCGTTCCTCTGTTATCCCCAGTCGAGTAGAGGGAAGTTTTACTGAAATCACCAAAACGATGAGAAAAAAGAGGCACAACAAGTTCATCTAGAAAATAGCGGAAAAAGTCATTGACACATTAATATGTCACACAACGAGTTAATGAATCGAACAAATTGGTCCGAGTGACCCCAAACTTCTGACTAATTTATTGACTCTTATTTAACCAGAATAGTCCCGTTGCGATTTCAGAATCTCTCTTTCAGGGGAGTTCTACCCTGACATGAGTCTAATATACATGTTTAAGTGATGGGGAAAACTTGAGCATCCTGAGGAAACCTATGCAAACATGGGGAGAACATGCAAACTACAATCAGAGAATCCTTGTGTCGTCTAGAACTCAAACCCAGGACTTTCTGTTCAGTAAGAGCACTCAGCCACATGTCATCCAGATAGAAGGACCCTCTTCTGACATACTTCAAAATAATCCTTGTTAAATGGTGCGGTTCTGACTAGTTAGCCAGAACATGAATTATAAACATACAACAATGAATTTCATTGTTGATACAACAATGTATGTTTGTAATTCACTGTAAGACATTGTTTGGAAATGTCCATCCATCATGACACGAGCATGTGTCATCAGATTTCCCAAACCCTTTCCATTGTGTTACGACAATGTAAGTCTTCACTACAGCCCACTGGTCTGGAAAACACAAGTTACAGTATATTGCATGTTTGACCCTAACTCACCCAATGCAGCACCTGTAGATATACTTTCTGTCTCTACTTGTGAAGCCTATTATCTACATGTCTTGGTTAAGGGTTAGGGTTAGGCCACATGTGACGTGCGTTTGCCAGAGGTGGCCCTACTTCAGTACCTTGTCCTCGGAGCTGGGCTGGACCTCTCCTCCACTGGCCTCATGAGGCTGCAGCTCATACAGAGTCCGGAGGAGGCGGTCAGAGGTGACGGTCAGACACTCCAGCTCAGCGTTGGGATGCAGCCCGTACAGAGAGGGGTTTTCACAGGGAAGATGCTGGTCGATATAACTATGGTAACCACTGTAGTCCGTGACCGGAGGAGACGAGAAGCCCGGGCAGAGGAACAGCTCACCTTCAAACTGTGGGCAAAGGACATTAGAATGTTATTAAATTATCATTTTAGTAAATCATATGCGGCTAAATTATATACTGTACGTTAAAATTCACTTTGGCGCCAGGAAGTCTGGGGGAGCCTGAGCAGGCTTTAAGGATGCTTATGGAGAAGGCCTTGCCACATTGTCCTTTTGTCGTCTATTGGTTTCTCTTCCTGTGGAATGTGTGTCTTATCTCCTAGACTGCCTTGCAGCCTGACTAAGGTGAGACATGTTTCTGGACACGAGACTGAACTGAGCTGTGCTCTGTTTCTCTACAGACTTGTCTCCTTGGAATCCGACCAAAAATAAAAATGCAGAAACGATGCCTTTTGTGTTTGTGACTTTGTCAGAATTGACTGTAAATTAAATTAAATTAACAGAAAAATGTTTTAGACTGGTCCAAAAGACAGAAAATCATTTTAGAAGTCTTACTTTCAAGTATAAAAATTAGGAAAAATCAGACAATACGATGTTCCATCAACAGTGCCAAAATTGCAACATTTTCAGTCCATTTTCAAATGCTGAATCAACCCAACTGCTGTTGCATAGTGTTTAAGTGTATCTCATTTTGAAAGCATTCATATGGGCTACTTATTCCTAAGCGTAATTAAAATGATAGTTTTATACTTCAGCTAAGATTTTTTAAGCACAGACATTTTACTTTTTTCTCTAAATTATCTTATTTTTGTTTTATCATCTTGTTTGACTGCTCCTTTTACTGGTCTTTAACACTAACCTATAATCTACATGTCTTGGTTGAGGTTAAAAAGTTGCAGTCAAACGAAAACAAAGAAAATCAATATTTTGAAAAGGACCAGTGTGTGTGTTATTTTAGAATACATATTTTTTTCATGCATTTAAGTTTGACCATAACAGGTCCAAGCATTATATATGTATATCCTCTTAACACCCGCCTCATTTTGGCTTGTGCACAAAAGTTGGGCATTCCCAAATGTCTTTGCTTATTTACACACATCTTACATCTCACATGCTTGTGTGATGCATCATTTTAAAGCTAGAGCCTTCTAGTTTATGTAAAAAAACACTAAAATAATGTCTGTCATTCCTATTTCCCTTAGCATCCTTTGAAGTTTGGGAAAAAAAAACAATTTTTTTTAGCCTCGCCTAACATTTTCAATTTCTAAAGGCCCTAAAAAAGGCATACTTCATTGTAAGTTCAAAATATTCAAACCCTGTGGTCATTGTGTTGTTGACAACTGTCTAAAGTTTCAGACTTCTAAGTTTTATAGTTTTTATGCAGTTTCTCCTTTTCATCAAGTAGTGCACATTTGGCACAAAATATCTTTACTGCCATTTAATTATCATAAAAACAATATTTTTTATTATTGGTACTTATAAGTTACTAATCTATGTGTTTTTTTTATCTTTTTAAATGTCAAAGTTATTTTTTTATGAGTGTAAATTCATTGCAGCCTCGAGAGCGTCTTTTGGCTGCCATTACGCACAATTCAGCAGGCACAACATAAGACAGGACACCATTGTCCCACCCCTTGCTCGAAAGCTCTCCTCATTGGCTACACGGACATGTCAATCAAAAATCCCGGAAATAGAAGCAAACAAGAAGGGACAACAACAAAGATCAGTGATCCATGCGCAAACAGCAGCGCTAGCTGTACTCACGGGAGCTCTTGCAGACCCAAAAATTGGTCTAGCTTTTCGGGAGTAGTCTCATATGAAAGATAAGGAGCTAAGGAACACGTGGATACCAGATGTTCGGGTGAAAAACAAAGCTAAAAGTCCGTTAAAAGTGAAAGAGCAACATCTGTGCTCTTTTTTTTCGTTTTTTTCGCTAAAGATAAATGCACATTTTTGGATTATTTCTGCAGAATAGATTTTACTTTGGGTAATACAAGTGGATATAATTTTCCTTTGGACTGTTCCAGAGAGAATGATGTATTGCAAGCTGGGAGGAGAGCTGATTTATTTGTACAGCACAAGCCCAAAGGTAAAAAACTATTTCGGAATTGATTTATTTTGTGCCCACATTATGTGTTATATCTTTTGAATGCAAAGTCTGATGTAGTTTACATGTATGTCTTGTATATAAATGTAGATAAGAAAATAAGCTTTAAAATGACATACAGCTTTTGGGGTTTGGTGTTCAAAATACATCTGATATTGCCAGCAGAACATTTAAAAACATAAAAACGGCACGCCGGCACGCCGGTGGGTGTTAAAACTTTTGCATTTACAATTTGTCAATAGATCCCACTTTTTATGCTTCTGATTAGTTTGACTTGACTTTGCTCCACAACTTAAACTCTGAATGTAAGTTATTGAAAGTGCACATGGCAAAACACATAATTACATATAAGAGTTTGCTAACAAAGTTCAACATTTTTAATATATGTTTTTAAGTTCATAATTCTTCATCCTGATTGTGCACTAGGAATCTCTAACTGTGACCTGAAATAAACTGGGCAAATCCCTGGGCATTTTACACCATTGGACTACAGTTGGAAACTAGCTGTTTACAGGGATCTTCCTATTAATTTTATTCGGCCCCTGACCAAAATGAGTTTGACATTCCTGCTGTAATGCATACTTACGTCTCCAGAAGGCAGTGTTCACCATGACGACGTCCAGCCAAGAGCAGCACAGTACAGTAACACACAGCTCTCCATGCTGTGTTTTCACCACTTACACCGTTTCTAATATGTTTCAAAGTTGTGTTTTAAAGCAGAGACCGAGACTGACCATGCTGACGTTCATGAGTTGTTGCAGATAAGTGCGGCACAGTCTCCGGTCCCAGTCGTCTGTGATGTGGCCTCCGTACATGATCTCTCCAAACAGATAGCACAGGTCCTCCCACGGCACCTGCATGGACTACAATTATATCAAACATTCAAATAAAAAGATAACAACAAAAGAATGAATCCATGTTGCAAAAAACTCCTTTAACTTTTCAATATTGTATAGTCATATAGTATATTTTTTTCCAATGGACAAAAAAGACAAAAATGATAACCCAGATGCAAAAACATTACAGAAATAAGAACTATGTGAAAAGGTGGTCTGTAAGATGTGGCCTTCACAGACTGTTACTTTTATAGGACTCTTTCTGTTGGAAATGTGGAATTTAGGAACAAAAACAAGTGAAGTACCTCACCTTTAAATCAACAAAACTCACCACTGTTCAAAAGTGCATTGAGGGTCTCTCCTGTTCGCTTGTTCCAAATGTACCTCAGTCAAATGACAACTTGTGTCATTGTGTCGGCTCGCCTCTCCGCACATATGACAAGTACATGAGGAAAGCTAGCCCCTCTTTTAGTTCAAATGGATATAAGTTTTATGCTAAAATGTGGATTATCCAAAGCAAAACTAAATGATAAGAAATGAATATTTTTGATAATCGATTGGTAAAACACAGGTCAGAATATGTGGGTACTTTTAAAACTTTTTAACTTAAGTTGTAAAAACTTTTATTGAAGGGCAGAATGGCACAGTGGTTAGAGCTTTTACGAGCCATACACTTTATTGATGTTTTATGTCATTTTATCTGTGCATTACTCTTTGTTTGCTTTAGTTATTATTGAGTCAAACTTATCATGATATATTATATAGACTAATTGCATGCAAAGTGACATAGGCAAGATGTATCTTAATCTTAAGAATGCTGTAATGTTGACATTAAGGCTTACAGGTCATTTTCAAAATGTACTTTCAGCCAATTATCTACATTATAACAAGTAAAGCCTTATTCTGATTATGGGAATTCAACTTGACATTACTAAAACATATAATTTTATTTAAGAATGTTCCAAATGTATTTGAATTTATATATTCTTGAAGTATATAACTTTTTCTCCTGAAATTACAATAGACCAGGAATCTCCAACTGTGACCTCACAACCATGGAATAAACTAGAAAAAAAATCACATCGCTAGGGTTAGGCTTTAACACCAATCAAAACTAGCTGTATTTCTAATTCTGGCACAGTTACAGTAATGTTGATTAATATGCTCTGCTCTGTCTTATTAAAATAAACCTGTTATTCAGATGGGAAAACGACTCAAAACTTTGAAAACTCGATCCAGATGCCTCCACTTTGAAACCTGCTCTGTGCTGGAATGAGGAATCACACCGCTTTGTCAGTGCGCTTTGAGAAAAAGCCCCTCTGCTTTCTTCGCTCGGAGACTGTGATCCGTGAGGGTGAAGGAGAATGAAAGAAAGCTGTGATTCATAACAAATGACAAAAGCTGCAGGTTCACAATCATCTGTACCTGTATTGTTTTGCAAATTGCTTCCTTCATCAGCTCTAATTGCAGTGATCACTTATGTAGCGTTGTGAACTGTCACATCGGCCGCATGTAATTACATTTAGGAGAACGCTTCATTGCCCCACTAATGAAGCCTCTGTATACGCACATACGGGTTACTGTTTGGTTAACATAATGAAGGACATTCGTTTTTTTGGAGGGCGCGTCACCTGAGAGAGATAATTGGTAGTGACCTGAGTAATAGGAGTTCTAAAGAGAAATCGTTACAAGTTCTGAGAATAGATGTTTTTTTGTCTCGTTGAAATAAAGCCAAATTATGGGTTTGTTTGAACGGCAGCAGGAAACATGTGAAGGCTGTGTGTTAAAATAAGGACTATGTCTTTATCACAATAAACATAGTGAAAAGCAGTGAAGCAATGTTTATTTACAGATATAAAATACATTTAGAGTTATCACAGATGATGAAGGGATAAAGGTAGTTACCGGTAGCGACACCAGCTTTTCACAACTTTTGCTAATGTTAATGTATTTGTATGCAAACAAGCTGCAAACAAGGCATGTGCACTTGTATATATTAGTAATTTAAATCAATGTTATGGAGCTTCTTTATGCATGCCTTATATCTATTTTTACTTTAATAACTTATTTGCATCATGAGCCAAAGCATCTTCCTAGTTTGTGACTTCCTGTTACTTACAATAGCAGTCAGAGCTGCACCCAGTACACATAGCACCAGCCCCTCACTGATCCTCCTGCAGGTGGTAAGTCCACAGGAGGATGGCTGCTCTATGGCACAGCCTTGATATTTCAGTGGGGGGCTTCAAGCAAAGTGGGGTTAAGTGTCTTGCCCAAAGGACACGTCCACAGCAATCATCAGTGGAAGTCAGTGGAGAAGGTCTCGTGGTGGGCTCGAACCCACGACCTTCAGGCTCAAAGGCCAATTCTCTACCAACTAGAACACTAGTTTTCACATGCATGTATTTTTAGCCTTGTTCACATCTTTAGATCAAAATATTTCAGACGTGCACTTGGCTGGTGCTAAGTGTACTGGGTGCAGCTCTGACTGCCACCCCCCTGACCCAGAATGGATGGAAGATTATCATAAAGATACAAAGTGCTTTCTAAGTTAAAACTCAATAGAAATAGAGTCTTACTTTTGTATTGGCCTCCAGGTAGTTGTACAGAATGCTGCTGGAGATGGTGAGGTCTCCGGTGCTGAAGGGATACTTGTGATTCCAGCCTTGTGGGCCAAATTTACAGCGTTCGATTAAACTGGCGTGGAAGAAGCAGAGGGAGAAGAGCATCAGGTTGAACTCCTGTTCCCGCGAGCACATGTCCAACGTTTCCTAAAACACAAGAGTAATAACATTAAGACAAACAAGAGTAAAATCAAACAAACTGCCCTTAATGCTCAAAATATGTGAAACATCAATCTACATTAGTCGAACTTATAAACATTAAAAAAAAATCAAGACACCTCCTATCAAAATTGAGAGGAACAGACTTGTACATAAAGCGAAAATGTAATAAAATTATGTTTATCTGTGCGGTTGGTCTCTGGAATGGATGCATGCATTGCATGAATCGTATCCAATCTTCAAATTCTGTATCAAATTGTATTGAATTGAAAAAGCCCTGTATCTTGAGACGTATCGTATCGGCAGCCCTCATAAAGCGCTTAACAGACTCACAAATATTTACACTGTTTTGGGTTGAACTTACTTGACTGAAGTTGTTGAGAGCTGCGTGCAAACTTGCGTTCATTCCCGTCGGCGGCTCGTTAGTGATTTTGATGGAGTTTTCAAGTATTCCTCTGGGGAAGACATGATGCTCCGGACTCTGGGCTGGTTCTCCCGTCATAAACACTCTGAAGTCTGGGTGACTGCTTTTGCCACTGGTCTCCAGAAGAGCCTCCAGAGATGGAAGCCAACTCGCAACCAGATGGACATTCTGGGAAAAACAAGCAAATGATGATGAAATACATGTGGTTAACAAGTGGTAAACAAAACTTTTATAACATCAAGTACCACATAAAATGTCGTGCTCTCCAAGCACCAATAGATCCAAGTCCAATAGTTCCCCAGTTCTAAAGGATGACTATACTGGGTCAATGAAAATAAATTATGGCAGTTCTTAAAAAGTAATTTTGTGTGAATCTCTTCTTTGCTTTAGTTTCTCCCAGAGGTTTCTCATTTTCCCATTGGGGTTTACTCGTATGCTACTTTGCCCAGAGGCTTTAAGGACTGTCTTTAATATACATCCTTACTGCTTTAATAAACTAATTACAATTAAAATCTAACGGTTGCTGTCAGAATTGTCCTGCCAGTGCCACAGGAGCTCCTAAGCATGAGTACTGATAAAAACCACCTGCTGGGTTTTTTTTTTTTACAAACAAACTGATTTTGTATCTGCTTTCATTGTCTCTGTTAGTTTGTGAATGTTGTGAAAATAATGCTAAATTTCCCCAAAACCAACTGTCAACCAAAATGATGCCCTCATTCTGCTCTCTGATTGGATAATCTGCGTGAAAATCATAAGAATACATATTGTGGATATCATGTCTATATGTTCTATTTTTAATTGAGAATGACTCCACTTTAAATTTTCAACAGCAAAGCTCAAATGTGATTGTCACATGTTGACCCATTATCTTGGGACGTAAAAAAATGACGAACTGTCCTTTTAATTCCTGTGTATATCTCAAAATATATTCGTCATTGTTGTTGACTGTTTTGTTCGATTTGTTTTAATACTGATATTAAATCAACAATTTGTTCTCAAAGGTACACTGTGTAATTTCTAGTGCCTCTGGCGTTGAGATCTTATATTGCAGTTTCATATGACATGAGTATGGGTGCCTGTAGAGTTGAGCACTGTTGCCTAATGCCTATACTGTTTGACAGTTCTCCTCAACTCTCCGTCATTCACCAGACTGCCAAGGAAAGAATACTTTAGTTTGATAAATGACCGGATCTCTCCAAATGTCTCAGGCACTTGACACAATCGCTTGGAGGCGACATGTAAACAAGACCACGTTCAGACAGCAGCACCCTACACAGAGGCTCTACTGAGTTTTACCATGGATCTATTATAATATATAGTTTTACAAACACGGTGTGAAGAGAAAAGTACCTGGGTGTTCACATTAACAATAAACTGGACTGGTCCCATAATACAAACGCCCTGCACAAGAAGGGCCAAAGTCGCCTCTTTCTTCTGAGGAGGCTGAGGTCCTTCGGAGTGAGCAGGCCTCTGCTCAGGACTTTTTATGACTCTGTGGTAGCATCTGCCATTTACTACGCTGCCGTGTGCTGGGCCCCGGGCAGCACAGAGCGGGACAGAAACAGACTGAACAAGCTGGTCAGGAGGGCCAGCTCCACTCTGGGCTGCTCCCTGGACTCTGTGGAGGAGGTGAGGGACAGGAGGGAGCTAGCCAAAGCCACCTCCATCATGAACAATACCTCCCACCCACTGCACAGGACTGTAGAGGAGCTGAGGAGCTCCTTCAGTGGAAGACTGAGGCACCCTCAGTGTAGGAAGGAGCGCTACCGCAGGGCCTTTTGTCCCCACCGCTGTCAGACTGTACAATGAGTCACTTTAAAGGATCACTGTGTGAAAACCTGCACTACTATTGACACTGTTTCCAATTGACACTTGTCACTTTTGTTGTACATAATTATTGTCACTTTTATTGTACATATATATCCTGCATGTAACATGTTTGCACATTTCCTCCTTTTGCACAATCTGAGTGTCTCTATCCATGCCAATTGTGACATGTAAATTTCTCCTATGTGAGATAAATAAAGCACATCTTATCTTATCTTATCTTAAAGACACATGGAGGAATAACGTCTGTGTGAGGTTAAAACAACGGTGATCAAAGTAGCAAGAGATATACACCGCCGCGGCAGGACATGGCAAAGCTCATGTTAGCACTAGCGTTAGCCAAAGTGCTACTTGTGACATAGTAGTTTGGGCTGCGCTCGGATCGGGTCAGAACATCCTGAGACTGTGTTGTAGATTCTGCCTCGTTCTCATTATTGTCAGTGTGAAAAAGTTACGTATTGTTTACGTGTGAGTCTGTTGTGTACAAACTACACAATGTGCTCCTGTTGTGTTAATGCTGTCTTTTGGTGTGTGTGGTTTGCGATGTTGACAGTTTGCTGCTATGACGCTGGACTTCCGCTCAATTATTTTTCTAAAAGATTGTTGTTCGGATCGTTCTTTTATATAACTGTGGTCCTCCATGGTTCCAACTTGTTTTGGGGACGTTGGTGAAAGCAACGATATCAGTAGCTCATGTGAAACGAAACGCGATTCTCGCATCCTTTTAGTCCTTGTCCACCACCGGTTTTCAAGATGGCGCATTTACACGGATAGTCCTCCTCTCTCATGGACACTTATAAGTTAAATTCTAAGCCTATGAATACCATTGAAAAAACATGGTGGAGGTAAATATTCTTAAAAAGGTCACATTTGTTATTAGTTTTCATGTTTTTTCATATGGAGCAGCTGTAAATATTACACAGGGTGGCTTCAAAGGAAGATGTATTTGTAATTTTGGTTTGTACCAAAACAAATTGATATGATTTGAAAACACCAGATTCATAGCTGAATAAAAGTAAAAAGTATTTTCCAAAAAAACTGATCAAATGTAATTTGGCTCCATTTTTGTTGAACACTTCCACACTACTTTTTTTAAATGTTTGATTATATTCCTTCATTTCTGCAGACATTCTGACTTTGACTACACAGAGAACACACTCTTGAGACCCCAGCAGGATGATTGTCTATTAGATAAAATGATTATAGAGTTAGTTCAGCCAATTATGACTTTATTGAACCAAATTGACTTCACTTCCCCGGCTCCAAATGTGAGACAGTCCCATTAGCGGAGCTGGCAGAGAGCGGCCTGATCTTTGACTAAAGCAAACTCATCCGTACCTGCAAAATGACCCAATGTCCAGATTGAGAAGCACATTTCACCGCCCTCTCTGCCACCTCCTCCTGCCCCTGCCCCAGAGACACGTTGTGCAGTGTGCCTTGATCAATGGAAAAGCCCAATTTCAATCCTGAAAAATAACATACAAATAAAAATAACTTCCATAACACCATATTTATAAATACATTAGTTTTGGTGGCTGCAAAATGGCTGTGCTTTCAGCTGGTAATTTTTGAATTTGTTTTTGAAAAATTTCCTGTTGAAATTGTGTGATAATCCAGGACACTCAACGTCCAACAACATTTATGGACATTTATCAATAATAATAATAATAATAATAATAATAATGCATCGATTTTATATAGCGCTTTTTTGGACACTCCAAGACGCTTTAAATGTCATTATTCTTTCACTCCATACACGGTGGTGATAAACAACTACTCTAGCCACAGTAGCCCAGGGGCACACTGACAGAAGCGAGGCAACCAGTATGTGCCATCGGCCCCTCCGACCACCACCAACCATTCACACACACACCAGACTCATTCTGGGTAATGGGGGTAAAGTGTCTTGCCTAAGGACACAACAGCAGTTTGGCACTTTACAGCCGCAGCCGCCCCACTGTGGCTGGTGTTCCCAGAGGTTAAGTGTCTTGCCAAGGACACAACGACAGTAGTCAGTGGGAGCCCCTCAACACTTATAGACGTTGGTCATCTGCCCTTTATGGACCAATAACAATGTGTTTTCTATTTAATTTCTTGTGTTAACTTTGAACTGTTAGCTTCATTGATCGGTGTTGACGAATTCAACGGTTATGTAAAGTTCTCAGAGATAATTACTGTTGTGATTTAGGGCTGTATAAGAATGAATTGAATTGAATTGAGTTGAAAGCAGATAGAGAGTTACATGCGGCTATTCTTTTTACTCTTCATACTTGTTTCACCATAGATTTTCAACTGGAGAAAAAATATATATAAATAAAAACTGACAACTTTCTGAGCTCTTATTCTTATCATTTCTTACAGCGTAATGCATTACAAATACCTTGTTTTTCCAAGTCTTTGAGTGGATCCACTCCAGGAGAAAGAATGAAAAACACTGGGTCAGAAGGGCTGCTGTCTTCGTACAGTCTTTCAAATTCTATTCTTGTTTGCTGCACATATTTTGGACCCAAGATCTCTTCAACAAAGTTTCTGTAAAGACAAAAATGTCACGTTTAATTTGACGAATATTGAAGCAGATTCCTGTACTTTCATCATGACATCATACAAGTTTCTAGTTGTTTAATGCCTGACAGTTCCTATTTAGCAACCAAGAAAATATTATTTGATATTTAAAACATGAAAACAAATAAATTTGAATTCAATGTATCATGAGAATGAGGTCATTATTGAACCACCTGGAACGAGTTTTCTCTTATTTTTTAATTGCTGCCTCGTCAATGCAGAACTGAAATGTAGTTTTGAGTGTTTGATTCTCTGATCTGTGTTGATGAATTAACAACTTTGTAATGTCCTCCTGCTGCTGTCATTTAGGGCTTCACGGAAATAAATTAAATTCAAAATTTAATTGAGAATGGAATTGAATTGAACAATTATATTTGCAGCAGTTATCCCACCAAATTAAGTCAAGATTTGAAAATTGACCAAACTTACGATACAATGAATAAGTACAAACATGAACTCTTTCTGAAGTAAATTGAACCTCACTTCCATCTCTGCGTGGAGTCAAGAGACAAATGACCAACAATTGTATAGCGCTTTGTGACTCATGGTCTGTGAAAGGCGCTATATAAATAAAAATTACTGATTGACTTACCGGTACTTGACTTCTGAAGGAATTTGTACTTTAATTTCAGTAACAAATGTCTTCCCTTTGTACATTTCTTCAGTCCATTTCCCAGTGCCTCACCTGAGAGCGTAGGTGATTCTGTCGGGACGTAGCGCCCGGAGGATGATCAGTTTCTGAAGAGAACTTTTGTTTTTCCAGTCGTGAGGAAGTCGCTCTTTCTCCGGACAACACGACTCCACCACTTTTCTCCAGTGTTTTGGGGACGTCTCAAAGTCTCTGTCCAATCCACTCAAATGATCCAGGGAAGACACGGCCTGCAAAAAATATGAAAGCAAGCACTGCATAAAACCCACTAAAAAAGCACGTGTCATCTGGCTTTAATATTTGTGTTCAGTATGGCCCTCACCGTGATCTTGAGAATTATTACCCTGACATTTCATGTTTTAAAAAATATATGAATAAACAATGATATCTATGATGATCGATTGGAGATATTGTATCGTGCTCTTTAGTCTGTCGGTGCACACAGAGTACCTTTTTTGCAAATGTATTCCAATGTAGTTTTTATACTGCACATGGCTAATAAAATGAATCTGAATCGGAGAGACCTTTTGAGAATACATTCTGCTTAGACATGGTGGACAGTTGCAACAAAAGAGATTTTACTGGTACTTATGTTTGAAAAAAAAACATCATTGGTGTGGGTCTGCTAGTTGGCATGAAATAAAAAAACTTGTGTGTGTGTTTTTGATGAAGTTATAATGTTGCATCATGTTTTACCTTTATGCATCCCCACATGTGAGGTGTGAGGAATGACACAGGGCAAACTTTGCTGGGCTCCACAGGGAATCGCAGGAGGAAGTCCAGCTCTTGGATATTGAGTTTGTCCTGCTTGAGGAGAATCTGGAGATCACAACAAGAAAGAAAGTAAGAAATTAATCATTCTTTATTTAGATAGCACATTTCACAGACAGAGGTCACACAAAGCGCTTTACAATTTTGTGTCAGTTCCATTTACTCCACACTTGGTGATGATGACAGCTGAGACCTATTGTACATGTTTTTAGTGGTAGGGCAAAGCACCCAGAGGAACCCTACACAACAAGCATTCTGTATGTGAGAAAGATGGGATTTTGTGAATAATTCCCAAGTAAATAGTCAGCTGTTTGATTTTGGGTTAGGAGAGGGACAATAATATGTACATCTTGAGGCCGCAATAATAAAAAAGCCACAATACTAAAGCAATGAGGATGGACTTTCTGATGCTAATAACAGAGATTTGGTCATAATACTGATCAATCACACCACAAATAATGTCAATAACCAGGATGGATTAGTCTGAGGCCTTTCAATCAATCTGTTCTTATTTTATTATATCAGTCCAAAGCAAACCCAAAGAAGCCATAAGAAGAAGTAAAAATGAGGATGTTCAAACATGATTTAATACAAACACAATTTAAAAAAAAGCAAACCCTGAAGAAGTACGAGGAGAAGAGAGAGAGAAGGGTAGGGTCAGAGAGTGTTTGGCGCTAGTGTCTTGTTCTCATGTGTATGTGTGTGCGCGTGTGTGTTGTGCTGAATGAATGAGAGGTGCTAGAGACAAATAAGTCTGCTTTGACCTTTTAAACCACGCATTTCTGTTTTTTTATGTGTATTAAATAAAGTAGTGTGATTGATTGATTGAGATGATCCAGCCAACTTCAGCTCCACCCATTTAGACATGCTGTACCTCGTTGTAAAGCTCAGAGGCTCTTCAAACCAGTTGTTGAATTTTTACTATACTATACGTCAGAAAAAGCCTGAATCTAGTCAAAAAAGTGGCCCATCTTACTAAAAGGTTTGAATATCCCTATAATAATGGTATTCTCAATTGCTTTCCCAAACATTTCTTCAAATCTAGAGTCAAGGAGCAGAACTTTGGAGCAATACAATTCAATAGATTCACAATTATCATACAGTCCAAGAGAAATCCTACTTTTCCCATCCCTATTCTCAACCCAAGTGCAAAAACTTTCAAACAAAATTTCTCCAACAAGTCTCTTTTCCCTAAGGCATGCTCTCAATGACATCCATCAGAGGCAGTTAATTCCAAGGCAATGTCCAAAGACAGAATATTGCATTGACCCATCAGCACCAGCCCCCCTGTCAGAACCCACTGTCTGAAGCGCCGCCGTGACGTGCCGTGTGAGAGAAAATCAATGGCGGCTCATGCTCATTCTGATTGTCGTTAATTGATGTTAATACAGGGAAGAAAAGTGCAGTGATGGATGAGGATGACAGAGGGCCACACCTTTGAGGAGGCCCCCGACCGCCTCACCTGGAAAGTAATGTGTGATGAGAAGGTGAGCTTGTCTCTCTCGAATAGGCCCTGGCTGGTGTACAGGAATACAGAGTAGGTGATGGCTTCTGCAAGCTTGTGCACCCGGATCCGCACGTCCTTGTCCCACTCCGCACACTCCATGGCTTTGTTGAACGCTGGGTTAAAAGTCTGTAAAAGAAACGGAAGGTTGGCTATGAAGAAATCACTTGAATCTACTGAGCAAAATGAATATGTCTAAAACGGTTTGTTTCAATGTGGCTCAACCCTAAAGGAGAATAAGACACAATTTTACAAGCTTTCGTGATCTTGTTAAGGCAAGATTATTGGAATGGCAGCAAAATAAAAGATTAAGTAATCAAAATATTCAAAACCAGTATTCAGAGTACATGTATTCTGTGTAATTTGAGGCAATATATATGTAAAACACATATGGTAGATAATACATAAATACTTCAGGTCTCCAACAATGCATTTGGGGACACAGATGGGAAATGTTTTTTTTACAAAATCTGTAAAAAAGGCTGTATGCGTGTATGAGCTAAACATGTTACCTTGAGGGCAAACTGGTACATGGGGTTAATCTGGCTGAGGTCGTTGATGATGAAGAACAGCAGCGCCGCTCTCTCGGCTGCAGGGCGGTAGAGCTCTCGGGCCTCGTTGATCTTTGTCTCGTTCTCCCTGGCCTCCACCACCTGTGTGTTCCAATCGCACAAAATGAGCTCTTAGGCGCCCAGCCGTGCCCCCAAACCGCTTTCAGAACAAACTACATCACAAGTATAATTGCTTGAGCTTTGCAACGCCTCCTTTTAATATAAGGCTTTTATATGAACAGAACTAAAAGCCCCACAGCGTTTAGTTAGCTCACCTTATGCTGAATGAGGGCCGCTGTGGTCTTGGTGTTTTCAAGTTGCTCAACCAGAGAAATATCACCCAGAAAATTGCCCTTGGCCGCAGACAGGCGAGTCAACAGGTCGTCTTCCAGCCTCTTGAGCTCAATTTTGAAGTGATTTTGTTGGATTGTTAGCTCCAACTATAGTAATAGCCACAGAGCAATTTAAAACAGTTACCTTGCCGTTTTCAATTGTCCAAAATAGACTCCATCAAACTGTTACCTTTAGTGTTTCAAGCTCAGGTCTTTCCCGTGACACGACCTGGCCGAGAAGCTGCTCCTCCAGCCCCACAGGGGTCACTGTGAAGTTTATGAGTGCAGCCTGCGCCTGCAGCTCCGGGGGGAAATGGGGGTTGGACAGTTTAGTGTGCATGATGAGCCGGAAGCCACTGTTGTACTCACATTCTTTCCCCCCAATTTGAATGTACCTGGAACAAAAGGTTTTCAACAAAGTAAGTGATAATAATTACTGCATCGGCTTATTGTACTATTGCTGGAAGGAACTGGTAAGTCCTCCATATCAGTCTAACATACGTACTCAATCATTGTTTAACTGCATACATGAATCAGGGCTCCATCACAACATTTGCCTCAATTGGGCCCAACATGATTAAACACTGCTGCAAACACCAGCAAGCTGCTTACTTCAGAGGTCTGACAACATCATTGCTTCTATTAAAAGTTTAAAAGGACCAAATGTAATATTGTGGTCTAATGTCATGTATGTGTACGTGTTTACATATCATGTCGAATGGAGCTGTTGAACTGTGCAAACAAATTTCGGACCCTTGTGTCTGACAATAAAGTATCTAGTCTTGTATCTATCTAGTTCATTAAGTGAAGTTATCCTAGATTGTCGCCGTAGGGGGTGCATTCCTTGGGGTGCATGGACCCTGTGTATTATGTAAACAACTTTAAACAAATTGTGTGTTACCATTTTTGTTTGTTTGTGAATTAACCCAAACATTGTATGAACGTTGAATGTTAGAAATAACTATTTTTTTGTTCAGGACACCAAATATCATTTGCGCATGTAGTATAAAATGAAAGTATTACAAAGGGTCCCTTTAATTATTACATTAATAAATGTAGCCTTGTTACAGCTACTGTAATTGTTTAGTCATTCTATTATTGCAGCAGCAGCCAATATTTATCGGTTCTTGCAAAACCAGCACAAAACAAACTCTGTGTATTTTCATTTTCCTCTAATTACCCCCCGGGATGTCACCGGCAAATACCCCAATTTCACTACTCAACTCTACATCTTCACAAGCCAGAATTAATGTACTATTGATAGAACCATTACTCCACCAAATTTAAGTCCCCGCTGATGGATTGGCTTGTAGTCTTCAGTCAACGATGAAAGGAATAATTGGTATTCATTAGATCGCACTCTACAACATTCCAATTATTAATGAACTTCAGTTGTGGAAGCTCCCCAGATCCATCATGGCCGCCGCTGCACATTTTATTAATCATTGACAGAAACAAGTGTGCGGGTCATCTGCAGGGGATAAACTTATAATCAAATTTACCGAGATGAATAGTTGCGTCTGCATGGACAGGACTTTGCGTATAGATCGCAGCGAGACAGATTTTTCAAAAGGACATTATCAATATGTGGCCATTTCAATTTCCCACGAATATGAGCTACTTGCGGCGTCTGTAGATTAATATTTCCCAGTGAAGACATATAGCCCGATAAGTGATCCGTTATTTTGTTTCCGGGAAGATGATTGCAGTCAAGTATGTATATATGAAAAAAGATGAAATCACGGAATATGTCGCGTAGCATGCCAATTTTTTTATACATAACCATGAGTGGTGGGTTTACACAGAGGACCAGGTTCTCAATATGCATCGCAGCTAAACAATATGAACACACAAATATACATCTATCACCCATGTTCGGGGGACAATCAATACTCTGCCCTTGGGGATTCAGAGCATGTGCTGCCAATTCATTTATAATCTAAAGCGTGGGCCATAAGAATGCGTTCAGTCTTGTCTTAGTGGCATTTTCGACTTCACTGAGATATAACTATCTGCAGGATCTTATTCTATTGTCTCAAAACACTGGGACTGGCGCAGTTGCAGCCCGAGGGTTTTGTGTATCGATGACTGGGATTCAACAAGAGGAAATTGGGTAGTTATTGGAAATGTTTTGTGTGGGTGATTCCAAAAATAAAGTGTATCGTATAATAGGGCTGAGTATATTCAATTCAATTTATTTTTGTATAGCCCTAAACAAGAGCCATTGGTACATGAGGGGCAGATGAACAATGTCTATAAATGTTGATGAAGTCCATAAATGATGTTAAATGTCGAGTCCTGAATCACGACTGTCCATGGTCTGTCCTGCATCATTAACAGCCTGTTGATACAAACATATCTCGATACAGAACCTTAAATTGTATACGGTAATTTTCCTAAGCGATATGATACGCGCTTTTTTGCCCCACCACATATTAATAAAAACACAACATTGCATTTAGATTTAATTTATTGAGGACTAATTGTTATTTAAATCAGACTATAAAAAAATGTCATTTTGGTAATCTATTTTGTCATCTCTTTTGGTCATGATTTATTTTTATTTTTTTATTTTTATTTGTATATTGTCTAATCAATGCATAGTTTTGAGCTCTGCAAAGTAGGGAACAGACAGAATTATGTGAAATGATAAAAAAATTATTAAAGATGGCCACATGGTCTCATAGTCAAAATATGCATTCCTTTAAAAAGTGAAATTGAAGTGGCAGACATCCCCTTTAATGCTCACTGTTTGGTACCAACCTTCCTTTTTTGATAGTATTTTTCCCCAGCAGCGGCTCCAGGACCGGGTCGAGCTTTTCTGTGATGTTTTCAATCAAAAGAGTTTCCCCACAGGCAAGAGCCTTTTCAATAACTGTCAGATACCTTTAAAAAAAAGAGAAAAAAACGGATACTGATTTGATGATGTTTCTAACAGATAAACATGATAAGCAGTCACTATAACTTATTTTTATGCGACTATACTACGATGTATTTCTTTGGCTATGTTTTCCATTCTCTATCACTACTGCAACTATTACAACTGGGACGGTTTTTTTGTTTGTTTTTTTAAGCTGCTGCACTGGTCAATACAATATTTCCCAATATACACAAAAAATGTAAAATTATGCATTTATTTTCTTGGATTTAATATAAAAAAATACTTTGCATTCACAATAATAAACAGTGACTTATCAGCACAGATTAATATTGTTCATTCCTATTTCCTCTTTTCTATTAACATCATTTGAATCTCGTATATGTGTATATGCATGAAATAATGTATTGCAATAAGCCATACATCACAAACAAAAATGAGAAGTGTGAATATATATCCGAGGCCATCTCACCCTCTCTGTCCCATTTGCACCACAGTCAGCTCTGAGCCAAGCCAGTTTTGGATCCACTTAATGGCCTGCTGCTGAGGGTCAATGACAAGTGGCCAGCGCTCACTGGTGGTCAGGATGGCAGCGTTTTCGATGGACATCCGATCGTTTGGCAGGCTGTGGTTATGCCAAGCAGCCACAGTGGCATCATCTGTAAGCATGAGGACCGGGTCCAGGCCGTCTGTCAGGGGTATGGAGACCTGGAACAGAGAGCAGCACTAATGTCACACTGATGGGGAGAGGGAAAGGATGGTTATGAGGGAATTCACAACTCGCACGGCAGACATTTGTTGAAACAGCTTTGAGCATGGTATACTTTATAGTGGCTGGTCATGTGAAGTTTTCAGTTTGACATTTTTTAATTTTTAACCATGTTACCAAAATTGTTCCTGATCAAAAACAGACCTGTTGTCTTGAGATCTGACTTTCCATTCGTAAAAATGGAATGAACAATTCTCAACTCAGAATTTCACCTCAGAAACTCGGACTGGGTCAATGAGAGGGGATGTGTTTTGTATGACACTGGTGGTTTTACTTTGCAAAACATGCAAGCCAAAAGATCAATTTAAAATAATCATTAGTATATTTATGGATTAAAAGTTTTGCAATATTGTATATACAGTACATTTAAATCACGTTATATCAAAAGGAACACAGTTTTTCCCTGTATTTCGGTTGGAAGAGGAGGCATTCTCTAATCATAATCGTACATCTAATATGGCACAAAGTTATATATAACAATTTGACTGGACCAATTAAAGTCAGAGGGGCCAAGGAGATGTGTTTGTAAAAGATTGATGCTACAAACAACTCCAGGTCTGCATGTTTTTGATCTCTGAACATTGTTAAGAATGTCCAGTTTGTCCCGTTTTATTTGTTTTTCACATCTCTGATAAAAGGAAAAAAACCTTTATGATTAATCCATGTATGTATCTAAAATGAACCTTTTTAGACTGAAGGAATGGGATCCAGCTGTTGTTGAGAAGCTCAGTGCGATATTGCAGAGGGAAGTATCCCATGTAAGCCACAAATGCTGTGGTGATTAGCACGTCCCCACACAGAGTCAGCTGCTGCTTCTTGTACACCACCAGAGCACGGGACCAGCGCTCTCTCTCCGACTGAGGAAAAGAATCGAGCACAAACCGTAACAAATCCATGACGACAAAACAGATCTTTGAATCCTCCTTTTGGTTTAGTAAATAATACAGTTTGTCTTGTAATAGTAAAATTCGGCCGTCTTTATCTTTATTATCCAAGAAAACATGTTATCATTTGCAAACCTGTAAGTAACAGTCCTGGTTGAGCAAGATTGGTAATCTCTTTTACTTTTGTAGGACTGTAATGAATGGTTATTTTGATAATTGATTAGTAGGCTGATTGTTATTTTGATGAATCAATTAGTTGTTTAGATCCCCAGGGCTCACTGATTATGGGATTTTTTTATTCATTTAACCAAAAATGCTCTTGGAGAACCTCTTCAAAGAGATAACTTGATACACATTTAGTTTTTCAATTAAAATACATTTAAATTTCATTCTCCTCTCCTTGTAGAATAATCTGAGTCATACATTCTCTTCTCAGCTTGTCCAAGTCTATGGAAAATCTACAATCAATTACTAAATTAGTTGACGATTAGATCAACTAACTTGACTTTTGTGTTTGAAATAGCTGTACCAAAGCTGTGCCATAAAATGCATGCATGTGAAAACTAGTAATAGAACTAAACTCTTAAGAGAGGGAGGAACTAGTTGTATTCTATTATAGTAAATGTTTTTGTGGTTTGAAAATCAGATATCCCAGCTTTAAACAAATGCTGCACAAGATGATAAAATAACAACACATTTCCTTTACAATAACTTTGGGAGTTTGCCTGCTCTTACTTAGCATCAATTTTCCATCTATTTAAGCCTTCAATACTACGACTGTGACGGCCCCACTGCGATAAATCATGCGTGGCATTTTCTTACAAGGGGTTGTGGATCTAGAATATGTCACATCATAAATTCCCAGACAGTTAAAAATCACTATAATTTTAGCCTAATGTATTATGGATTGCTTGTAATATCACTCAGTCTGGGGTTAGACGTTGTTAATTTCCAACAGCTGTTCGGGCTTAGAGGTAAGTTAATGATTAAATATAGACGGTCTGATTTATTAGTCTCAACACTATTACTTCCAGGTCAATGCCATAAAGACAAAACATTTATCTTGATATGCTTAAAAGCCACGCTGTTCCATGCTAACCACATTTGTTCTCAAGAATAAGAAAGTCGAACTTATGAAATGGCCTCTGAAATGACCATCGTTTATTCTATATTAGTATCCGTAAAGATAATAAATAGATCAGGGGGTATGAGAATTTAAAAAAACAACACATGTTTAAGTGGAAAATATGGTTCGGCCTGTAATATGCTGGTGAAACTAAACTAGGAAAACATACTCCATTTATTATTAGATGAGATAGATCAAGCCTTTATATAGTAGATATCTGATATAAAAAATACTTTGAAAATGAACTGCAAGCCACAATCAAATGTATTGAATTTAGCATGTTATGAGCATATTTTGGTTTCATATTTTAATTTTAAATACAGAAATAAATTCTCTACCCATAGGCAGGTACAGGACATACATTTTTCCCGCTCCACTATTACTGCTACTGCTGCTGCTGCTCTGTTCCTCGATCTGAGAGCAGATGGGCTCTTATTGTTTATTTTAAACTAATGTGTTGAGCATTTTAGTGGGTGATAGAAACACACTGGCACAAGTCAGGTCACTCTCACCTCTAACCCTTTGACCAGGCGGTTGGCCAGGTGAATGGTCTGGTTGGTGCGCGATACCTCTTCTTGACAGCTCAGTTTCTCAGCTGTTGCTTTTTTGAACTGTTTTGTAAGGTTCTGAAGAGTTGAATCAAGATCCTACAAAATCAAAAACATAGACACAATAAAAAAAAACTATTTACTGAATTGGCCGAATAAAATAGTTACCATTAACTTCTTCTGAACAGCCATCAACTTGGATGTCGCCATTTCCAATTCCATGTTCGCGTGTGCCAGTGCTTCTCGTTTTGGAATAACTTCACAGTAAATCTGCAATCACAATAATGATTGTTAATCAAGCTGAAATATAATGTTTACTAGTAAACATGAAATAATTTGCAGCCAAACCTCATAATATCGAACAATGTTAATAATCCAGGCGCAGAGTCCAGCTGCAGCTGTGGACTTGGTCCGAACCAGATCCGGGTGGAAGCCAGGCTTTCTTAAATAGTCCTGCTTCACCACACTCAAGCAGGTGTCTGGAATGTTCTCCTTGTTGTACGACGTCAAGGCTTGGAGAAAATCATCAACCTAAAAATACAGACAAATAGTATTACACAGACACAAGATTGGAGGACCTGTATGAGCTTCAGAGTTTGGCTTTGTCCCATTGGCAAATCAGACAATTAAGGAGTATTATTGCAATTTTTGTCTCATTAAAAGAAACTTCTAGCGTTTATTAGCTTGTTTGATGAGTACATCACCTGAGAGCTTTAATTTCTCAATGTATTCTGCTGTAATGTGCACAACAATGACACTGAATTTTCCCCACTGAGGGACGAATAAAGGATCTTATCTCACCCTATAAGATAAGATAAGATACCATGAATGGTACAGCCCCTGTCTATCTTCAAGACATGTTGGTATCATAACAACCAAACCAAGCAGTGCGCTCGCAAAATGCCAAAAGTGTCAAAAGGCGGAGCTGGAGGCAGAGCTGGAGGCAGAGCCAGAGTCAGAGCATTAAGCTGCCAAGCTCCTATGGAATCAGCTCCCCTTCCACGTCCAGAAAGCAGACAGACTCTATACATTCAAGGCCAGGCTTAAAATTCAGCATAGGGTATGGAGATAAGAAATAGTCGTTAATTTTGCATTTCCAGAGTTTGAACGGTTTAATTCTCTGATCTGAGATGGCGAATCGACAACTTTTTAAAGTAAAGAGATGACTTTTTGATCGGTGAACTACCTTGACAAAACAGAAATGGCAGAGAGATACTCTCTTCAATTGTTGTATTAAAAATGTAGTTATGCAATAACTAAGGCAAACTAAATAATGCAGTTGTTTTCAAAACCTACCATTATAATATACGTGCGACGTTTGAAATTTTAGAATAGTGTTTAAAACAAACAATGTGGAACTAATATGACAGTCATTACCAGTGTAATGAAAAAGTAATTAGTTATAGTTACTAGTTACTTCTCCCAAAAAGTAACTGAGTTACTCCACTATAAAAGTAACTAGTTACCAGTAAACGTAACTATTGCATTACTTTTTCGGATCCTTTGTCAACACTAGCCCCCGTACTACCTGTGTATTCTTGGGCCACTAATTTGGTTGAAGCGTGAGTTGTCGACAGGTGCTTCATTAAGTCGGAGTTGCTAACACAAGACATGGACAAAGGTTTAGTTCTGGAACATAATGTACACTCAACGTGCACATTTTCTCCTTTAACCTCAGTGAGTTTGAAATCTGGAAAAGGCTGTTTTGCTGCTGGAGTCCTCCTCACTCTCCATCTCTCTCTGTGTGCCAAAAGCACTAGACAACCGCCACTGTGAATGCAGAAATGCCCACTTACCCAATTTCTCTTATTGGCTGAAGACGTAATCTTACTAAACATCAGCCAATAATTTCTGAGAGGTTATCTCATCCTCCCTTCTCTCATGACAACACGTGCATGAGTCATATCATGAAGTTTAAAAAAAAGTTAATTGTGCGCCTTGAGTAACGTACAGTAACGGAGTGTCAGCAATGAAAACAGCGTTACAGTGACAGTCAAAGTAATCAGTTAGATTACTCATTACTGAAAAAAGTCCCATCACTGGTCATTACACGCAAAGTGAGAAATATAAAGGCTTTATTCACAGCTTTTAAAAAGCCCAATTTAAACATTACACAAAAAAATGAACTTTTGATCAAATTTCTAAAGTTAATTTCATTTCAAAGTTCATTTCATTTTTTCTGAATTTCAGCTGTATATCCCTGCAATAGCACACGAGGAAAACATTTATAGTGAAAACTCAATATGGAATTATTCAAAAATCAGTGTTAAATCCCTAAATCTTTTGGGAAGCTATATGGAAGAGGTTGGCGAGATACTGGAGACATTCAATATTGTGTGTGGTTGTTTTTTCGATTTGGTAGAACATACTTTCATTGATTCGAAAGCTGCTTGTTTAATGATTGTGTTAAAACATTCTAATCTTTCTCTGTGGAGGAACGGCAGGCTTCTTTTAGTGCAAGCATATTCACAGACACATTCGGAGCCCCTACAGAGTGGAGGTCAAGGTCTGTCTAAATGGGATTGGCATTACTCAAGATGATGTGTGACAGCCTAACCTTGCCCATGAAGGCCCGCGCAGCCTTCCAGCTCCGGTCCTTTGGCACCCGGCCCCGTGGAGCCAGCAGCACCATCACAGCTGCAGCTACGTTAATCACTGCTGCAGGAGGGTTTGGGAAGGCTTTCATCTCAGTCAAATTCACCTAAAAACACAGACATCCATCAAGTCTTTCCAGGACTGGAGTAGTGGTAGGTTTGGTTAGAGATGGGCCACCTTGTTGAGGGTGTTTAGAGCTTCTGTAGCTGCTGCGAGAGAGGGCTCTGCTTTTGCCAGATCGTCCTCACAGTCCTTTTGTTTTGCCGCTACCTGAGCCTGAATGACAGCTACCTACAGACAAACAAATACAGGAGTTATTCAAATAAAATAAATCAAGAAAAATAGCAATTTCTCACCTTCTCCGCCTCTGAATCGGCAGCTTCTTTCTTGCTGCAAACTCGTTCTGTTTGCTGACCGATTTTGGCAATGAGAGCTTCAATATTCTGGTTTTTAATTGACAACTCGGCTTCTTGAGATGCTAGTTTGGCTTTTAGATCTTCAACCTAATAAAAATATATAAAATAATCAAATAATAATAATCCATTGGTTTTATACAGCGCTTTCCGGATGCTTAAAGACACTTTCAACTGGGAATACTCAAACACTATTTTTGAGTACATTCTGACTGTCTTGATACAAGATTTGCCAATGGGCCATTTAGTCTTATTTCTAGAAATTTATTTTCTCCTTCCAAAGGAGACATTTCTTGTATCATTTTAAAACTATATAGTTCTGCTTGTCCCATTCGCGGCATGAACGTGCTCAAATTAAGATACATTTTGCCCCATTTAAGCTTTTTTTTACGGAGGCGAGGCTACTAATCTGTGCCATTGGCCCCTCCGACCACCATCATGACACAACAGTTGGCACTTTGAGAGCTGCAGCCACTGTTGCACCTGGTGTTCCCAGAGGTCTCCCATCACAGTACTAACCAGGCCCTTCCCTGCTAAGCCTCTGAGATCAGATACCTTTTTTAGGTTTACCATCTATCCTACTATAGTGTGACTTCATCCAGGTGAAAATTCAGTCGATTTATTTCAGTAATTCAATGGTTATTATACAAGTAAAAAAATCCAAATAAAACATTGTTGCAGGTCATGAGTCTATATTTTGGTTTCACAGTTTATAGGGAAGTTGAATTAAATAAATGAATTGAACTCTTAGGGTTAGGGTTAGAGCAGCATAAGTCATACAAAAATCTATTAAAAAACAAAAGAAATGCCAAACAATATAATAATAAAATATGAACAGTATACAACAACAATACAGGCCCAAACACCAACGTACAAATCCCCAACCAGATCGAGAGGGTTCAGAAGTCTAAAACTGTTTGGGGCCATTTTGAACAATATTACAATGTTCTGGTGTTTCACCAGTATATAGGATGACAAACCAAACATCCTTCCATTTGTGTCAAAATGGAAGAAAACATGTATATTTGTTTACCAAAGATAATAAAATAATTAATAAAAAAAATAAATAAGAAAAAAAAAGAAACAAAAGCTGTAGTCTCTTACCTGGGCCGTGGTGGTCTGTAGTTTCTGGAGGCCATTGTCCAGGCGTTCCATCTTGTCCTGGAGCTGGACACGGCTCCTCTCCAGCAGGTGTCTGTACAGGCTGATCTGCTGGAGAAAGCTCTTGGGGGTGGTGTAATTGTACCTCTTCTCATTGCGTTGGTATTTTTCACTAGTGTGTTTGACACTGGTGTGAACATGGGCCATGAAAAGACTGATGGATTCCTGGACAGCAGGCTGTAAAAATAAGCAGGGGGTGGGGGCAGGGAGAGCCGGATTGAGTAGACTTTAACACCCCCAATCCTGATGGAGCTGAAATATTATCTTCATAAATTTTGAATTCATCTACAAGTTTTGCCGTCTTCCTAGGCTGTCCTGACTTACTCAATCTGTTATTTAAGTGCAGCTAGCAGGAATGATTATGGTTTGAAACCGCTGTGAAAATAATGTGTTTAAGCCGCTGACACAAGGCCAGGGCTCACTGTTTACATTAGCTCGCTTCTCCAGGTCTAACTTTATCAACACAACGTACCTGCTATGGCTCTGCTACTCCGGATGCGAAGTGTTCTTATGATATGACACATAGCGGCAGAACAACGCCATTCATCATACCAATCAATTATAGACTCAAACAGATGCTTAGACAATGTGGACCACAGCTTACTATCACTCACAATGTTATTAGGGGAGAAAGGGAAAAATCATTATTCATTGAATTGAGGATTGTTCTGATGGCTCTGAGCTGCCTGGAAGGTAAACTATATCTAACTTTACTGGAGGAGAGCCCAACACCTGCTTGTTGTATAGCTTTTCTTGAAAAGTAAAAAAAATGGAATGTAACTTTTTATTTATGGAAACAACCAAAACAGGTAAATTAAATTGAATTTCATATGGGAATCCTCTCCATGGAGCTCAGCAGGAGGCAGACCTAGTGCACTTGTACAGGCAATGTAAATACTGTTAATACTCCTCCAGTATTAAGTTTTTCAGTTTTTTTCTCATTTCTCATCTCTCTCTCATAGTAGAGATATATAACTGTAAAACAGAAATGTCTGAGTTGAAAATGTGCATTATTGTTTGTTAGTTAGTAAACGTTTATGATTTATGTACGTGATCCACACGGGGGCGGTAGATATCTATGAGAAGGCAAGCGAGAAGTTACGAATGGATTTAACGCTGTTACTGGATGACCTCAAGAAAATGGACATAACAATTTTCCTTAGTGGCCCACTTCCAAATATAGATGGAAAAATGGAGAAGTTTAGCCGTCTGTATCAGCTAAATACATTCCTACTCAATGAGTGTTCACGCAGAGGACTTGGCTTCATTGAAAACTTTAACCTGTTCTGGAATAGGCACGAGCTTTTTGAAGAAAAAGGCCCACATCTGAACAACTACGGAGTAAAAGTGCTGATGGATAACTTTGCATCTGCCCTAAGACCTCAGCCTGCGCAGCGCGTGCAGCCGTCGAAAGGGAGAAAAGAAGAAGCAAAGGGCACAGACATCACGACCATCTCCACCGACTCCCGAGGTCTCTGCACCCCCACCGCCTCAAAAGAACTCCACACCTCCACGATTCAAGAAGAACTCAACACCTCCAAGGTTCCAAAAGAACTCAACACCTCCACGGCTCCGAAAGAGCTCAACGCCTCCACCACCAGCATCATCAGCAGCTGCCACATCTTCATCAGCGCCATCAGCATATACAGCACCACCAGCAGCAGTGGATACAGCCGCAGCAGTGGCTGCTCCATCATCTTCAGCAGCAGCAGTGGCTGCTCCATCATCTTCAGCAGCAGCAGTGGATACAGCAGCAGCAGTGGCTGCTCCATCATCTTCAGCAGCACCTTCCCCACCTACAGCTCCCGTGAAGCTTCCCCCACTGCTCCAGGCTACAGTCAGGCCTGTACTGGGGGTTCCTCAACCACCTCTGTCTCCACCAAAGACTCCCTCATCACCTTCCATGGACCCGGCTTGGGTCCCCCCCGCTACATCCACTCCATCTAGGGAAAATGAGGACGACCTTTCCCTTTGTTTTCTATCCCCGCCTTCACTACTGGAATTACCGGAACACTCGGCAGGCATGATAAGATCGGCGATGAAGACTATTCCTCTCACACCCACTGTAGCCAGATCAAGAGTCCTATCTAACATTCAAAACCACTCCCCATACGTACCTCCAAAGCTACCTAGGGCGTCCAACTCAAATTCTCCCACAAAATCCACCCGTCCCTCCTCTAACCCCATAAGTATTCCACCCCCCCCTCCTGCTCATTTAGCCCACCTCCCCCCTAACCCAGCACCAAGAAACCCTCCACCTCCACTCCCCCCTCGTCCACCACCCAACTCAGCCTGCCCCACCCCTAACCCATCACCAAAAACCCATCCACCTTCAACCCCCCCCCCGTCCAACTCCCAAGAACCACCTGCCCTCTCCATCCTCTTCCCCCACCTTCCCCTTCCCCTCTTCTCTCTAAGCACTAGGATGCACAGGGTCTCTGCTTCGCAGCCACTGGCAGTCTAGTTAGAGGAGAGACCCGGCTGGGGCCCTGTCATGAAGCCACCTGTGCCATTCCTTTAGTGATAACACAAAGAATACATTACAGAAAAACATCTGAAGTTAATCAGTCTAATCAGGAAAATCTAATTCTTGTTCCGTGTAAGAATCAGCCGACCACAACCGCTGATACTGAAACTTTGAAACTTGCTATGCTAAATGTCAGATCTCTTTGTAACAAGTCTTTTTTAATCAATAATTTTATTTGTTCTTATAATCTAGATCTTATGTTCATGGCTGAAACATGGCTTGACCAAAATACAGAAAATGCAGTTTTAATAGAAGCATCACCACCAAATTTCAAATTTGAATCTGAAATACGGGGAAACAAAAAAGGAGGAGGCTTAGCTGCCATTTTCAGAGACCACTTTGTCTCCCATAGAATGTCTCTTGGGAAGTTTCCGTCTTTTGAATATGTGTCTTTTAAAATACAACAAAAACAATCTAGTCCAATACTCTTCATTGTCCTATACAAGCCACCGCAGTCATGTCACAGATTTATTGATAATTTTACGGAGTTTCTTTCAGTTTTATGCACAGATTTTGATAGCTTAGTTATTACAGGGGATTTTAATATTCATGTGGATAATGTTATTGACAGAAAGGCAAAAGAGCTGAGTTCTGTTCTTGAATCTTTTGGTCTCACTCAGCATGTGAGTGGCCCCACCCACAGCAGAGGGCACACTCTAGACCTGTTAGTTACTAAGGGGGTGAATATTTCAAATGTAAACGTGGTCGATGTTGCGCTTTCGGATCATTTTTGTGTATTTTTTGACATGTGTTTCACTAACAAACCACCAGTGGACTCTGCAACTTTACGAAGAAGACACATAAATGAAAATACGGGTGAACTATTTATGGGAATGATAAACTTTGAGAATGCATCGTATTCTACTGTAGATGAACTGTTTAACTCTGTCACCTCTAGTGTTTTGAATGTTCTGGACACCATCGCTCCTGTGAAGGTTAAAACAGTGAAAAATAAGCAGAAGGCGCCGTGGGCAAAAGCAGACTCGGTCAGGGCACAAAAGAGAGAGTGCCGGAGGGCCGAGCGGAAGTGGCGCAAGTCCAACCTCCAGGTTGACTACGAGATCTTCAAAGATAAGTTGTGCGAGTTTAACCAGGTGCTACGTAGTACGAGAGAAAGGTATTTTTCTGAAATGATTGAAGGCTGCAGCAACAATCTGCGTGTTCTGTTTTCAACAGTTAATAGATTAACAAACCCCCCTGTTCAGATGCCATTAGAGCTAACTTCCAAACGTAAATGTAATGAGTTTGCACATTTTTTCAATGACAAGGTTCAAGGCATCAAAAACGCCATTGTCTCCAATCCACAGATAACCATCCAACAGCCTAAAAGGCTCTTTGAGCTAACTTACTTTGCACCTGTAAATGATCAAACTGTCCAAGAGATAATCTCCAGTCTGAGCGCCTCCACATGTAGCCTGGATGTACTACCCACTAGATTTCTAAAGTCTGTTCTGAGCAGTCTGTTACCTTCACTCACACAGATAGTAAACATGTCCCTTCATTCTGGAATATTCCCAAAGGCCCTGAAAACTGCAGTCATCAGGCCCCTGCTTAAAAAGAGCAGTCTAGATGCTACGGTACTTAACAACTACCGTCCCATCTCAAATCTGCCATTTATGGGGAAAGTCCTTGAAAAAGTTGTCTACCAACAGCTAAATAGATTTCTTATAATCAACAACTCATTTGATATGTTTCAGTCCGGCTTTAGACCCCACCACAGCACTGAGACTGCTCTCGTCAAGGTTACAAACGATATCCGGCTAAACACTGACGCAGGCAAAGTCTCAATCCTAATCCTGTTAGATCTGAGTGCTGCCTTTGACACTGTCGACCATGAGATCCTCTTACAGAGACTAGAGAACTGGGTTGGCGTCGCTGGCACCGCCCTAAGTTGGTTTAGGTCTTACCTTGAAGACAGGAAGTACTTTGTGGAGATTGGAAACTGTGTCTCAGATCATATGGCCCTGACCTGTGGAGTACCACAGGGGTCGATCCTGGGACCTCTTCTTTTCAATCTCTACATGCTGCCGTTAGGTCAGTTAATACGCAGAAACGAAGTTTCCTATCATAACTATGCAGACGACACTCAGATCTATGTCTCACTGACTGCAGGAGAACATGGACCAGTGGACTCACTCCTTCACTGTATCCAACAGATCAGTGAGTGGATGCAAAACAACTTCCTTCAGCTAAACGCAGACAAAACTGAAATGATTGTCTTTGGTCCCCAGAAACAAAGAGAGAGCGTCATCTGTCATCTACAGTCTCTCTCCCTAAAACCTTCAAACAAGGTCAGAAATCTAGGGGTAATACTGGACTCAGACTTAAATTTTAATAGCCACATCAAATCAGTAACATCAGCAGCTTTTTACCATCTAAAAAACATTTCCAGGATCAAAAACATAGTGTCTAAAGCAGACTTGGAGATTCTTATCCATGCATTTGTCTCCAGTAGGTTAGACTACTGCAATGGCCTGCTCACAGGTCTGTCCAAACAGGCTGTAAAACAGCTGCAGTACATTCAAAATGCAGCAGCTCGAGTCCTGACTAGAACCAGGAAGTACGACCATATTAGTCCGGTCCTCAGGTCTCTGCACTGGCTTCCTGTGGCTCAGAGAATAGACTTTAAAACAGCTTTGCTTGTGTACAAGTCTCTCCATGGCCTCGCACCAAAATATATTAGTGACATGTTAGTCCCATATGAACCAGCCCGGACTCTGAGGAGCACAGGGACTGGACTCCTGTTAGTGCCCAGAGTCAGAACTAAACATGGGGAGGCTGCTTTTCAGATTCATGCTGCTAAAATCTGGAACATTCTTCCTGAAGATGTGAGACAGGCCTCCTCTCTGACTATGTTTAAAACCAAGTTAAAAACTGTGCTGTTTAGCTGTGCATACAACTGAGGGATTTTATATTTTTATCTTTCTTTTTAATGTTCTGTGATTATTTATGATTTTAATGCTATCTTGTTCAGCACTTTGAGTTGCCTTGTGTATGAATTGTGCTATACAAATAAACATGCCTTGCCTTGCCTTGCCTTACGTGTTTGTGTGGATGTGAACCCCTGAGTTTCTCTAAGGGGGGGTCAATAAAGAATCAATCTATCTATCTATGTAATGGTGTGGGTTTTATGTTGGTGGTTTGGACATGTTTGTATTTTAGTTTTATTTTGACATTGTTCTCTGTGGTTTGGTTTTAGTTGTACTTCCTGTCCTATTTGCCCCCGTCTTGATTGTCTGCCCCGCCCTGATGTGTTTCACCTCTGTCAGTGTCTATATGTACCCTGTGCTTCTCTCCCCTTGTTGCTGGTCCATTGTGTTGTCTTTGTTCGTGCCTTTGTTCCTGGTCTCGTTTTTGGATGTTTTGTTTATTTCTTTATTAAATCATTTATATATTTCATTCCTGCATTTTGAGTCCTCATTCACTTCTCCACATGACAGAATAGACCAGCAATCACACAGACTCAGCGGAATGCCTTTTTTATTTTTTCACCACACCGTCTCCCCGTTTGTCACCAGGTTTTTATTTATTTTTTGCTGACATCCTTCCCTTCACTGCTATCTCTCGACCTGCTACCTTGAACCACCGCCAGGCAAGGAACTCCGTCTGGGGTGGTTATTTGTGCTGCACCACGGCCGGGCATTATCGTCCGTCCGTGGTGGTCTTCTGTTTCCTTCCCCTTGGCTTGTTGTGGGGTCAACAGTGAAGCGCTCATCTAGATGTTCCCGTCTGCCTGGATTCCCCACCTGTGTCTGCCTGCTCCCCTTTGATGACCTCTCCTTCCCTTACCTGTTTCCACCGCCAGACATTGTTCTCCGTCTGGGGTGGTTTTGTTCCCGTCTGAGTCACCGCTGGGCATTTGTCTCCGCCCGGGGTGAGCCAGTTCTGTATGGAAGGTCATCACTGGGCTTCAGCTCCGGTCCCAGATTGGTTTGGACATTGCTTCGGACCTGAGTTTTTCAGCCTCTGAACAGCCTTTGGTCCCTCCGCCGCGCCCCCCTCCGCCCTCCCTGGTTTGTGTTTGGGGTTTTGGGACATCTGGGAGCTGTCCCTTGGAGCAGGGGTACTGTCATGGTGTGGGTTTTATGTTTGTATTTTAGTTTTATTTTGACATTGTTCTCTGTGGTTTGGTTTTAGTTGTACTTCCTGTCCTGTTTGCCCCTGTCTTGATTGTCTGCCCCGCCCTGATGTGTTTCACCTGTGTCTGTGTCTATATGTACCCTGTGCTTCTCTCCCCTTGTTACTGGTCCATTGTGTTGTCTTTGTTCCTGGTCTCATTTTTGGATGTTTTGTTTCCTTGGGCTTTTGTTTTTTTCTTTATTAAATCATTTATATATTTCATTCCTGCATTTTGAGTCCTCCGTCATCTCACCTCATGACAATCTATATCTATGCACAATTGTTGGCAGACTAAATACTTTTTCTGCATGTCCCCCTTTAATAAAACATGCTACAGCGAGACCCAGATCAGGAGGCTTGCCTCTGCACATATGGCTCAGATGTGAAGACACTTGCTGGTTGTGACAGCTGTGGCTCCTTGCGGGGTCATTATGTGCTTAATCACTCTTCTCCCATTAATACAAATGATCCTACTTGAAATGGAAAACAATGATATGCCCGCTCTCACTTACAGTCTCCAGGCATGCGTTCAACCATTTGTCAGTAGTTCAGCACACGACTAATGATGAGGGATCTAGGCAAAAGTTAATCCAGCTGCACCGCAGTAATTACAAGGTGTTCATTTAAATCAATTGGAAACTAAGGTTATGTGAAAACAGATGTAACAGACAAGTGTGATGACATTTGTACAGTGTTGGGGCTCAAACCTCAATTCCCTCTATCTGTTGAATGAATCGGTGACTGACAGACTGCAGAGCCTCCGCTGTCCAGGGGTGGAACCAGTCGATGGTAGTGCACTGGAATAAGGCCGGAAACCTGCGCGCCCTGGTACGAAGTGTACTGCCCACAGGAGAAAAACACAGCACCACCTACAGGGCACACAAGCTTTTTCAGCTACCGTCGTTCCATATGTAGCACATATGTATCAAATCAAATGAGTATCTATTTATTTAATTATTTACAGAAATGTATATGATTACAAATTTATGATCCACAACGGGTGGATTAGACTGTAGACCAGAGCAAGGCTATTTCCGAAAAAGAAAAAAAAAGTGTTCTTTGGGCCTCTGGTTCTGATCTAATAGTTTTAATAATATGTGTTTTTTGGTGAATACTCAAACTTAAAAGTAGTAGACTCAACCTGAATCTAATCTATGTATTATTTTCGGTCAGTTGAAATTTATTTTAACAGGGCCATATGATTTCTTATATAAATCAAAACAAAAGTTCTGAATAGTTTTGATTTCCCAATTGCACAATATGAAGGACAATTACTTGAATTTAAGCGTTGCAAACAGACCTTTAGTTGTTGTTGTACTCTCTCAGTGAAAAACCTCCAGCAGTTTTCCCTGTTGTCCAGTTGTCCAGATGCTTGGACTTCAGCATGGACTCCGGACACAATCCCTTCAGTCTCCTCTTCAGTGAAGAGCTCAGGGACCTCACCTGTTCATATGAAAATACTTAAATAACTTAAAATATACAAACACATACTGTCTATGGAGAGAAAAATGTTAATTTCAAACCTGATGCCAAAAAGTCATTGATAATGACCAAAAACCTTTCATCTGGAATCTGGGCTTCAGTCAGGAGAAAAACAACTTTCTGGTTCTTGACACCAGATTTTATGAACAAACCCACAAGGTCCATCTATAGCAACACATATTATATAGGACATAGACCTTCAATATAGTACTCATTACATGTATATTATTAGTGTGTGACTGTGCACCTTAAGATCCTGGATACTGTATCCATTTGTCAGAGTAATTTGGAAAACCTCTGTGGAGGAAATGAAAGCAGCAAGACGTGTGAGGCTCTGCTTCCCACTGCCTCCCACTCCCACCAGTAGAGCATGAGCTCTGGGAGCCGCCAGGATCCGGCTGATGCGGCATCTGCAGACATGTTTCGACTTACAATTAGTTATGTCAAAATGATTGTTGCCAGTCATGTAATTGATACAACATTATGTGTGTGAATTCCACACAGTGATACTCACACATGTTGCATGGCATCTTCAAACAGCACCAAGTCCATGGCAGCGTTGAGCTCATTGTAGTTCTCCAGTGCGTCTGTGAGGGAGGCCCTGAGCACTGACCAGTCACTCATGTGGCTGTACGAAGACTCCCCGTCCATTTGAGCAAAGTGACAGTAAAGCAGGGGCAGCTGTGTCATCTTTGACTTATCCAAATCCTGTAGATGAAAACACACATGTCGGCAGTGTTGCTCAGTGTGTTTAAAGAATTAGACTTGTTAATACTGAAGAAAATGACAAAACATGCAGAGGTCTGGGATCGTGTCACAGCTGAAGACACGTCTTAAGGTAAACGACACAAACAGAGTTATGCATTGTGCACATTTAAACCAGACAAATCAAGGACGTTGCTCTCAGCCTCTGCCACTGCACCAATAGATATGTTAGCTACGACTTTCAGACCTGATGTTATCCCCAACAAAGCATCAGGTGGAAAAGTACTGACTTCAGCATACTGTTGTAATGATCAGCACAGTTTTAACATAGTTGCATGAAAAGTGTCATAAAATCCTTAAATCCTTACTACCTCAAAACACTCATGCACAGTCTCGGTCTGCAGCCTTTGGAAGAGGTGCAGGTCGTTGTGCTCGACCAGTCTGTCAGAATACACTCGACAGGACTCATGCAGCCAGAGTCGAGCCAGATCCGAGGAGTCTCTCACTGTGTCAGGAGCAGCTAAGAACATGCCCTGCATACATACATACATGTACATACATACATACAGTATGGGATCAGCCTCTCTAAGTGTCGACTCACAGAACACTTTGCTTCTCCTACCTGAAAGACGTTGGACAGGTCTCGGAGATTGAACATGTAGTGGAATTTAATAGCGGTGGGTAGACAGCTGTTAAGCATCTTGTGATGGAGAGTTACAGCGGCGCGGACCACAGCTGCAGCACTTATCTGAACCAGAGAACTAAACCCCTGCTGCTGCATGTGGGCCACAAGGATCTGTCTGAAGATAGACACCTGAGCATCGGACGAGGGCAAGTTTATGGCCAACACTGAGAAATGCCTCTGTGGAGAAAACGGATAAGGCATTATTAATTTCCTTTCAGTCCCGCTTGTTATATATTCTGAATTGTTTGACAGTGTGGATATACCTGTAGCCGGGGGTTAATATGGAAGTTTCCAGCAGTGGGGTTCATGCAGGCAATATACTGAGTGTTGTGTATTTCTTTAAGGCTGAGTTTGTGTCTGTCATACCTAAGTGACAAAGAAATCAGATGATAAAATACATACGGTAATATGATACTGCATTTATAAATGTAGTACATTTGGAATCTCAATGTTGATCAAAAACAATGTTATTAAAAACATGCCTAAGATGCTGAAACATGTATCCTCTGCATTAGAGATGGCTTTTCTGCAGCTTGACCCACTGATTTAAAAGTTCAGTTTTGGTTGGCCATTTAAAATATATAATAATAATCATAATAATCGTCAAAGGCTGTGTGTAAAAAAACAGGTTGGTTCTATTGTGAATGCACAAGTTACTAATGAAGACGTAATGGCTCTAGGATTTAATCCATAATGGGGAAAAGTGATGGAGGAATTTTGAACAAATTATTACTTATTGAATTCTATGGGAATGAGTGCATATTATTAATTACTTAAAGTTGTATTTTGATTTGAAACAGAAGAAACGCTGTGTACTTTAGATCGATTTACGTATATATATAATTATACATTGGACAATTTTACTACTATATTCCTTTGGCGTTCATAGTGTAGAGTGACATAAATGTGGTAAAATTTGTTGGAGGCAGTGGAGCCACTTCCATTCACTCTCATGGAGATAACGAAGACGGAGATGAAACGGACATGTTTGGACGGATCCGTCGTCCGTGGAATAAATTAAGGCTGTAAGCTTAAAGTTTTGGTATATTATATGTTGTGACGCAGATAAATGAGTCAAAGATGCATGAATCACTCTCAACACAACTTTTGGGTCTGTAGTGTTTTTCTGTCCTCTCACCAGTGACCATAGTCCAGATGCTGGCGAATCAGAGTGTGAGGCTGCACTGTGCCGTAAGCATCTACAGCCGGCATGTTTACGTCGTCTACAAAATAAATCAGCCTCTTGTTCCCGACCGGTGAGTAGGTTTTCCCAGTTCTCTTCTCCAAGTGCTGCTCAAGGTTCACTGAAAAGAAATAAATCAAATGTCACAGAACACAACCTGCTCACGGCTGGTACATCCGCTGATCACTGTGAGTCATTGTGGTTTTTACATTCTTTTTTTAAACCTGTTTTATTATCTTCACTGGTTTTGTTTATAGTCTATAGTTGGGTATGCTTTGGTTGTTTTAAATGTGTACTCAAATAAGTGTAAGAATGAATACAAGAGGTTGTTATTCAGTTATTGATATTAATGTTTGGAATGTTTTGGATGTGGATTTGTGGAACACTATGACAAATATTGTGAAAATTATTGATTGTGACTGCCACCCCCGCAACCCAGAAATGGATTAAGGGGTAGAAAATGGATGGATGAATGCTGCAATGACTTTAAATCAGTATGCTTGTTTATAAAGTAATCAACAGTCTGGCGCCCTCTGTATTTCTGATTTGCTTGTGTCTTTTGACCCTGTCGCAATCTCAGATTCTTGGACCTCAACTTTCTTAGTGTTAAATTAGGAGAAGCATCTTTGCCATGATACTGCTCTCACTTTAGACCTTCTCAAATGTCCTGATGTGATTATTGTTTTATATGAAATGTGCTATATAAATACATCTCCTTCTTTCCTTTATCCTTTTGTACAGGTGGTAGCTGTTTAAAAGCATCCTATTTCCTTTTTTAAAGAAGAAATATCATGCATTATTTTTGTTTGTTTAAAATAATAATGAAACTTACTGCATTGTCATTTTGGATTTTAGAACTTGAAATAATAATTAAGGAAAAACTGTATGGAGACAGATTCATCAAGGTTTAAAAATCTTGATTTATAAATTATTTTATGGGCAATACTTTTGTTTTATTATACTACATCATACTACGACAGTACTGAGACAGATGCTTTTAGACCTGGATATGAAAGCCAGATCCTGTCTGACCTCTGAAGCTAAGGGCCTGGTTAGTACCATGAAGGGAGACGGGCGGCTGTAGAGTACCAAACTGTTGTCTTGTCCTTAGACAAGACACTTCACCCACATTGCCTGAGGGAGTCTGGTGTGTTTGAATGGTTGGTGGTGGTCGGAGGGGCCAATGGTACATACTCATTGCCTCACTTCGGTCAGTGTGCCCCAGGGCCGCTGTGTATGGAGTGAATCAACAACAACATGTGAAGCATCTTTGAGTGCCTTAAAGGCGCTATATAAAACTAATTATTGCGATTTTCTTAATGTGTAAAAAAGTTTTGTAGTGACCCGGTGGCTGTATAGTAAATTTCTATATTAAATGTAAATTTCTCCTGTGTGAGAGCAATAAAGTTTATCTTATCTTAGATGGTCTGATTGAAAGTAAAGGCACGCCCAAAGAAAACAGACTTTTTTTAAATCAAAAGTTACATAGAGCCCATACATCTGTTGTACATAGTGGAATAAAATGTAAATCTGAACTGAACTGAAATTCTGAGCTCAATTTCCGTCTTAGTCTAATCACTGGTCGACTGTGCCAGAGTTTCCCTCTAAACTACCAAAAACAAGGACTCACTCTGCAGCGTGTGAGCGGTGGTGTAGTAGTTGAGTGGCACTTTCACAGCCACATAACTGCGCTCGAGCGAGTCCAACGCGTTCCTGACGAGAGCCGACTTCCCCACTCCCGCGCTCCCCACCAACATCAGCGGCCGTCTCCTCCTCAGCAACAAGTCCACCAAGTACCGCAGGCACTCGGTCTCCGCCGTGGGCACCAGAACAGCCTGCAATCATGGCCCCAGCGGGGAGAGCGCGCGCCGACACACACATACTTATTACGGCTTTCTTCCAGTGATTTATTGACAGACATGTGTTCAGCGAATTGTGTGCGATTTATAATTTCTTGTATTTCCCCAGTAAGACCACAACTATGCTGTCATAATAGCATCATTTGCAGAGAACAAAACGCCACTAATTATGGCCCAGCGCGAGGCTTTGGAGCATGCACAGCTGTACGCCAAAGCGCGAGGAAAAGACAATAGCGCGTGGGTGATAGCTCGGGCCTTGTTGCTTGTGGCTTCTCCCCCGCTAAGGCTGATATGGGGTTCAGGGGATGGTAATCAGACGCAGTGGCAGGCCTATCATCCGAGCGCGCACCATGCCATAACCTCTCGACGTGACTTTACCCTTGCTTATTATGCTCACCCAGGCATGCTTACATTTTTAATATGCCTGCATTGTTCATTTTTGGTTATTTTTTCTTAAATGGGGTGTATGATTGCCAAGGGGTAATTAATTGTTGAGAGCAAGTTGTTCTGATTTTCCAACTGCAAGAATGAGAGCTAGACACAGTATTTAAAACTGGTCCCTCGCCCTCACGAACTCTCTGGTATGTCTTGAGGATTAACATGTATGATTTGTGGCCTTTTTTAAAACATGAAAGTCAATGGATAATCACCTTTGCAGTGTTATATAAGTTTGAAATAGTAAACAATGTTTTTAGATGAAGACCATATCATACATTGTGAATTGTATTCTCGAGTGGCATGGCCTTTTTTGTCCACGAGCAGGTCAGGACACTGGTATAGTTGCGATGCTTGGTCTACTGCCCGCTTAATCTGTCATTTTATGTAATTGTGTCTAACTGTTGCTGCCTCTGGTCCAGGAGTCCCTTGAAAAAGAGGTTCCTTATCTCAATGGGACTTTCCTGGTTAATTTTTTTTTTTTTTAAGTCAGTTATAATATCAAATCTTACTTGTTTGTGCCAGAAGTTCTTGATATTATTGTTGATGGATCTAACTACTGTCCGTCTGTGAGTGGTAATAATGTTCTAATCTAACAACTTACAAATGTTTGCATTACATGAGCAGTTTAAGTTCATGTACCTGTAATGGCGTAGCAGGCTCCATTTCAAAAGCAGGGACGATGTCGGACCAGGGCAAAAATCTTCTGGTGTGTGGGTCAAGGTAGTAGTCAAAAACTGTCCCCTGAGCTGGGAACTTTACGGACTTAATTTCTTTAATCCACCAATGACTGAACTCCCCGCGGTAATCACACAACTACAATGAAAGGATACAGAAAAGTTGTGAGGTTTACAATGAGGTATAAGATAAGATAAGGGATGCTTTATTGGTTCCACAGTGGGGAAATTTCAATGTTGCAACGCACATACAGGACAGTAGTAAAAGCACACAAGGAAAACACAAAATAAACAATATTGTTTCTTAGCTGTAATTGCTTCAATATCAATCTTTCAAATTATCTATATACTGTACGTTTTTGATATAAAGTGCAAAGTTATATACATATAGGGCAGGGCAATGAGTAGATAAAGTGACATTCAGGGACAAGCTGCTCTAAAGAGCAGTGTCCTGTAGGGGGTGACATTCATGGTGCAGCATAGATGTTAGTTTGTCCAGGACCCTCCTGTCCCCCACCTGCTGCACTGTGTCCAGGGAACAGCCCAGGTTAGAGCTGGACTTCTTGATGATCCCTTACAGCTTCTTCTTGTCCCTCTCTGTGATGCTGCTGCTCCAGCAGACCACAGCTCAGAAGAAGTGGATGCCACCACCGAGTCATAGAAGGTCTTCAGGAGTGGCCCCTACACTCCAAAAGACCTGAGCCTCCTCAGGAGGTAGAGTCGGCTCTGGCCCTTCCTGAAGAGGGGTCTGTATTATGAGTTCAGTCCAGTTTGTGGTTCAGATGAATACCCAGGTACTTGTAAGAGTCCACTCTCTCATTGTCCCTTCACTGGGGCTGGAGCGGCAGAGTGACATCTGCGGAAATCCACCACCATCTCCTTGGTCTTCCTCACATTGATAAGGACCTGGTTCCGCTGACACCAGTCCACAAAGTCCTGTGTTAGCCCTCTGTACTCTGCGTCGTCGTCCTCTGTGATGAGTCCGATGATGGCAGAGTCATCAGAGAACTCCTGAAGGACACAACCGTCCATGTTGTGTCTGAAGTCCACAGTGTGGAGGGTGAAGAGGAACGGTGCGAGGACTGTCCCCTGGGAGCACCCACACTGCAGATCAGGACCTTAGACACGTAGTCCCTGGTTCTCACAAATTGGAGTCTGTCAGTGAGGTAGTCCAGGATCCATTAAGACAGGTTGTAGTCCACTCCAGCTGTCTCCAGCTTGTCCCTGGATGGTGTTGAAGGCATTGGAGAAATCAATCTCCAGGTGGGACAGCGAGCGGTGGAGGAGGGTGATGATGGTGTCCTACACTCCAAAACAGGCCTATATTGGGGGAGCTGAAGTTCGCTAGTTGACACTGTGAACTTGTGTTTATGATCTCAATGGTACTTTGATTTAGCAAGGCAGAGAGGCTACATAACCTGATATAGAGGGCGCAATTGCCCTGATGGCCTTAGTTTGGACATGTTGGCTCTATAAAATAATCTTACCTGATCTTGATGAAGAGCTCCACCAAAAGCCCAAATGCACGCAAAAGTGAAATATGTCTCATAAACTTCCCGTGGAGAGTCACAAGGGATGTTTTCTGGAGTTAGAAGAGAGTCAAGCAAACAGCACAGCGTCTGAAGATGAAAGGATTTTATGAATATACTGTATTTTCATTAATGGTCAAAGCAGAAAATGTCTGTGTACCTGAACCATGGAGCTCTCAGGAAGAGGAGTTATGGTCCTGAACTTGTTCCTCACTTGCTCCAGACAACGGGGCACATACTTTTCAAACAATATGGTGAGATGTGCTCTTTCGGTCTGCCGTTCCCGCTGGTCAATCCAGCTTGCAACATACCTAGGATCACAGGTTATATTAAAAATAGGTTATAAAGGTTATAAAATGGGTTTCAAACCACAACAAATTATGTTACGTAATAAAATCTGTCTGATTGTCAAAACTTTATTCACATGCGCGTCATTTTAGCCTTTTCAGACAGATAGGTGCAAAAGAGAGGACCATACTCAACCAATCAGCTCTCAGGCCAAAGCCTCAAATTGTGACTCATAGTACTCTATTTTACACCTTCATTTTTTTTTTTATATTTCTGATTTGTTCACAATGCTTTGATGGGAAAAACAAAAAGTTTGGTAACCCAGCTATAAGGACAAATAATATGTGTAATTTGTGATACATTATAAGAAAAATGGCCTTGAACTGGGCTAATGTTTTTGATGAGATAACGATGTTGTATTACGGCTAAAAATATAAAAGGAGAAAAGTAATACAGTATGTCTACCAAAAAAGATGTATTAATAATCATTATTTAAATACCTTTTAAGTAATAACCACAACATGCTTCTTTATCTTATTAGAAAATATTATAGCTTTTTAAACACAGATAGCTGATTGGCTAAGAGAGGCCTGCTACTCTTTTTTTACAAAAAAAGCTGATCTAAAGATGTGACAGAGGCCAGAATGCATGCATATAAAAGCTAGTGTGAGGTGAGTGTGTGGAACGAGTTAAATGGATTGCATTGCCTTTTGTTTTTTTGTGGTTTCAAAGTAATAATTTGAACATCACTCTCTGACAATACACCCAAGTACATGGACAGAATCAGAATCAGAATTCAGATTCTGACTTCCTACCATTGTGAGTAACAGGAAGTCCCAAACTAGAAAATTGATTTGGCTCTCAGTGTCATAAAAATTTATAAAAGTAAAAATAGAAATAGGGCATGCATAAAAAAGTCTTCATGGTGGGTGAATCATGAGGTATAATACAATTAAGTTTTAGTATTTTAATCATTTTGAAAACTCACGGGTTCCAGCCCAGGTCGTTCTGATTGACGAAGAGGATTCCTGCCCTGGAGACGGTGGCAGGAGTGGCTGATTGGAGGTGACTGATTTCAAACACCAGTCTCATTGATGAGGTGAGAGGCACGCGCTCGTTACTGGCTAAAGTCAGGACCTGAAAGGGAACATTTCACAATACAATTACATACTATTTTCTTCCAGCACTCTTCAGCCAATCATCTCAGCGTGGCATGATTTGAGACAATAGCACCACCGTTTTTCAACATGTGGGGCCTGCTCCATGTGGGTCCGTCTTTGTTTGTCACTCCAGAAGTCTAAAGTCTTGACAACAACATTTATAGAAAACAATATTATTTTGTATTACCTACAGCAAGAACTTTTTTGTTGTTGTATTATGAGGCTTTTGACTTTGGCCTATTTTTGGCCTCTTATTCTTCAGAAATGTGGAAAAAAAAAGAGTCCACCTTCATTCAGCTCTCAGCCCAAATTGCAAAAAGAGTGAATTACAGGGCTCTTTCTTAAAAGTATGTAAAAAATTGTTGTAAGCAAATTAAAGAATGTTGTGTTGTTTCTGTTGAGTAAAAAACAAAAACAAGAACAAAGAAAAAAAAAGTTGTAGTTGTAATAGTAAATAGCAATACTACATTTCAAGCCTTGATACTAGAAAATATTCTCTATACTAATTTTGATACCACAGCGATTATTTATAAATTTTACGAACAATAAACTTATTTCTTATGAGACCATAAGAAAATATCAAATCATGTCTTTTCCTGTAATTTTAGACTCAATACTTGCTCAAATTAGTATATTTTCTATACTAATCAAATTAACTTCACTTGTACTTCTACATTTGTAACTTCAAATGTAGTTGTGGAAAGCCTGACATCTGTCTCTCTCATTTATTGACCTCAAGCTAATATTGACAGATCAAGATTCAGAGGAACTCAATGAAAGTCTCCCATTCTTTCTCTGGGCCTGTGAATGTGCTCTGTGTTGTACAGCAGAGAATGTGATAAGAAAGAGGGAGGGACCTTGTTGTCATCCATTACAGTATTGAGGGATTCTATCCACATTGGATCAATGTCTCCATCCAACACGATCCACTTAGGCCCGGGGTGAGAGAGGGCGGCCTGCTCCCGCATCAGAGACGAGAACAAGCCTGGAACAGCAATCCACAGTCAAGTAAACACACACTGGGATTAACACAAGGATGTAAGGAAGGCTGCTTCTGGAATATATACAGTTGTGCTTGAAAGTCCACGCTCCCAGCCAGAGATGTCATTATTTTCAACATATTTTGTAGATTATGAACGGTCATGATTTGGGGAGGCTGCATTTCAGATTCATGCTGCTAGAATCTGGTCTTCCTGAAAATGTGAGACAAGCTTCTTCTGTTCAAATCCAGGTTAAAAACAGTTCTGTTTTGCTGTGCATTATTTATGAAAATATATATAATTTATATAAAATGCAGCTGTGGTGTGGATCAATAACCCATTTTCAATTCCAGAATCCAGTCAATCCAGCTCAAATCCAGTTTTTAAATCCAGTTCAACTAAAGTGACTAACCTAAAAAAGTATTGTGCCTAAATTAGTTCGAATCGCTGTTTGTAGCTGGTAATTTTGAAAATATGAAGAAAAACTACACAAATTCTACACCTCCCTCTGGTGGAAGCATAGGGAGTTACAGGCGCAAAGCATTGTTTACTATTGATACTTGCTTCACCATATATATTCTACTTATATTTCACATTCTAAAATATGAAATGGCAATGGTGTCATTAGAATTTTGAATGGTCAAAAATAATATGTAATATTTCTTCTTTAAAGGGGCAGTACATTGAAACTGGGGGATGGAAACTTCTAATTAGGGTCATTTGAGTAGTTTCTGTTGTCAAAATAAAAAACAAATTTATATAGCAATAAATAACATTGAGTGAAAAAAGTGTCTGCTTTATCGTTCATAATCTCCAAAATATGGCCCAAAAAGTAAAAATAGTACTGCCGGGGAATGATAACTTTTGAGCTCAACGGTTTATTCAAATATATCCTGGGTACCGTCTTTCCACTCGCGAGTCGAAGGATGAATGAAGCCGAACAACTCATCTGTGTTCACTGCCTTTGGGTTGAGGTCACTCCAGACGGGCTTTTTCTTCAAGTTTACATAGGTTTTATGAAGGACTCTAAGAATCTGTCAAATTATGATGATATCTACATTTAATAAACACATGAAATACCAAGTCAAATTCTTAATATAGGCACCTGGCTTTTCCCAGTTCCAGCATTTCCAACAACAAACACAGAATGTCGTATTGCCAAAAGCTCGTGTAACTGCACCACCTGGAAATAGATGTTTAGTGTAAAAAAGTTGAGAGTTTTTACAAGTTTTACTGGTTTGAATGAAAGAAAAGTGATTATCAAGTAACCTTTAGGACAAATGTCTCCTCAGGCTGAAGGCGAAGCTCAAGGATGCTGCTGCGAATGCTTTTCTCAAACTCCAAATCTCTCTCCCTCTCTACATCCAGACGTGGGAAAAGGTCACTGAGCAGGCCCAGGAAGATGGATATGTCCTCAGTCACAATTTTAGGCATGTTGAAGTCCCTCAAAGCACGCATCAATACCTGAATCATAAGGAAAAGACACAAGCGGGGTCCAATCAATTTCCCTTCACATTCCAAGGCTCCATTAGTCTCTACCCCTTTTGTCATTCTAGTTGGGGGTGTTAAAAAAAAATATTGATTTGGCTATACATTTACAGTATATATAAAAGACATTACAAATAATTGCAATTAAAAAAAATAAATAAAAAAAAAACGCTGGTAAAAACATCTATTAGAAAAAACAAGTAACAAGCACTGGGGCGACAGTGGCTCAGTTGGTAGAGCATTGGCCTTAGAGCCTGAAGGTCCTGGGTTCGAGCACACCGTAAGACCTACTTCACGACTCCCACTGACGACTGCTGTCGTTGTGTCCTTCGGCAAGACACTTAACCCCATTTTGCCTGAAGCCCCTGCTGAAAGATCAAGGGTCCTGTGGACTCACCACCTGCAGGAGGATCAGTGAGGGGCTGGTGCTATGTGTACTGGGTGCAGCTCTGACTGTCACCCCCCGACCCAGGAATGGATTAAGGGGAAGAAAATGGATGAATGGAAGTAACAAGCAAAGGAATAAATGTCCTGTTGCATCTTCTATCCTCAGACTTTGGCGGAAAACACTACTGAACTTTTGGAGTTTTGCCTGTGTCTTTGGACTTAAGAATACCAAGTGAGGTAGGCAAAAGTATCTCTCTCTCTTTAAATGATATACTGTATATTTGAAAACAATTTTTTCCATGTCAAACTAAGTTTTGCATAGACACAGTTCCCCATCTCAAGACATTCTCAAAACAATCAATGTTCAGTGAATGTTAATAAAATACAAATGACCCACGTCCACTAAAATATCAGCAGTTATTATAATATGCAGAATAAATGGAAGCATTACATCTCAAATCCACTCAAGGCCCAAAATTGCCAACTTTACCTGATCCTCTGGTCGTGTGTAATCTCTCCTTTTCAATGTTCCTGCCACCACTAAGACTGACTTCACTGCTCGCAAACCCCAGTCATAATGGTCCTGAAATAGATGCAGAAAATAATGTGGACAAACAATTTAAATTATCGTTTCTAACTGTACGGACTGTAGAGGTTCACCTGTTTGGAGAGCAGCTCCTTGCATAAAGAGTACAACGTGATGAACTTTCTGGCCAAAATCTTTGCACTACGGAAGCCCTCAGTGACCAGCATAATCTCACAAATGAGCTCTGTATCAGGCACCACCATAGCACAAGGTCTAGGCATACAGAGAAGAACATATTTTAGACAAGGAACGTAGAGATTATTGACACAAAATGTAATATTGTTCTCAACTGTATTATTATTTACGTATTTTATTGGATGTCAATAGAACTTGTTTTTTTATTATTTTAAGTATGTTTGTTCCATATGCACATTTTAAGTTTAGCATAAAAAAATAAAATAAAATGTAAATTCATTAATTATACCTTTACCTTTATATATCTTCAAACCCTCTGGAGGAAATATTCGGCAAACAATTTTCAACATTTATCTCAATTTTTCTTTTGTCAATAATCCTGTATATTTGTTAAATCTAGGTGATTTCTAGGTGAAATTTGAAGGAGGATACTTCATATGCACTCAATATGGACTCAGAGAATGAAAACAAAATTCGTATTTGACAATCTATGACGGCCATGACTCATAATAGGGCACTGTCCGGTTTCCGAAATGTGCTAAAAATAGTTCCAATGACTGCGCATGCGCGCATGTTTCGGACAAACTCTGTCCGACTCCGTTGAGTACTACTGTGTTCTCCACATAAGCGTGTGTATTTATTTGGGCTAAATCATTGAATCATGGTGACAACAAAACACTGCAGTTATGGTGCTTGTGGGAGCGATTTCAGATACTCTGAAAAGGACTATATGAAAGCAGTAACATTCAACCTGTTCGTTAAACCACACCATCGAACCAGACCAGGACCAGACCAGGACCAGACCAGGACAAGTGCAAGAGGTGGGTGCTTGTGGTCAGCAGAATTTCTCTCATGAAAATGTTAAAAAGGACATGTTTTTTCAAAACACTTCGCTGGACCAACTGTGGAGCCTCCAGATCCAGTCCTAGCTACGTTTAGCTGGGACTGGACCTGGACCGCTGTATCAGGTCCGTCTGAGCTCTTCTGAATGTAGTTAGCCCCATCAATCCATATTAGTATTGTTTGTCCTAATCCAGAATGTATACAATTCTCACACCTGAAGAAAGATGAGAGGGATTTTTTCAACTTCGTGACTATCGGAAAATAAGCACAGACGAAGCGCGTTGGGGTCCGCTTATTATACGGCTTTGTACCAACTGAACACACAAAATAAACTTCTGTCACTATTCATGCCAAAAGGTTTATTTAATGAGTGCAAAGAAAATAGTTCCCAAAGGTTTTAGTTCACCTACTTTAAAAAAGCGATCGCTTTAGTCGCATTAAAAAAGTATTTTTGTCATGAAAACCTTAACAGATAATTCTGAAAACCTCTGTGCACGTGTGTTGTATGAATATTATATTCTAGCATTAACATTTAAATATGTTGATTGATTGTCGTTTGCGTTTACTGAGTGTGGCTAGCTCCGATAGTTTCTCTCTCAGAGACAGTAGTGGTGTAGCCCGTTGTGACCCCATGGATCTGAAATCGGCTGACTGTAGTTAACTAAATAATCAAACTAATTACGAAATGGACAGTACAAAAAACAACTTGATAAATGGAAGTTAATCAGAGCAAAATAAACAAAGAAGGCGCTAACATTGCAATTTAAATGACTAGATAATGTTAGCATAATCCTCACCATTACCTTTTTATCAAATCAAACTTTCTACCAGTCACTGGAAGACCACGACATTCAAGCCAACGTTTTAATTGGTCTACACTATGATCCCTGATGGTTTGATGGTGGAATTTTGCCCCTGGTTTATCATTTTCGTCTAAAGTGACAAGAGGTATTTGATTCATTTTGGCAGTGTTTGTCCGAAACATGTGGGCGGGAGTTGACAGGCGGCGGGGGCGTGTCTTAGTGACGTCATTCAGATAGTTCGCTATAATATCATGCTCTATACAAGCTAATTTTGTCATGTTAACTCCCCTTTCATGACGCCTACCTGAACAAAGTCTTGAGATTCTGGGGCAGCTCTGTTCTCCCAGCATATCCAGGGTTCATTGTAATAAAAATTCCCACTGATGGATTCAGGGCAATTTCTGTGTCCAAGAACAGGAACCTGCAATGTTCACCAGATGTCACTTACAAATACCACTCTAATCCATTACAGAACCCTGGTGTGAATGAAAACCTTTTCTTTTTGGTGCGAATGGCGTCCTGAATGGTTTTGACTTGCACGGCCACCACTGACAGAACGTCCACAGCTATTCGATTGAACTCGTCGAAGCAGCCCCACGCTCCCGTCTGCGCCAGGCCTTTGTAGATGTTTCCTATTGACTGGAAGAAAAACAAGGCAATTAGTGATTATACACAATATGACACAAACCATTGTCAAGGTCATTTTTAGTTAACTATTGCTGTGCTATCTACAATTGGTCCTAAACTGTTCACTAATTATGGGATGAGACACCAGCTAATCCAGGTTAAATTATGTTCTGTTTAAGATAAGATAAGATAAGAAAAACTTTATTGCCCCAAAAGAAATTTGCTGTGGGATACTGTGCTACACAGATTAAATTTAATTAAAGTAAAAAAGAACATAAGACCCCTTCTGAAGAAGAGCAATTTAGATTTTAATGATCTTAACAACTACAGACCGGTGTCCAACTTACCATTTTTAAGCAAAATTTTAGAAAAACTTGTTTTTACCCAGCTCAATGCCTTTTTAGATCAACAGCAAATTTTAGAGACATTTCAATCAGGTTTTAGGGTGAACCACAGCACAGAGACGGCTCTTTTAAAGATTTTAAATGATTTTAGATTAAATTATGATTCTAAAAAGGTGACTGTGTTGGTTCTACTGGATCTTAGCGCTGCCTTCGACACAGTAGACCACACCATTCTTTTATCCCGCCTGAAACACCTCGGCCTCTCTGGTGCTGTCCACAAATGGTTCACTTCTTATTTAACAGACAGATCCTTCATGGTAAGTTTGGATACCTGCTCCTCTCAGGTCCATAAAATCACATGTGGTGTGCCCCAGGGTTCCATTTTAGGTCCAGTCCTTTTTAACGTGTACATGCTCCCTCTTGGCGGTGTCATCAGGAGACATGGAATTAACTTCCACAGTTATGCAGATGATACTCAGCTGTACATCTCCATGTCTCCTGATGACACCAGGCCAATGGATGCTCTTTTTAACTGCATTTTAGACCTGAAATCCTGGATGGCAGAAAACTTTCTCCAGCTTAACCAGGACAAAACTGAGGTTTTAGTCATCGGTCCTGAGGCCCAGAGAGAGAAACTTTTACCAAAACTCCAATCACACTCTTTTAATCCATCACCACATGTGAAAAACCTGGGCGTAATTTTTGACTCTGAGCTGACTTTTATTCCTCACATTAAGAATATAACAAAAATAGGTTTTTATCATTTGAAGAACATCGCCAGAGTCCGCCCCATTCTCTCTCGGGCCAACACGGAGACGCTGATGCATGCTTTTATAACCAGTCGCATTGACTACTGTAATGCCCTGCTCTCTGGTCTTCCCAAAAAGAACATTTCAGGTTTACAATTACTCCAAAACTCGGCCGCACGTGTCCTGACTAAGACCAGGGGGCGGGACCACATTACACCGGTTTTAAAATCGCTGCATTGGCTCCCCGTGTGTTTCAGGATTGATTTTAAGGTTCTCCTAATGGTTTTCAAATGTCTTAATGGTCTTGGGCCTTCTTATCTTTCAGAACTGCTTTTATCCTATGAACCCTCCCGGCCCCTGCGCTCCTCCGGCAGCAGACTCCTAACCATTCCAAAAGTCAGGACACACACTCACGGTGAGGCGTCTTTCCAACACTATGGCCCCCGTCTCTGGAACAGTCTGCCGGAGGAGCTCAGGGCCGCAGAGAACGTTCATATTTTTAAAGCCAGGCTCAAGACACACCTTTTTAGATTAGCTTTTGATTAGTATTTATTAGTCCATTTTTATATATTCTATTTATCCTTTATTATTTATTATATTGCTATTGCTTTTATTCATGTTTTGTGTGATAGTTCCTTTCAGGCTCACATTTTAGTGTTTTACTTATTGTATTGTTTTTAAGTATCCCCAGTGTTTCCTCTGGAGGAGCCCTCTGCGCTGGGAGCGGTGGTTGGCTGTGGCTGTGGGGGTCGGACTCTTGGACCTGGTGGGGGCCCGGGGCCTCGGTTTTGGGTCCCCTCTGGGTCCTGTGTCGTCCCCTTTGGCTATGGGCGGGGGGGGGGGTTTTTGCTTGTAGTCTGGGGAGGGTCTGTTGGGCGGTCGGGGGGAGGGCATGGGCAGGATTGTTTTTTAGCCAAACTGTAAAGCACTTTGTGTTGCATCTGTTGTATGAAAAAGCGCTTTATAAATAAACTTTGATTGATTGATTGATTGATAAAAACAGGCATTGCAAGAGAGAAATGTATAACACCCACTCCTGCTCCGATTCCCTCAGACATAAGGAACACCTTCGTCATTATAAGGACCAACAGGGTCCTTATAATGACGAAGGTGTCGTAATTATAATCTATCAAAAACACAGTCCTAAATTCAACCGTGCCATAAAACGGACTCTTATAGTTTTACCCAAATTTCAAAGAACCATTTGTAAAACATTCAAACCACCCCTACTCTTTAAAGTAAGTAAGTTAAGTAATTCTCTGCCATAATACCATACAATTATTTTAAATGAAGGCATGTTTGGCATTTTATATGCTTTCACTTGTTTTATGATTTTAATGCTTGAGTTGTTTTGTGTGTGAATGGTACTAAATGGATAAACTCCTTCTCCTTCTTCCTTCTCTCACAGGAACCAAGAACTAGGAAGTACATTGGCCAAATAGTAGTTAATGAAACAGTAAACGCAGTAAATAAAAAAGTGAAGATGAACGTCGACCAAGCCATAATTCTGTGTTTGATGAATTTAAAGCCAGAGCAAAGAGGACGTTTGGACAGTTTCCATGAGGTAGGTGTGCCCTCTCTTAGCTTATGTAGCTGTAATTGAAACGCTTGCTTTGTTTTACCTTATAATCCATTTGTTCAGAGCAGTTAAAGATGTACACCATGACGCCCAAAGCTCGGCCTAGATCTTTAGTGGTCTCCGTTTTCCCTGTCCCGGCCGGACCCGCCGGAGCCCCACTCATGGTCAAGTGAAGCGACTGTGTTAGAGTGATGTAGCACCTGCAATGATCAACAATGCACTCAGTAGAAGCCATCATTAATAATATTACCTCCAGAATCTGCCCTTTTCAATGATAATAATACATTCTTCTATATTGTTTCTGTATTTGTTTGAAAATTGTGTTACACTTTATATATTGCTACCACATACTGTACAGTAACTTTGTATTGCACCAAATACCAGTAATTTGCACATTCCCCATTTGGTCCTAAATATTAATTATAGGGTATCCTGCACATTGTGACTTGGAACTGTTACTATGTTGGTAACTTTTTATTGAACTGCATTTTAATATGCATATTAGATTCAGTGGAAGGTAAGGAATAAAGATGGAAAGCAGCATGGTGCTTAAGCTGGTGCAGCTATCTTTGTAATGTAACTGCACATTATCCTTAATGAATTAAGATAAGATTTTAAAAAATTTAATCGTCACACAGTGGTGAAATTTTAGTGCCATAGTTGCGCACATTACAGTAGAATGAAAATTGGGAAATAAGAGCACTCAAATTGCACACCTCATACAGAATCTATCTATGTAAGATAATAGAAAATAAATATAATACAAAAAAGATAAGTAATAAGATCATATAATAGAATAAAATAAAATTCTGGAGCTTTAATGGCAAGTGAGTTATTATCAGAACAGGTGAGTGGCACGTGTATAGACTCAGCAGTTCTCGTTGTACAGTCTGACAGCAGCAGGGGGGAAGGACCTGCAAAACCTCTCCTTCACACAGCGAGGGTAAATAAGTCTGTCACTGAAGCTAAAATATACTTAATATAAAGAAGGTCCTGAAGCAGTTACCGGTCCGTGAGTGGAGTAACAACCAGACGTGGGGTATTTCCAAGATATTCATAAGAATACTGGAACTGGGCATCGCATATGTTGACAAAGCAGTGCCCTACTTGGTCCTTCCAACAGTGTCGGAGTTGGGAAAGCCATTGGAAGGCTTGTGAGGAGGTGGCCTGAAGACAAGATGAAAACATTACTAAACATCCTATTAATGAAAAGTAAAATTGGGTTGCTAATCTCTTTAGAACTAACCTTTTGAGCAATGAGGTTAGCCACAACATCTCTCGCATGGACGTCAATGGTGCATACGGTCATGATCTTCTGTCTATTCCCAGGACTCAACTCTCCCAGGAGCATGCTAATCAAGGAGTTCAGCTGGGAAACCTACAGAAATTAACAGAATAAACAGAATTATCATCGTGGGCCTTATTTTGAAGGTTATGAATGATAACCTTCAAAAATGGGGCCACAGTAGCTAAGTTGGTAGAGCATTGGCCTTTGGGCTGGAAGGTTGTGAGTTCAAGAGCGCATCATGGGATCTAATCCAACTGCTCCCACAAATGTCTGCTGTTGTTACACTTAACCCCACATTGTCTGAAGCTCCCGCTAAAACACCAAGGCTGTGGCATCACTGATGTAGCAGCCATCTTCCTGCAGAGGATCAGTGAGGGACCAGTGCTTTGAGCATTGGGTGGCAGCTCTCATTGCCACCCCCTCCGACCCAGAAATTGACTAATAAAGGGGTTGAAAATGAATGAATGAATGAATGATAAGACAAACACTTTCTCTACTCCTTTTAAGTATTGGTGTAGAGCAGTTTTTCCCAAGCTAGGTATGCGTACCCCTAGGTATGAGTACTTTAAATTATTATCAAAACCTGCAAACATCTATAGCAAGAGTATATCATGGGCACACTTGACCTGATCACTGTTCAGAAGCTTAACATGTGTGTACTGTATATGTCATGGTGTAGATTTTGTGTTATTGTGTCCTTTGTTTTTGTTTTTACTTCCGTTCTATGTGGAATGTTTAGTTTTAATTTTCAGATTCAGATACAGACTACTTTATTTATCCCACCAAGGGCAATTCGTTTGAGCAGTACATACAAAAATAAAATTAAAATTAAAAAATAACATAAAAACACAGAAAATAAGTGATATGACATGAAGTGGAGCCCCATACAAATATCTGAACATAATAAATACTTCCTGTTCTGTTGCTCTGTGTTGTTGCTACCCCGCCCAATGTACCCTGTGATCTTCCCCATTTGTTACTAGTCAATTGTCTTTGTCTGTCTATGTCTGACCTGTTCCTGGTTATTTTGGGATTTTCTAGTTTGTTTTTACCTTAAACTTTTATTTTATTGTCACAGTTTTTGTTTTGTTGCAATCCTGCATTTTGTGTCCTTCTTTGTTTCACCTCATGACAGTATATCCTATGAAGTTTAGGCATAGTGGAATGTGATAAATAAAAAATGAATGTATTATTGCAAGCCATGTATTATGAATGATAACTTATTGTGAGGAACTTTGAGCTCACATTTGGCAACAGCCGTATGAGCTGCCAATTCCATCAGTGCAGTCCGGAGACACAAAAGGTGAAAAAGATTATTCAACGGCCGCCAAGGACAAGCTCACCTCAAAAGCTGCTAATGAAACTGACAAGAGCAATAATACAAGTGTGAGGAAGGTGCATACGCAGCATGTACAAATACATCAGGTCATTGATTTATGACCTAATTATTAACTTTAAACTAAACGCGTCAATCACAGCAAGTGCACGTTTAACAGCTAATCCGATACTGTCTGATTGGATGGCACATTAACATATTAGCATGCACACACATTTCTCTTGTGTGCGTGATTCTTGACTAGAACCAGGAAGTACGATCACATCAGTCCAGCTCTCAGGTCTCTGTGCTGACTTCCTGTGGCTCAGAGAATGGACTACTCTGCTTATGTACAAGTCTCTATGGCCTCGCACCAAATTACATCTGTGACATGTTGGTGCCATATGAACCAACTCAAGACTCTGAGGAGCACAGGGACTGGACTTCTGCTGATGCCCAGAGTCAGGACTAAACATGGGGAGACAGCGTAGGAGTCTTCCTGAAGATGTGGGACAGGCTTCTACTGCCAACATGTTCAAATCCAGATAAGCGGTGCATACAACTAAAGGATTGATACTGATTATTTTTTATTTTAATGCCTTTTTGTTTTGTTAAGCACTTTGAGTTTCCTTGTGTTAACTGTGCTATATGAATAAACTTGACTTGTCAATTAGTCAATACTCTGTATGAGGGGGGTTGTTCTGACTTGTTGGTCTGGTTCACTTTAACTAGACCAGGTCTGGTTCACTTGTAAAAAAAAATGCTTCACAGATCTGTTTCAAAAGAACTGACTTAAAGTGGACATCAGTTACTTTTAAAATTGTGTTATTTATTAAACAAAAAATTTAGATAGGTACCAAAGGTGTAGAGGTTGAAAAAATCTCATGTCCCAATAGAAAGGGTCAAATAAAATGCTGTCTTTGTCTTCCTCATGTTATATTTTGCATACTTAAAAAAGGGCCCTGTGAGTTGTTGGGCTGAGTTGTTGGGCTGAGAGCTGATTGGCTGAGTGAGGGGGGTCCTCTCTTTTTATTCACAATTCTGTCTAAAAAAGCTGATGCAAATATGTGACAAAGGCAGGAAATACATGTAAAAACTAATGATTTTTTTCATTCACAAAATTCTCAAACAAAAAATAGCACCACACGTTTGTTTGAATAAAAGCTGATATACAAAATAAGTAGTACATGACACACAGAGTTTGCACCGTTTCTAGACAACTCCAGGAGGTGGATTGCATCAGTAATTAGTAATGTCTTAGGCATTGCCACATCTTGACGTGGTTTTGATTTGGATTGCAGAGTTAGGCAGAAATAAGTGAGCAGAATAGTAACATTGTGGATATAAAAGTTTTTGGTATGGCTTGTTTTTTGCCGTGTAATGGCTGACAGCCTTCACCTGTTTCTTGTTGTAGTCTTTGAGCGAGGATTCGAAGCCTTCCTCCAGGCGTTTGAAGACCAGCTGCATGTCGTTGCTCCACCAGACCTGGGAGCCGGTGAGAGCCACTTGTGCCGGGAGATCCAGGACCCACTGCTCCCGGGCCTTGTCCTCATATGTGGCCACGGCCTCAGACAGCTGCGCTCTCACACTGCCCCTCATGGACCTCTCCACAGAACTGAGCCACACCTCCACCTGAAGCACACAAATACTGACGTGACTGATTTGGGTTATATTTATTTATTCAGACATATGTGAATTTTGCCAATGCACATATAAAAAGAACACAAGTATAAAAGTACATATCCAAAAATAATAGCTAAAATAATGTCCTTATATCTCTTTTTAAACTGGTATAGTTACACCAGTGGGGGCGAGTCCCGGTTCCAAAAGGTCCATGAGCATGGGCACTCACATGCTTGCAATGTCACTTCTAGCCGGTGGGGCTGGACCCGGAAAGAGAATCACCCATTGCATTTGTATTGCGTCTTCTTTCCTCTCAAAAACGGCCTTACAAGATGGTCCAAAAATAGACTCTTGGCCCAATGCTACGTTCCAGATGTGTGTCAATGCTGAGTGGAGTATTTTATTTTTGGACCAGTCTAGTTTAGCCGCTGTGGACTTCAGAAATGCGTTAAATGAATGGGGCTTCTGCTTGCTAACGCATGTGCAATTGCATTTTTTCACATTTTCCTGCCCCGCAGGCATTTAGAAAAAGCCAGCAGAAGGCAAAAGTGGTGGCACATTATTTTCAACAGTGGAGACTATGTCCGTTAATATTTACAGTCTATGAGTTGGAAATAGTTCAGTGAGAGTTTATCGTTTTGTTTTAATCAATTCAAGATGAATCATCAAGGGGTCCAAAAAATATTTTGGAAATAAATATAATTTTCTCATATTAGTAAATTTCATGTTTGAGAATGGGAAATTGTAAAGATTAGAAATATATGGAGAAACATGTATAATAGGGAAATATGTGGATGACAAATGCGGGTAGCTCCTCCAAAAATCACCATCATCATCATCACCAGGACACCCACCATTCACCACATCACCCGATTCTCCAACAGTTACGCTGGCTCCCCATTAAACAACGGATCAAAGTTAAAATCCTCACGATATTCAAAGCTCTCAATAACCTCCTCCATACTACCTGTCTGACCTCTTCCACATCAACACACCCTCTCGTACCCTCTGCTCCTCCTTCTCTCTCCAGCTCTCTGTCCCCTTTTTCCGACTCGTCACCATGGAGGGTAGAGCATTCAGCTGCTCTCTTCCCTTGTTCAATTCCAGACTCAAAACTCACCTTTTCAGACTGTCTTTCCCCACATGACCAGTCACTCCAATACCTTTGTCCAGTTCTGTTGTTTTCTATTTTTAATAATGCTAATGTTTTTAACCATGTTTGTACAGTGTCCTTGGGGTTTTGAAGGGCACTTTTAAATAAAATAAAAAAAACCTGGGGCACATGAACAGAGCTGGTTTGGCCTTCACAGTCCTGAGATTTATAGGGATGGATTTAAATAATGATGAGCTAAAATCATCAACAACAAAATCAAGCATTCATTAGTTCGTAATTGATGATTATTGGTTGTCATGTTTATATATAATGTAGAACTCTTACTGGTCCACAGCAGACGCACTCGGTGGGAAAAGGCACAAACTCCCTCTCTTTGCTGTACATGCCCAGGGCCAGTTTAGGATTATCCAAATGCTCGTTTTTCACAAACTCCAGATCAGCCACGTTGTCAAACAGTTTGGAAAGATGAACACAAGTCTGCAAAGAAGTTTACATGAAAGTTTACATGAAGACTGCAAATGGATGCACAATGCTAACCCAACTAGTTCAATGAAGCACAACAGGAAAGTGCTGTGGTTCTGATGTTGTCCATGATCATTTTATTTATAAATTACCGAGAATGGGACACAACGAGGGACTATAAGCATTTGAAATAATTTGTAGTTGGAGGTGGTGAGAATGGGCTTGGAGTTCGGAAAGTAACTGACATTCACTTAAAAAAATAATAGATGCAATAGATCAAAAGGAACTGTACCTCTTTGGGACGGCTGCCTTTGGAAAGTATGTCCAACAAATCTGCAGTCGAAATAAAGTAAAATCGTGGAAATAGAAGCCGCTTGCTCTCCAAGTATTCCGCCAGGGCCTTTTCACACAAAGCCAACCTGTTCCAAATGAATTACAATACAATTATTTATTTTGATGGCTCATGCAGGATTCTGAATACTTTAAAAAGAATCACCGCTTTTGTAGATTCTCCAACTTCTCGTACAAACCCGCTTTATTGGTGGCCTCGATTACATTTTTCCTCTTGGCACTATCTTGCATCAACTCCTGCAAAGTAGTGAAAGTATTGAAGTCATTTTTTTTACTTAAGTAAAAGTAAACAAATAGTATTCGTACTAAAAGTCTAAAGTTTTGTTTTTGTTTGATAATGCGCAATTAATAACATAATGGTTACATACTGACAAAGCTGCTATCTGAGCTTAGAAGCATGGCTAACCACAATTCATTATTAAAATCAGAAGCATGGCTAACCACAATTAATACATTAACTTACACGCATGAGTAACCACAATAAAGTAATTAACTTAAAAGCATGGCTAACCAAAATGAACGAATGAACTTAGAAGCATGGCTAAACCAAACAAATTAATACACTTAGAAGCATGGCTAACCACAGAAAAAGATTGAATAGCCATATTTAAGGGACTGGGATTTAGATTTAAAAGTCAAAGCAAAATGTTGAGTAGTCAGGTAAAGTATAGACCCCAGGACAAAAACAGATAAGTGCAGTGACTTATTTTAATGACTTTTAATGTGTCTTATAAAACAACTTTCTAATCTGCGAAGTTTAAGCACCTGAAACTCTGCATCTATGATCTGAAACCGGAGAGCGTCCTGTGGCAGCTGTTGGCGAATGTCCTCACAGTCCTTGAAGATGCTCTGGAGGTACGCCCAGATCCTCTGCACCTCCATCCACACCATGAGCACCGAGTCGGCCACGCTCAGCTGCTTCTGGAGGGTCACCACTTGGACCAGGAAGTGCTCTACGTGCTTACTCTGAAAAACGTTCTGCAGCTGGACCTGTCGTAACGAGGCACACGCTAAATCTGTGAGACAATAATATGGAAGATTGCCTAACAGGAGAATGAGATGGAGTTCCTTTATTTCACCTTTCTGTGCAGAAGAAAGGAGAAAACAGGCTCCTAGGATCCTTTTGCTCACAAACACAAACTTACCGTAATTTCTGGACTTTAAAGCCTCTACTTTTTTCTAGTTCTTTGGATCCTGTGGTTTGTATAGCGATGCGGCTAATATGTGTATTTTTAATGTGGTAGAGTTGTAAGAGCAGAGTTTATGAACTTATTATTTTGACTCCATCAAGTTTTGGTTGCTTCAGGTCAGGACACTTATTTATTGTTCAAATAGACTGGTGAACGAGTACAGGCACGGAAGCTAACGGTTAAGCTGTTAAACATCTCATCATGAAATCATACTGTGACTTGTTAAAACAGTCGTTAAAACAATCTGCTACATTACAACAAGAAAACAAAACAGATTTTTTTTTTCAAATTTAGGTGGTGTGGCTCATGTATAGCTGCGCCTTATAGTCCAGAAAGTAAAGGTAATACTGTATGTTCTATTATGTGTCCTATTGTATCTATTCTTTGTCGTGGAGTAGAAGTTCCTGGCTCTCAAAATATTTTGGTTCTAGAGTTTTCAAGTGCATGTATTTTTGGCCTTTGTCGCACCAGCTTTCAGATCCGCATTTTTTAGATCAGCTTTATCAGACAGAAAAGGAAAAAAGAGAGGAACACCCCCACTCTGTCAATCAACTCTCAGCCCAAAGCATCAATTAGTGTCTCATTCTTACAAGGACACTTAAGTTTATTTCAATGATTTCTAATTCATTCACAACATTGTACTTTTGCCAGTAAATGTGTCATGGGCAACAACATGTATTTACAAAACAGAAATGTGAGTTACCCCAGATGGACATGCATTAGTTCAAAAGTTCACAATGCAGACAGATTTTGGTTTACGATACAGACTTGACGAATGAAGTTAGATACCTCAGCTTTAGTTCTCATTAAGCTAACCACCCACAAACAAAGGAAATCAGATAACACTAATATGCACATAGGGGACAGAGCAGCTAATTGGTGGCTATATCCCCCTATACATCTGCTGTACATGTTAAAGATGGCCAAGATGCCACAAAGCACACAGGCAATATATCTGCTGCCTCAATGGGGTCCTTTTGACTCCACAGAGCAGTCAGACTGGGCGGATCTTTTGTGCGCACTATTCAGCCGTTCACCCAGACAGTTTTAAGGGCTCCTGCTGTTCACACACTTTATAGCAACGGCGTTAAAATAATCATTACATAACAAAGGCTTTACCTGGTGATCCTCCAGCGTTTCAATCAGTTGCTCGTCACATTTCAGAAGCAGCATGGGGGTCTGGTAATGCTCCACGTAGGAGAGCTCCATCGCAGCCCATGTTTGACTTATTTCAGCCACGATCTGTAAAGAAAATAGGTCATATTACATTGAATTTCCCAAGTTTACATTACTTGCTTTTGGCTAAAAATTGGCGCTATATATAATGACCTTTTCTATGGTCATCTCTTTGACTGCCTTGTCCACTGTGCTGCGGACTTCATCTTCGAACAAATGGAGCTTCAAGGCCAGGAGGTTTTCCAGTGTGGTGTCGTCGGTCACGCTGAAGACCGTCTGTGGAATAGAAGTGATGAAGTGTTGACATAAGACTGAATAAGCACCAAGACTTCTGCTGTTCAACTGCCATTAGGAGGAGATCCAAACCTGGACCTTTCATTTTTTGTGGTGGCAGATTCATTGCGAAGGCCATGGCTTCTAGGATGGATAAGATATTATAAAGTCTCATATTTTTGAAAATAAATAAAAAACTCATGTAGGCCTGGACTGGAGTCTCACAACTCGCAATTTTTAAAAGTGATGTAGTTTTCCCAGATAATTATTTACTAGTGATAAGGTTCATAAGCCAACCATATTATTGTTAATGTCTAAATTGTATTTCTACTGGCCAACATCCAACATATGTTTTTTTATTTATATTGTCACCACTTATAGACATCCTCACGAGATATGTTTTTTTTTTTTACATAGTTGACAGAAATATTTACAGAAATAGATGTGAAACTTTTGTTTCAAGGGGAGAGGCCCAGGAATCAGCAGGAAAACAGCTCTAAACTAAGACTAGAAGTCTGACTCCACAATTTTTAACTATAATAACTATATATAACTATTTAAGGGAATGTTGTGATGTCACTTGAACGCAATAGGGTTAGAGTCAGCCGAGGCCTTGATACATATACAGTGGACAATCCAATACTTTTATTGAAGACGAATTGTTATTAAAGTCAAATTCAATAAGGGCAACACGGTGGCAGAGCACAGAAAGAAGTCTAGTTTGATTCCACCTCCAGTCTTTCCTGTGTGGAGTTTGCATGTTCTCCCTGTGTCTGCGTAATTTTCCTCTAACACTAAAAACATTTACAATAGTCCCCCGTGACACTCCCCTGACCACACTCCCGCCCCTCTCTCTGGGGCCAGGACTCGCTTGGAAAAGAGATTCTGAAATCCCAGTGGGACTTACCTGGTTAAAGAAGGGTTTATAGTTAACAGAGAAACACATGAATAAAGGAAATAGAAAACAAATATAAAAAAATATATAGAAATATCTATAATGTTCTAAATATCACACTTCCTCAGCACACCCCTAAACACAACCTAAACACTCACTCTGGTGATCCTGACCAGCTGTACCCAGTGGCGCTCCCTGATGGCCGGGCTCTGCAGCTGACTGACCGCCCTGGTGGACGTCAGCAGGTTCTTTACATAGAGGTCTAACCCAGAGTACACGTCCCAAACGCGGGCCTCTTTGTCCAGCCGCCGCATGTCCTGCTCAAACAGAAGGCAGGTAGACATCATTAGGGAGAAGCAGGCATCTGTTAGAGGCCGCGGCGGAGCGTGACGGGCCGACAGCAGGAGAGATGTTGGGGTGTGATGGAGCACTGCTGGAGATGAACCCCACCTTGGCAAACCTCCGCAATTCTACATCCATCTGCTCCACGTTGATCTGTCTCCATTTGGTCAGTGTCCATTTCTCCACGCTGCTCTGTGGGCAAATAAAACACATTGTGTATATTTGTCAGGACAGTAAGTCATTTTTTCATTTGAATTTAAAACTACATATTCTATACGTGTCCCCAGAAACTAGGCAAAATATACTAATCATGATAATCATTTGACCTTTTTTTGAACAAAAATGTATAGTGGAGTTATTCTTAATTCAAATATGCTGCCCATAATAATTCATGTTTTTAAGCAGATTTTCCAATGAGAGCAGAATGAGTCTCTTAGTTTATTAGGTGAAAGTTATGGTAATTTTGACAAGAGTTTGGATATGTTCTGGTAGGTTTGGATTCAACCACCACTAGGCCAAATATCAAGAAGAGAAGTAATTGAGGACTGATAGTTAACGATGAAAAATATATCTTAGGCCTACCTTAACTTCTAATTAGTTAATATGTCAGTTAAAATAAAACAGATTAAATTACAAGTTACTGAGATAAAGATAATTAAACATTTCAGGGGCCACTAAAAATGGTCTTACGGGCCAGATTTTGATATGCCCAAAAGTTGAGTGAGTGAAGTGAAACTCACCCGCACAAAAACGACGATGTCCCACAGCTCCTTGAGGACTTGGATTTCGTGACGACACTGTTTGATTTCTCTGTATTCGGGGATGGTGACGTCGAACAGGTTTGTGGATTCCTGCAGACGAGCTAAAGCTTTCTCCATGTCACAGATCTCTCTCTCCGACTGGAAATGAAATATACAATAGTTCAGCTTTGGTTAACCCACAAAAACAAGGCGGTTTCTTACCTTCCATAAGCTCGTATAAGGATCCACTGCATTGTAACCAAAAGGTGCAGTATGTTTGAAATTCTCTCTGAATTTTCTTTGTTTCACCTGAAATATAAATTGACAGGATTAAAATGGGCAGTGATAGTTTGAAGATCAATCAACTTTTATTTGTAGAGCGCCTTTCCTACACATGGCAAAGCGCCTCATAACCCATATCACATCAGGCATAAACATTTACATTTACATAATCATAAATATAATCATAAAGATCACAAGAAGTAATTAAACATTAATATTGACTATTATATACTAATATACTATTTGGATCTCTCCTACAGAGTACAATTTTGCTCTGTGGACTGAAGTCAATGCTTTGTGCCTTTTTAGGTTGTATAGTTTATCATGGTCTATTTATTCTTGGTGAATTCAAAAAGAGGCGACATCACCCACCAAAAAAGTTCTTGATGAGGTGCAGATGTGAGAGGAACAAGAAAGCATTGCAATTTCAACAATAGATTTCATGGCATTATAGAATTATAGCCTTCATCAGATCATTCTTTTCCCATTCTTTGAACCAAAATCATATGTTTGTGTGTTTTAGCTCTAGGCACTTTGAGCATGCTCTGGCACAGAGAGCATCTTGTGTTCACTATCTTTTATTCTGCATCCGTCCTACTCAAACAAACCAAATAAATACAAAAGTAAGTGTGGTTTTCTACTATATGTTTTGCTTGCTCAAACGTGTGGACAATATGTCAGTTTGTCATAATCACCTCAAATTCCACACACTGTTTCCTCAAAACCAACACTTCGATGTTTTGAAGAGGAGCCACTTCATGTCTCACTTTTAGGGCCAGTTTTTTAGCCTCGTTCCATTTCTCTGGCAGATCCTAAAAAGAACACAAAAGTGAAGTTTTGAGCGTTTTATTTCAACATAAATAATACACGGTTGTTATGTTTTCTCTGTATGCTGAATGATGTGAAAAATAGAGGGGGGGAAATAAAATAAAGTAAAAACAATAAATAAAATAACAATCAAAATAAAATAAAAATTATCTAAATAAAAATTAAATAATTAAAAAAGAATATATAAAAAATTTAAAAAATACATGTACTGACCTCGAGCTGGGAGTAAACGTGTTCTGGTATTTTGACTCCGGATCTCTCCAGAAGAGTGACCGTTTGTTGGAGCGGTTCAAACATTTTGTCAGTGCTTTTCTGTCGCTCTCTCACAGCTACGAGTTGACTCATGACATTGACCAAACCAGAGCTGTCTCCTTTCAGCACAGGAAAGCCAAGTCCTTCCATAGTGCTCCGGATAAATTCTTCCAACTCATTCAGGCTGAGGTAAGAACAGACAAATCATGTTTGGTTGCCACTGACAGCAATAGCACCTTTTACGCGGACCTCATGCCGATAACACCCACACAGATCTGGAAATACTGCAGCAACGAAAGTGAACAGGATTGTAATTGTTTGAATGACCTATTACTTTCACTAGCATGAGCAACATCATTTTAAAATGTGGAGGAAATGGAGCACTACTATTTATGGCTGTGTAATTTAGATTGATCATGGCCAGCTGCATCACAAACGAAAAACAGTAAACAACAACAGCTACACCCAACCATCCACACCAGGAAGGATCCAAGCTGATTTATCTTATTTATTTGTTTATTTGAATGGGATAGTATTAAGGAACAGCTACAAATGAAAATATACAGGAATACAACTTTCCTAGTGGGTCGGCTTCCACAGTTTGGCATTTCATTGAATTATACCAGCAGAGAGGTAAACATCTCCACACTAAGAGAACCTGGGTAACCTAACGTTAGGGTTATGTTGTTTGTCACTCTTTGATGCTTCCAGGTTGAGAGGTGCATTGGCTGAGTTAAGGTGGTTCTCAGTTTTTTCCATGAAAAAGCTGATCTAAAGATGAGACAGAGACCAAAGATACTTGCATGTGAAAACTAATGATATAACCAAACCAAACAAAAGAGCCGGGACCAAGTTAGATGGATTTTGTGACAAAGTTAGGTGCCCAAACTTCAAATCCAATCATATATGTATTGTGATTATTCGTCTAAACCACGGTGTCGAACTAATTTTGGTCGAGGGCATGTTGGGGACAAAAAAAGATAATTTTTTTTAAACAAAAAGTTAACTAATTTAACTGTATTTAACACATGTTTGGATGTTATTTTCTAGTAGGTTTGGCATCTACCACAACTGGTCAAATATCAAGAAGACTGATATTATTATTGTTATGTTTTTTTTAAATTCATATTTAACTAACTATAACTTCTAATTACATTTCAGTTAACCTTTTAGAAAAGATTCAATTATATGGTAGTTTTCTTCAAATATAGGCTTTAATTATCAGGCAAATTAAGTACAACCTTCCATAGTCACCCACTACTATCAATGCTGCAAGTTACTGTGATAAAGATAATGGAAAATCATTTCCATTATCTTTATCACATGGTCTTGCGGGCCGGATTTGTTCCACGGGCCTGAGTTTGACAAGCCTGAATTCTAAACTATCTAAGAGTTGGTAGTTACATAGACTTTATTCCATAGTTAATTTTTTGTGCATTGAAAGGTCAGTGTCCTGACATTGGTTTTGCCAATTGTTTACATTGCGTCCCCTTTTTCAATAATCTGTAAAATATGTCTATGTGTCTTCAGTGTATATTTCACCTGTTTATGACGTATCTCAGAAGGTGCTCTTTGAATAACCAGCTCCACTTCTTGATAATGTTGAGGACTGTCGCCTTGAACAGCTTGATGTCAACTCGAAACCATCCGTCGTACACTTTGAAGTCCTCATACTTGGACATTTCCACGTGTAGATCTTCATAGTAATTTATCTGAATAAAAAAAGATTATTAATTTAACTACAAGCTACATACGGGAAGAGAAGGCAAATGTGTGTATATGAAACAATACACTTACTGTATGTATAACTGTTATCAAAAACGTTGAATTATAACAAGGTTTTGATGCATTCAAGTAATCTAAACTAAGATTAAAGTTAGATAGTTTAAAACTTTAAAATCTTTTTTAAAGTCAGCATTTGCAGATTCTTGGCAACATTCTGCTATAAGCTTATAGGAGTTCATTGTTATTGCTTGTTACAAAACAAATCTCAATCAGTATTTTGCTGAGATCATCTCAAAATATCTGTTTGTTATCTATTGATTACCTTTACACTTTCAGTCACAGCACAGTGCACCCAGGGAATCAAATTATAATGGACAAGTTTAACAAGTGTGACTTGTGTGTGGGTTTTTTGTGTACATTCTTAACCTGACCCACATGTAAGCAATGAGCAATGAAAAGTTTTGCTTTTTCTACTGTCTACTGTATATTTGGTCAAACTGTTTGTATTGTTTATTTATTTCAAATATGCACAAGATATACAAGCAATTATTCACACAAAAAAGCAAACAAGAACATGTGCATGGTTTTAAAAGTGTTCAAACTGAAAACATCTTGGCAAAAAGACTAGATCGCAAGGCGGGTTAAATGGCGAGTTATTTCAACACACAAGACACAATATGTAAGGAAAGGTAAGACATTCTGGGGTTGTTGGTCTAGAAACCTGTGTTGTTGCTCAGTGGGAATGAGCTCACTATCACTGCAGGGGGGAAAAATCCATCACTTTGTTGGGTTAATCATTGGAAAACACTTGTCACCTGCTCCTCAAATGTATCAATGGTCGGGGAGGATTGTGGCAGTAAATCAGCGTGGAAAGCCTCCATCTCCTCTGCGGTGAGCACACGTCCAAACAGCAGGAACTGGTTGAGGAATTCGGCCCTGTCTTCCTGCCACAGGTGGGAGTAGCAATCAAAGTTCTTCTGGAAATGGATGGCTGTCTTCAGTACGTTTCCCGTGCGCTCCATTATCTCCTGTCTGAGCTCCGACAGATCCACCATCTTATCCATCACCTCCTGAGAAGTAATACCACAACAGCTGGATTTGAGAAGTTACTTTACGCTTCTGTCCATTTTGAAGATACAGGAAAAAAAATATGAAGCAATATTTCATGTTTTTAGTCTATGAACATAACATTGTGCAGTGCTGTGTGTGTGTGTTTATGTGTACCTGTGTGTGTTTGTGTGTGTGTGTGTGTATGTGTGTACGTGTATGTGTGTCTGTATGTGTATGTGCATGTGCATGTATGTGTGTAAGTGTGTATGTATATGTGTGTGTATTTCTATGTGTGTATGTGTATTATGTATGTGTGTAAGTGTGTGTGTATTTGTGTTTATGTGTGTGTGTGTGTCTATGTGTGTTGTATTGGATGAGTGAGAGGGGCTGGAGCCAAATAAGCATTTGCTTTGTCAAACTTTTTTTTCAAAAGGGTTTTTTTAATTATTATTTTGTAACTTGTTTTATTGTTTATATTTTTATTTTGCATATGTTTGAAAAAAAATATTACTACTACTGCTACTACTAAAACCTAAAAGAAAATTAAAAGATCTTAGGTCTAGTTTGAAGTATTTGCCATCAGAGCTGAAACGATTCTAAGTCAACTGATCTAAATCGATTGTTATTTAATTGAAAATGGCGTGAAACTGCATCGTATCTCAACTTGCGTCATTTGGGAATTGAAAAAGAACAGATCTTGAACCCATCAAACAAAACAAGATGAATAATGAATGCAACACTGGACAGAATTCCTGTGGTATTGCAGAAGCTTTTTCCCACTGTGCGTTTGTGCTATAATTAAAGCTAACAGCACTCCAACCAAATATTAGCGAATGTGGTGATTATTTTTTTGAGTTTGGCAGTGTATAATCAAATAGAACAAATGCCAGCCATCACCAGAAGGCAAACACTTATTTTTTTAAACCTATATTACAGTGTGAAATGACTTTAAAGAGAGGGTATCGAACAATTTCATTTGTGTGACAGGACTACAATTATTTGAAATGTACTGTAATTGTAATATGTGATGTATTGTCATGTCCACAATTGAAATAAATAAATAAATAATATATGTTTTGAACAAATCAGTCCCTAACAAAAAATGTATGCATGTGAAGATTGTTTGAGAACCTAAAAAGAGTCAATGCTGTCTTGAGATGTATTATTGTTGATGTTTACTGTTGTCATGGATGCACATGCGTCACAAGTTACACTACTATGTGTAAGACCAACAACTAGAAAATGAACTGAAGTGTACAAACTGAAACTGTGGATGTGTGAATTGGTTTAGGAATGTATAAATGTATAATATGACATTTGTTTACATGTATTGTTTTGGGGCCTTGCCTTTAAGCTAATCTTTATTTACATACTGTAGCGTCTTTCACAGTTCAGAGTCACAAAGCGCAGTACAATTGTTGAGGGCATTTGTCCTCTCACTCCACACAGAGATGGGAGCGGGATTATCATACAAGAGGTTCATGCCAGACCTATTGTACATGCTTATAGCGATAGGGGAAACCGTAGCACCTGGAGGAAACCTACGGAGATACAGAGAGAACATGCAAACTCCACACAGAAAGCCCAGAATGCAGCTTTCTGGGAGTTCCCTTTTACAAAGCACTAACAAACTTTAGAAAGGAGTATGTGTATGGCTTGTTGAAGTTTTGTAAATAAAGATAATTTATTGGGTGGATATTGTTACATAGTTTTTTGGGGTTTTGTGAGTGGAAAAAATAAACTAGACTATGTTCTCATCCCTTGATACGCACTGAACTGGGTTCTGGGTTCAAATCCCTTATGGGTTATTTATGAATATTTTGCTCGTGTTTATCTATTTTCAAGGTAAAAAGGCACTGCTGGGATTCGAATCCAGGATCCCCTGTTTCCGAGACAAGCGCTTTGACCAACAAAGCCACAGCTCCACTTAAGTACCGACCCAGCCACATGTTTGAGTACATTTAAAAAGAATCCAAGTATATATCTATTTTCGGTAAATTTTCGAGCACTGCCCAGGAGCTGCCCCCAAAATCTCCTGTTAATAATGGACCCCAGCCTTCTCTATGAATTTGGTTTGTTTTTTGTGTACCTGGTAACTCTCAAAGTTCAAATGTCCTGCCACTCTGCTGATGTTTGCTGAAATCTTGAATACGTCTGCGATCATGCTCTCGACCATCTCGTACAGGCCGTCCCCAGCCTCTGGATCCAGCGACGGGACGAACGTGAGCTCGGAGCTGCGGAGGAGCAGCTGGGCCTCGAACAGCGGCGTGTGGAAAGGCCTGGACTCCATGTTGTCCAGGAGAAACTGCAGCGAGAGGCGGATGTAGCTGAAGAAGCCCTCGATCACCATCTCGTCCATGTACTCCAGATATAGCTCACATTCTCTGGAGGCTGCATCAGCACTCAGCAACGCTACATTCTCCTGGAGAACGAGATCAAAGCAGTGGGAGAAACTGAGATCATATTCAAGACTTGAATTCAATTTGCTTCCTTATTATGCTAAAGATAGAGATGATATACTTGATTCTTTATTATTATACTGGAGTTAGAGTTTATATTTTATTTTAGCACAACGTTATTGTTCATTTATCTTGTGCTGTGTGCTTCTCATTCGTACTGTTCTGTAACTGGTGATGCAAAACAGAAATTTCACCACCCTGAGATGAATAAAGGATCTCTTCATCTCAATATTAAATAATCAATTCTGGAATACGGTGTGATGGTAATGATGATTGAGTCTCCAAACTGTATTTCATATTCGTCTTTTTGTCTTAAGTCCTTTCAACTAACAGCAAGGTATCGTTAACTTCGGATGTATAACATAAATACGAAATTGGTGACAAAATGATATAACTTTTATGAAGGTATATGCAACAAATCTGCAATGAACAGTGAATTGAACAGTGAATTCTGAAATAGATTACAACTTCCTCAATTTTGTAGGCCTCATAGAATGTAATGTTTTAAATCAATCATCTGTGTTTTATTAATTTATAACAAGTTTAAAATCCTGAAGCTGGTCAAGTAATATTGGCTTACAACTTGCACATGTTGTTGTGTTTGCGACCACAAAGAAAGATATTTGTTTAGAATTATTATTCAAGTAAAGTCTTGTTGGTATTATCTTGTTTTATTTTACTTTTTACATATTCAGCTACCGTCACAAAGGTCTTTACGATTGAGGTGGGTGTTTTTCTTCTCACTTACACTGATGGGAGCACGTTCTGTAGCTTAGGTCCTGGATCTATAGCCCGTCCGTCCGTGGGAGCGGATCCCTTTCTCAAACCATGGGTCTCCCCGAGGTTTCTCACTTTTTCCCACTGGGTTTTCTTATGAGTTTTTCCTTGCCGATGCAGGAGGGTCTGTTGGGCACTTAGTGTCCAACTAGAAGGACTGTGGTTATGACCCAGGACACTTTAACATTCTACAACATGTATGGACATTTATCAACATGTGTTCTATATTCTTTATGAGTTTTAACTGTTGATTCTCTGATATGTGTTGGTGATTTCAATGGTTTTGTTAAGTCCTCTGAGATGACTACTGTTGTGATTTAGGGCTATACAAGAATAAATTGTCTTGTATTGTATTGTATTGTACATGTTTTTAGTGGTAGGAGAAACCAGATCACTGTGCAGCTTATGCAGACATAAGGAGAACATTCAAACTCCACACAGAAAGGCCCTGTCTGGAGGTAGAATCGAACCCAGGACCTTCTTGCTATGAACCATAAGCGCTAACTGTACCAAAAGTACTAATACAACTTTTTGTCATGAAAACCAAGATTTGAATCATATGTCATATTGTTTCATCTCAGAGTACTATTATTGTGTCATCTTTATTATGCATGTGTGTGTGTGTGTGTGTGTGTGTGTGTGTCTGACCTGAACCAGCTGATGGATGAGCTCCATGTCCTTCTTCACGCTGCTGTTGGTTCTCCTCACATACTCGGCTCGCTCCTCGATGTGGATCAGAGAGTTTTTCCTGTTGTCTTTTCTGAAGCACATGGCCTGTTTGCCCCACACCTTCATCATGCTCTGGATCATCTGGCAGTTTTCTTTGCTTTTACTGACTCTCTGCTCCAGATCATGGACCAGATCCTTGGTGGCACTGATGAAGCTCCAGCAGCCGGAGTCCTGCCACGTCAGGTCCATCTCTGCCCTCCCCAGCTCTGAGTCCACAGCTTCTATTCTGGCTCTGATCAGAGGAAACTCCACGTCCAAAACTGTCTGCTTCAACTTATTATAGTCCTGGACCATCAGCTGAAGACTGCTGATGTACTGTAACATTGTTAAACATGCTTTAGTCTTTCATCTATTACCGGTAGTGAGGTTTTTTTTTCTCTTTACCTTTGTGAACATGTCACTCTTTTCATAAACCGTCAAGACCTCTGCTGGGATGCTGATGTTACCCAGGGACTGTATGTACTTCACATCTTTGAGAATTTCCATCATCTACAGAGAAAGTCAAAACAGAAACATAGACAAGGAAAAATTACTCTTACTACTAATGGACGGGCGTCATGGCAGTAAGGCGCAATTACCATTTAATTTTATTTGCATAGCAGCTAAGCAACTTTTGTAAAAAAAAAAACAAAAAAAAGTTGCTGTTATAATTACCTCGCAACTAATGATCAAATCTATTCTAAATATAAGTAATTAATCCGACAAGGCTTCGGCCCAAACATTTAGCATGTAGCCTGGCTCTCCCCAGACCCTTGTAGTTCCGCCACGCTCCACCAGAGGCGTTTCGCTTCACACAGAAGCGATCTAAGCTATTTAGCATGTGCCCTGTAAATAAAAGAAAGTTGGGAGAAAATAGCAGTGCGGATTTTTATCTTTTTTTTATTAGTTCTCTTTAACATTTTTACGATATAGATGTATTTTGAGCAAATAAGTTTTGCTTGTATTGAACCAAAACTGGTAAAGAAGGTTGGCTACTCTAGATTTACATAAATGAAGTCAACATTGATACATGTTGCTCAAGGCTTCTCTTTACGCGTCATAACCATAGACTGTATATATTAACCGACAGAGTCACGCCTATCTCCGCCGTTCTAACTAATGGGCCAAAAAATGTGCTCTACTGGAGCAATCCAAAATGGCCGCGAGTGGTCCCGCCCACAAGAAAATGTGGGCGGGACACTTTATTTTAGCACCCACTAACTAATAGCTAATTAAGTGCTAATTAGTGTATTAATGTATGGTTTATTAGTTTTTGCATGTTTATATGAATTATGACTAATTATGCTTTTAATGTTTTACTTTGGCTAATGACTCTCAGTCAGAGTACAGAAGAGAAGAGACGATTAGGACTGTTGGAGTTTCTGAATCGAGCGGTTTGTTTTTCTCGTATCAAGGGAGACCGTGCAGGGAGCTAGAAAAGGACATCTGGAATCCTACAGATGTCTTAGCCAGGTAGCCAGGGGAAAAGGGGGAGACGTTTCATCATCCAGAGAAGAGAAATTAAAGTCATTTCTGCTGTATGTGAGTTCTTACAGTCCAACTAGACAGCTATCACATAGAAAAAAATACCATCGACAAGAAAAAAAAAGAGATCTGAGTTTTGTTTGTCATGAAGTTACAGCCAGGCTGGATTGGGATCAAAAAACGGCCTATAATCTAGCTCTGTTTCTTGCAGAGGCGTATTTATAGCGAGCACAGGTTACGGAAAGACACGCATACAAAAACAGAGAATGGTCCTGTGTGCATCTATGGTCTGGAAACATTATGACCACGTTACGGCTGTGCGCGCAATACAAAGCGGCTGCAGCTGCCCTGGGTCAGAACGCTGCAGCCACGGAGGATGCAGCATCCTGGGCATATATGAATATGGGCATTACACGATACGCCCAATGGCCAGTCCAGCTCTGGTTAAAGCTGATAAAAGTAATAATGGTATTGTAACTGGTACAGAAGTGGGACAAAGTTACCCTTGGGCTGAAGTTGACGGTGATGAGTCCGGATGACAGGTCTCTGATGAGCAGCGGCTGCTTCAGGTTGGTTAGACATGTTTGCTCGAGACCATCACACCATTCAGAGTGATGTTTATCCACAAACTGGTCCAGGACAAGAGACATCTGCGTGTACATGTGGTGCTCCTCCATCACATCCACACCAGCTGCACACCTGAAGACAAAAATTATTTTGAAACTTTTAAACTGTGAAAGATTGTTCTATTTGACCACATGTACATTCTGACGCCAACCCCAGCCCTTGGCACAAACCAATAGTGAGTGAATTAAAATTGAGAGATAATCTAATAAACAGCATATAAGCGTGAGCGTTTTCCCTCTGCTGCCCATGTTGAGAGGTATTCGTGTTGTTTGGAACCATGTCAGCTTTTCACCATGAGAGAGACAGGAACGTGTCAAAATAAAGTTCCAACTTTCAAAATAAATCTTCTGGAGTCACAACGCAGTGCTGCAGGACCAGAGGAAACAGCATTATTTAGAATAGACGAGAAATAAACTATTGAATAATAAATCAAATAAACCATTAAATAAACATAATTGGAAAAAGTATACTAAATAATTAAAGGTACAGTGAACTATTTTTAGAATGAATTAGATAATTAATTGCAATAATAATTAAACAAATAAATAATACAATACGTCTCTCGAGTAATGTATTGTGTGTAGTTTTTTAAACATTCTTCACGTAAACAGCGGCCTCACTGGTTTTGGTTGTATTTCTGTTTAAATTATCCCTATGTTTGGTGTAAATACAGAGCACGCATCAGCAAAAAGACAAGATCACAAGTCGGGTTACATTTCCAGTGTTTTTGAGCAGTGGGAATAGGCTGATGATACTCACATGTCAAAAAGTAGTTGTATTTTATCCCAGGGGGCTTGCAGGCGCTCACGAAGCATTTTTGCCCACTTAAATGCTCCAGATGTGCGAGTCATGTACTTCATTTGACTCCTCTTGCTCTACAAACAAGGAGTGGAAAATGTTTGTGTACGTGCGTGCGTGTGTGTGTGTGTGAGTGTGTGTATGCATGCGTGCTTGTCTGTGTCCAGCCAATAGTAATACCTGATTGATCTGCTGCTTCAGTAGCTGTTTACATTTATCCAGTTCTTCTCTCAGAAGTGTTTTCAGAGCAAGGAAGTTGTGGCTAAAAGTCTCTCGGATTAGTTTTCTTTGCAAGAAGGGTTCGACAATAGTTAAAATCTGAAAGGCAGACAATATGGTTAGTCTTGTATTAAGGTAATTCACAATTCCATACATTTGAAAGTGCTCTGCAATCTCTTTCTGCTGTGGGATCCACCACCAGCTTGAGGCTACGCATTAGATTTGCTTGGTGTGGTATAGGCACAGAATTAAAGTTGTCCCAGATTTATTCAAACACAGAAGTTTTTATTAGTCAAAAACATATCTATTTTTGTGTGAGCATGGATCTTGAACTGTAACTTGGCCTTTTTCTCAAATAAATGTATAAATGTTATAACTATATGCAACTGTGTAACTAGGTGAGAAGGTAAATCTACTTTTACATGGGATCTACTGAGCAGATCCCATGTATTTTATTATTATTGTCTCATGTTGTATATTTTGTGACTGTTTTACTCTTCATTTGTATTTACTCTTCAATTGTATTTTATAATGTTTGTTGTACAGCACTTTGGGCGGTTGTGGCTGTTTTAAGTGTGCTATATAAATAAAATGGACATTGACATTGACATACTTACATTAACAACACTAAACACTAAAACTACTTAAATCATAAGAAACTGTTGTATTACCAAGTTAGAGCTAAAAGGCACGCAGTGGTAGTAGTAATTGAATCTTCACTATTAATGGGGTTAATAGCCATTTAAATAAACTGACCTTTTTGACAATTTAATTTGATTTAAAATACTTCGCATTTTCCTTTAATTTTGCAGTCATAATAAAAAGATCTGCGTCATGAAACTTTAAGTCTATGTACGGTTCAGAATACAATTACTTAGTTGCTGATAAATAATTCATTTGTTACAGTCCTATTCTAAAGGGATTGCATTTCTCTGTCAATTTTCAAAAAGACAATACAAACTTTTAAGGCAGATTCCAGGCCAGAGCAATCCTCAAAAGCCGAGGAGAAGAGACTGCCCAGGCGACACTCAAAGTCCACAATTTTCTCTTTGAAAGCGCTATAATCTTTCTCAAAACCCTGAACACAAAAACCCAAATATAATGCAATACAATATATCGAAAACTGCTCTTAATCCATCATCCATCTCACCTTTGAGTCGCAGTCCATGGGGTTGTTTGTGGTGTGTTTAATTGTCTGGCAATGGTTACAAAACTCTGCATGCAGCTGTTTGGATTTGTCATTGTAAAGTTTGCCTTTCACGCCGCCAAATTCTAGCTTCTCCATTCTCGCAAAGTCCAGCATGATTCCCAGTACATCCTGAAAGAGTAAACACATGGAGTGGTAGTGTTAGAAAGGAAAGTAGTAGTAGCAGAAGTAGATACAAAAAGGCCTGTAAATGTAGTAGTAAGAGGAGGAGTAGTAGTTGTATCTGCAATAGTGGTAGTTTCACACCTACAGTATACATTTCATACAAAAAAACATGTAATAAGACACAAAACAAAACATCAGTACACAGTTTGACAAAGGGCCTGGGAAAAGAAAATGCTTATTAGGCTCAAAAACACGCATGCGCACAGACAAGACACAGGCCAAACGCTCCCATTACTCACTCACCTTTTTCTCCACAACCTTGCTCAGTATTTTGATTTAAATGTTTTGAACTGAACCTTATTTGAACATGTTTATAATTCATTTTTTCCAAATCTTAACTCCATGCACATGTAATTAGCGCATGAAATCCTACTCAACAATTCAATGTCGACCCACCTCAATTTGTTGCAAGCGGTTGATGAACTTGTTGAAACGAGCGAAAACTAGAGCAGAAGGGAAATCCCAGGGAACAGGACTCCTGCTGTCAGCCAGGTGCAGTCTCTGAGCGTGATAATATTCTTTAAAACTGTGGAAAACGTTGATGGCTTTCTGCACCATGTGAAAACTTTCCTCTGTATCCTCCCTGAGGAGCACGTCTTCAGAGAGGTACACTGCAGACTATTACAGAACACAAGAAAGTGATGTCACACAAAATATTTTAACATCTAACAAAGCAACATTACAGAACCCCATATATACATATTTATAAATTTATAAATCAGTTTTATGCAGCTAAAATCTTAATAAGTAGAACTTTGCATCATCACATCAATTGCATGGAGTCCTGGTGCACGTGAATGCAGCTAAAATCTGTAACTGTGTTTCAGATGTGAGAAAATGATTAGGCATTTATTAATGCCTTGTTGTTTCTATCTTTTTTTGTTCAGCATTTTGAGTTGTCTTGTGTATTAACTGTGCTATACAAAAAAACTTGCCTTGCATTACCTAATGCCTATATTAACATACTTGAAATTGGCTGTTTTTCATAATGAATTCAAACAAGCATAGAAAAATGTATATATATATTTTTTTTAATCAAAAGAGTGCAGTTTCTATGGCCATGGAACATGGTCTTACCTGATGAATGAGCAGGTTGCAGAGCTGCTGCAGGAGCACTACGAGCCGCGCTGGTCTTTGATAAGATCGACAGTTGTTCCAGATCAGTAAAATAGTGTGAAAAAGAGACGGGAACCTTTGTTTGATTTGGGCAATGCCACACTTCTCCAAATGCAATAGTTGAGCGTGGAGAGGCTGCAGGTGTAGATCTATGTCCTCCGCTTCTTTTAAGCCTTTTGGGGAAAAAACATGTTGTTTACTTTAATCTAAGATATAAGAGAACCATTGACGAATTATTATCATTATCTCATGAATACAGGAGGCTGATATTAACCAAAATCTCAACATCTTCAACCAGGCATGAGATACTGGATCACTTTCAAAATAAAGTTCATTTGAGTTAATTATGGACCTGTTGAATAGAAAATAAAGGATCTAAAGTTGTAAAAGCTATTATAGTAAATCTCAAAAATGTTATAAGTCTTAAGTTCCCACTCCCTATGGTCTAGACTCTAAAGGCTTCTATGTGTATGTGATTATTGCATTTCCTGTGTTCTAATTATTTGATTCTCTGATCTGTTGTTGGCGAATCAACTTTGTAAACTCCTCCAAGACGAACCAACCTGGTTAAACATGTAAAAATACAATCTTTTGCATAATGGGTGACTTTGAAAGCTTTGTTCTAATAAATATAATAATGACAAATGATGAATGAGGAATGAGGGTGTATGTTTTGCTGAATTTCCTGTATGCTCTTTAATAGGTTTTAGATGTTTTTGTTTTGTTAGTTTTGCTTTTGTTTTTTGTCATGTTTGTTCTGTTTGGGATTGTACTTTTGTGTTGTATTTGTTCTTGTTGAATGTTGTTGCTTGTGCTTGTCTGTTTTGTTGTCTTTCATTAAAAAATATACACAGATATAAAAAATGACGTACTTATTTTTACAGATCTCTATTCTTCAAAAAACACATCATCTTACCCTCAACTACTTTTTTCATCATTATCTGAATTGTTGGATAATAACTGCTCTCCAAAATGTCTAATGTCTTTTCCATTTTTTGAACCACAGGACTTTGAAGCTGGGGAAGAAAGCAGAAAGTTAACAAAATGGTGGTCAGCTAACGTTAGCATTAAAAAGTGCATCATTTACCTGTTGATAAATGCCTGTTATATTGTTCTTTCTTGAAGCCCAAAACTTCAGCTCTGCCCAGGGCCCTGCTTTACTGTCCGTCTTCAGAATGTCTGCTGAATCCTCCATCAGAGTTTTGTGGATTTGATTGGACCAGTTGATAACGTGCGTCTCGATGGTGTGGGTGAGTGACCTGTTGCAGCTCTCGGCCCTATAATCAGCCATTTCTGTTAGATTATGAAGGAGAGGGTGGTCGATAATGACAAAAATCCCCAAAAATTTGGATGATACTGCTTACGAGGTGTGCCAAGACGTTTTGTAATGGCGTTTTGTAATGCCATGTTTGCATTTCAAGAGTTGCATGGGAAACATAATCTAACCACAAATGCAGGTGAGTTAAAGAATACAGTAGAAAGTAAAAAAAGTTATAGGCTCTTCCCCCTGTTGGGGCTAGGGCCTAATTAGAATATTGTTAAAGTCCATTTGCTTTGTTATCCAACTTTCAATGTGAAACTAATATGATAGACTTTAATGTAATAAGTCTATATCCTATTGATTTCACATTTTAATTACAGAAATAAATACACTTTTGAACAATATTTTAATTTTCTGAGTATCATCTGTATATCCTGTTATAGAAATATTCTAGTAAAGGAATCTGAATTAACACCAAATAGTTATGAGTGTAAGTGATTAACTAATAGTCAACTCTGGATTCAGATACAAGCCATAATGCTCTGTTGGCAGCAGGTCAGCTGATAGATGGAGACATGCTGCATCATGTCGTTGACCTCATCTGGGTCATAGGAAAATATGTTCAGTTCAAAAGCAGATTGTTACATATATCAGAGTTGTATCAGCGTTAGGACCAGTGGGGGCGGGTCCCAGCTCAAAAGTGGCCAAAATGACGTGCGCTGACATGCTTGCAATACCACCCCGGGCCGATGGGGGTGGACCCAGAAGAAGAATTAGCCAATGCTAACATATAGCATTGGCAGACCTCTGGAAAACGTCTTTACAGGATGGTCCAAAAGTTGGCTCTTGGCCCAAAGCTCCGTTCCACATGTGTGTCAATGCTGAGGGGGGTGGATTTTTTTGATCCACTCTAGTTTACTGGCTGTGAATTGTTGAAGTCTCTCGTTCAAATGAATGGAGTTGCGCCGGCTGACGCATGCGCAGATGCGTTTTTTCACAATTCTCTTGTGGGCGGGACCACTCACGGCCATTTTGGATAGCTCCAGTAGAGCACATTTTTTGGCCCATTAGTTAGAACGGCGGAGATAGGCGTGACTCTGTCCGTTAATATATACAGTCTATGGTTAGGACTCGTAAAGAGAAGCCTTGAGCAACATGTATCAATGTTGACTTCATTTATGTAAATCTAGAGTAGATATGTGTATGTTTACTCTGGTCTATTTAATGTACAGTCATTTCCTCAATCGTGGCAGACAATTTCAGACGGCTGCCCGGTGGTATTGTTATCGGTTCTGTTATTCATTGTAATTGTGCACAGTTGCTAATGAATAAACTCACACTTTGATTGTAATCACAGCTCTGGGTTGTTTACATTATTTCACTCTCGGTATGTGCAGAATTTCCACAACAATCCCTTATGGTAAAGTAACTTATGGTCCATGTAGGGAAATTCCTCCTCTGGAGCACCTGGAGGAAACCTACCCAGACACAGGGAGGAACATGAAAACTCCACACAATAGGCACGCAGGCTACCGGCGAGCGGACAGGATGTCAGCCGTGTGGCAGTTTTTTAAAGTAAACAAGAGAGAGAAGTAAAGCGGACTGTAATTGTGTAAGGCAAAACTTTCACAAGGTGGTTCCAAAACAAACCCGGACAACACCAGCAACTTGATCAAACATCCAAAAACTTACCACCACACAGAGTATAGTTAGCACCTTTGCCAGTACTGGAGCTATTTCTTTGTACCATTTGTATGAGTGGATTATGACAGTGGCTCTTATTGTTGACTGTTAAAACAATTGCTAAAATGCTTAATTGTTAAAGCATTTTCTTATTGTTGCAATGAGAAATAAAACAAAAAAATTCAGTAGTATTAGTTTTATGAATTCCCAGGGATTACACGATGCAGTACTCGTATCGGTATTCATATCGGCAAGTGCTCAAATTAAGGCACTCATACTCGTATCGGTTTTGAAAAAAGTGGTACACTCCTAATAGTAATATATAGATTTTCTCACATTTGCATATGGCTGAGGGGCTTCTCCAGCCACTGAGTTGCCATGGGGATTGGGAGGATAGTCTTCCCTTGAATCTGACCCTGCACCACCGCCGTCTTACTGCAGATCCTCTCCACGTGTCGGAGCACGTCCTGGGACAGTAGACGGGGCCACATCTGATGATTATTTGTATTGGCCAATAGCGGGGCACATATCTAGAGCAAAGTAAGAAAAGAAAATTAAAAGTCAAAGCCCATAGGAACAGATCTAATACAAAACTATAAGAGGCCCACCTGTTCAATGGTGCAGGACAACTGCAGAAGTGGTGATGGCGACAGGAGCCCATACGTCAAGTTTTCCATGTCGTTTTCGGTGGTCATCGGAATAGACTTTTTCTTCAAGATATACATCTGATTGTTTTGTGATGGACAGTTCTGTAAAATAATATTTGGTTTAGGTTGAATTTCTCTTTGTTAACAAACAATCAATTATCCATTGCCAGGTGCAGAAGTCTTAGCCCAGATTCCCTCTCCCCGCTCATTTCTTTCAGCTCATTCAGGGGAGGAGGCCTCCAAAACAGATGCACAAGCCACCTCAAATGGCTGCTTTCGAATAAACTGTATTCCCTTACAGATACTACTTTAATGTCTAGCATTTAGAATAGTTACTTTCTGAGAATCACGGGAATACATATGTTTTCACATTAAGTTTTTAAGGTTAAAAAAGAAAACATTGTGTATTCTAAAAGTGAAGATTCTATTTTTTCTAGTTGTTGAATGGCAGCTGTTGAAGCACTTGAACTTGTCTCACATGAACTTGTTTATGAGACAAAAAAAACTTGTCTCATAAACAACAAGAACATAAAACATAAACATTTATTTACAATAAATATAAATAATAATAATAATATTTAAAAGTATAAATAAAACTATTCTAAGACATATTCAGGAATACCTCTTTTTCCAAAGTGACGCAATAATAAACAAAATATATTTTAGGTAATGTGCCGTATTCTCGAACAGAATATATTTTCAAAGTATTCTACCCAACAGTGTGCACTGATTAACACATTTCAGAGAAGTGTGCTTTTTAGCTACAAACAATCACACTGAGAGAAGTTTGGGGGCCACTGCCACAATTTAGCATAGGGCCACCCAATGTCTACAAACGGCCTTGCATATTCCACAAAATGCATTGCAAAGATTGATGTCAAACAGAGAAGTAGAGCGCCATACCTCCGTGGAAGCCTCCAATACGCCCTTTTTGTTCAGAAAAATATAAATGATTTTTTCTTTATCGAAAAAGTGTTGGAGTGAAGTCTGGAAGTCTTGGCTGGCTGCAGACTTGTCCCATGTCTGTGGCTGTAGTTTTAGCAGCGCGCACACGATCCTCTGGACAAACAACACTCTGGCGTCTTCGAGAAAACACGGCTCACTTTCCTCGTCCGACATTATTATTATTTAGTTTTTTCCGCTATACCATTTTAGCTCAAATTTGATAACAACTTCCAAAAAATCCCCCAAAATAGACCGATGAGTTCTCCTTCGGGGGCGGGCCAGCGTTCCGTTGCCATTGGCGACTGCACTGTATTCAAATCACTGCTCTGTAAACACGGTTCCAGCCACGTCCTCCGTGAGAAACTACACATACATGACACACAGACAATCATAGTATTCAGATAATGTTGCGTATTTTAAAGTTTACTTGAGTTAGCATAGCGCGTGTCAACGTCAATGAATTTAGCCTCGCTTCCGGTCACATATAACATTTTGAGAACTTTCCCCCCCAAATGTGTCAATGCAAACAGCTAGAGTGCACTGCGTGGTTCTGTTGTGGTTGCAATTTTGGCGGCCATCTTGCGTGTTCATAAAGAAATCTCGTAGAAAACATGTGTCAAAAATCGATTTGTTTAAACAAACAATAATGTTCAGTAATATGTTGCTGATTTTGCAGATTAAAATAAAATAAGGCCTTTTGAAGAGGTTACAGGTTGTTTGTTTGGTTGGATGGTTGACTGATGTAGTAAAAAGCAGAGAACTCTAGTGTCTAATTTCATTTATGCAGCACATTTCAATATTTTATAATTATAGTTGGACAAAGCTACTGTTCCTCACTTGCATCTCAAATTAAAAAGCACATTGAGTAGCAAGTGTTTGTATAAAATGTTCTACAAATATATAAATACATGTTTTACAATATTTTGCTATGCCCCTTCAGGGTCTCCGTACATTCATATTTGTTAAAAGGGGAAATTATAAAACTATTTGTAGTGTTATAATTATTTGTATATCCCAGTTCAATAGGCAACTCAAAGTGCTTAACAAAACAATAAAACACATTTAATTACATCTTATTTGAAATGATAAATTATCTAATAAACAAACACCGCTTAAACACCACTGTTTTTAACCTGAATTTGAACATTGGCAGTGTCGAATCCTATCTCACACTTTCAGGAAGATGTTAGGGTTTTACCTGCATAAATCTAAGGTGAATTATTCCTGCACACCATCTTGCATAATGCAAAATTTTATGACAGTGCAACGTTTCGGCCTTGTTGCTTTATCAAGCAAATATTATTTGGCTTAGCTGGATAAATCTGAAATGCTGCCTCCCCATGTTTAGTCCTGACTCTGGGCACCAGCAGGAGGCTAAGTACCTGTACTCCTCATATGTACTTTGGTGCGGGTTCCATGAAGAGACTGGTACACAAGCAGAGCTACTTTGAAGTCTATTCTCTGAGTGCAGAGACCTGAGACCTGGACCATAATATTAACATACTTCCTAGTTCTATGGACTTAAGCTGTAGCGTTTAATGTAGCGCTGTTTTTCATTCTAGTAATGTTTATCACTTGGTAAAAATCTTCTTATGTGACTGATTTGATGTGGCTTTAAAGCATTTGGTCTGAACCCATTGTCTCCCTGGAGAGCTGTTAAGGGCATGTCCCGCCAAAAGAAGGCCCAGGGGAAGTCCTACCCCTGATGAGCTGGAGAAAGTGTGCATAGAGCGGGAAGTCTGGGAGTCTCTGCTCAGACTGATGCCTCCACGACCTGGCAATGGATGAAGCGGAACAAATTAGATCTTAATTGCAGCTGGGGAAAAACTTGCAACAACCAAACGTTTTTTTCTGCACTCTTTGATTAATACATAGTCCTGTTTTACGGATTGTGTATGTTTGCTTCTTTTTTTGTACAGTTACTTCAAATAGCTTTAGATTAAAATATGTTTTTACTTGGTGTAATATAAGGTCACATTCTCTAGTTCACAGCTTTGACATTGCTCGGGCACATTTAATATTTAACAGTTTGGCTATACAGGTGAGATGGTTCAGTGAGCATTTGGCAGGATTTACAGATGAACATTCCAGCTTTTTACACATGTTCAAATAAGAGCCCTCTAGTGCCCCTTTACTAGAAGCAAAGAGGCCTGTATGCACAATGAGACAGTAGTGTAGTAAAAGTGATAGATGCTTCAGAGTGGGTGACTGCTTCTCTTGTTGCCTTGACAGCACTGCACTGGCTTGACTTGGCAAAAATGTCATTCCCAATTCCTTTTACTTCACAAATATCTTTACTATAGGAGTTAGAAATAAAGGAGATCAGTTTTAATCTCTTATTGTTGGGACTTTTACAACACCAGTCTTGGTTCATATTCAAAGTGAAGCTGCTTGTGAACTGTTTGGATCAAATGGCCTGGTTCTTTGTGACGCTGTAATTACAATCTCTGAACAGTAGAAAGTCACGTCTCAAACCTTTAGATATTCTTATATAAATACTTTGTGAGTAGGAGTAAAGCTGCTGTTTGGAGGATGGTTTCAAAGGTGTTTTCATGAGAGGGCACGAGTGGACTGTGGCCTGCAGAGTGAATGCTGGACTTACAAAAAGACCACAGTTTCTGAGAGTCAGGGATGTGGGGGCTCCCCAGGGGACTGTTCTTGCACCGTTCCTCTTCACCCTCCACATTTCAAACAACAATGAACGTCTGTGTCCTACAGAAATTCAGACTCATCCAAGGGGACTAACTCAGGAGTTTCAGGATTGCGTTGACTCTAGCTCCAGTTAGGGCTGGGCGATTAATCGATTTTAATCATTAATTCGAGTTTTACGTTTAGGGCGATTTCTTTTTTTAAAAATTCGATTTTTATTTTCTCTAGCGCAGAACTACAGCGCTAACGCGCTAACCGCGGGTCTATGGTGTTGAGCAGTCATTTTGAAGCTAACCTAATGCTAACAGTCTCCCTCTGGCCTGATGCTCGCTCTCACAGTTGGTGCTGTTGCAATAACACTTCAAACGTTCAAGAATCAGACTTTATTTAAATCGCCAGAACACACACACACACGCACGCAGGCTCCGGTTGTTATGTCCGTACGCCATGTTCGTACGCCACATCTTTCACGCTCTCTCACGCTCGTTATTCCAAAGCGCACTCCCGTGTCCGTGGCGCGCACACACTCGTGTCCCACTGAGCCGCTGCACTTTGGGGAAAGACACGTCTCACACATTGTTCTCATTGCTCTGATACAAACAACGTGTTCCCCGCTGTCTGTTAGCTACAGTAGCTGTTAGCTACAGTAGCTGTTAGCTACAGTAGCTGCTACAGTAGCTGCTAGCTACAGTAGCTGCTACAGTAGCTGTTAGCTACAGTAGCTGTTAGCTACAGTAGCTGCTACAGTAGCTGTTAGCTACAGTAGCTGCTACAGTAGCTGCTAGCTACAGTAGCTGTTAGCTACAGTAGCTGCTACAGTAGCTGCTACAGTAGATGCTAGAGTCGCTGTTAGCTACAGCATCAGAATGTAAACAGGAAGCTCGCACAATGCGGGAGCAGTGTTGCCAACTCCTCAGTAAGGAAAGTAGCTATTGGCTGTCCCAAAAGTCGCTAGAAGTCGCTAAATGACGTCATCGCCTAATTTGCATAATTTGCCATTTGCAAATAACTGTAACGGACGCTGTAGGAGAGAGGAATAAGGTCGTGGGAGAGACAAAAGTGAGTAAAAAACACGCTAAATATGTTTAGAACTACAAATGTACAAAAATAATTTCAACATTAACAACATTTAATGATTTTAATGCTTTGTCTAGATCCACATTACACACATCAGTTTTGTCCTGTATTGTTAAATGTTATAACAGCAAATGTAATCAAAAGATTGTTATGTAGGGTGAAATTGCTAGCTCTACAACCAACCCTCCTCCTTTATCCGGGCTTGGGACCGGCAAAGTGACCCAAAAGACACACTCTGGCAGAGTTACTTAGGTTTATTTTTGTAAGTTTTTTTTTTTTTTCATAGTTTGGCATAACAAATGATTTAATGTGACCCACTACTGAGAGAAAACAGAGTCACGGACAGAGCTGCCGCGGATGGAGTGGGGGGTAGTGGGGGGTGGCGGTGGTAGGAGTGGCCGGGGAGCTTTGGATGTGTGGTGGTGGTGGAGCTGAAGTTCAGTCTGCAGCAGCCTGAAAACTTCCTGTGCTTTTGAGTCTCCTCTCTCTCTCTCTGCTCCGCCCATAGACTGTAGCTGGGACTGCTGCGCAAGGCTACTGTGAGATTGGCCGCCTGTAAGTGCTTTGGGACGGGGGAGGGGCTCACGTTGAGGACAGCAGAACAATACGTGCTTCACGAGTCTCCAAAACACCAGATAAGTCGCCAAAACACCAGATAAGTCGCCAATAACACCAGATAAGTTGCCAATAACACCAGAAAAAGTCGCTAGATTTGTCGCTAGTCGCTTTTTTGAAAAAAAGTCGCTATAGGGGTCTGAAAAGTCGCTAAATCTAGCGACAAAGTCGCTAAGTTGGCAACACTGTGCGGGAGTCACTGAAGTTAGTATTAGCGCCACCAGCTGGACCGAGCGTTGTACTACAGCACAGTTACTCAGGCACAGTTGAAAGAACAAGCATGAAAACCCGAGGAGGCTTTTGGAAAAGACTGTCTGTTACAACATTTCTATTTTGAGTAATCAGTTTTAAAAATGTGATATTTCATGTAAATAATGCATGTGTTTAATAGGATTGATATATTTGCGATGGGCCTTGTTTGTGTGATTTAAGTTATTTTGAAGGTGCATAGTGTCATTGTAAGTGAAGTTATTATAAAACTGTTAAGCTACATTTTCACTGTTTTCAATGGCAGAGCCATCTCGTTTACAAGCATGTTTTAAGGCTTAATTCCTGTTACACTTATGCTCCATGGGGATTTAGATTAAACTGCATAAAGGAAAATCTATTTCTTTGTCAGTTGTAGTTTGTTTTTAAATAGAAAAAAATAAATCGATTAAAATCGAAAATCGGATTTGGTGTGAAAAAATCGGAGATTTTTTTTTTTTGCCATATCGCCCAGCCCTAGCTCCAGTCCACAGGAAGGGAAGGGGATTTGAGAGAGGGGACTTGTACCAGGTGTTGTTCACCTGAACCACAAACTGGACTGGACTCATAACACAGCTGCCCTCTTCATGAAGGGCCAAAGCCGGTTCTAACAACTGTGAAGGCTCAGGTCTTTTGGGGTGCAGGCCAGTACTGAAGATCTTGTATGACACTGCTGGCATTGTACGATACAGTCTGTTAGAGCAGACTCATAGAGGGACCATAGACTGTAAATATTTTGTTCATTCAAGCAACATGAAAAAGCAATTATTTGTGGTTCGTTCTAATAATTCAGATTCATTTAATTTGTCATTTGGCAGTAAAACCACATTGGAATTCATTTGCAAAAGCGCCCAGTATGCACAAGACAAGTACATTAATAAAGCATTTAACACAATGTGTTTCTATATTTTACTATTTCAAATTGGCTCTAATTAACGTGTTAGTTAGTCAGTAATGTGTTAGCAAAAATATGTGTCCTGGTAAAAAAACAGATCTTCTAATGAAACCATAAGCCCACGTGTCTGTTTGTCATGTAGAAGGCAGTGGTATGGAAATGAGTGACATGCTTACATTGCAGGTGCAGAAGCGTTTGGACCTCATTACTGACAAAGACGAGACCACCTACGAGGCCCCGACTGCTGGCTGGTTGCTATGGTGCTAATAACAAGTTGGGTGCAATGCAATGAGGCAGTTAAAAGGAAGATGGCTCCTGATGTAATCTATATTCATTTTACTGCAGATGTTAACATGACCGAGCTCAGGACAGGTCCAATAGTGAGGCTTACACTTAAAATAATAATAACATATAAGGTTATGAATGTGGTTTTTTTCATCTTGAATTGAGAACATTTGGAATTGAAAACAAGATTGGCCAATTGGACAAGCTGTTCAGTCTTATATTACAAGTGCAATATTTTTTAGAGGAAAATTAAGGCAAGTTTATTTGTATAGCACATTCAATTCATACACAGTCCAACTCACAGTTCTCAACAATACAAGAGAAGAAACATTAACATTCTACAAGGCATAATCACATCAAATTAAAAATAGTGAAGACACAATCTTTCAGTTGTATGCACACCTAAACAGAACTAATTCAGTGTAGGAGTCTGTCTCATATTTTTAAAAAGATGTTTCGATCTGCATAAATCTGAAAATGTTGCCCATGTTTAGTCCTGACTCTGGGCACCAGCAGGAGGCCAGTCCCTGTGCTCCTCAGAGTCAAAGATGGTTCGTATGGCTCCAACATATCACAGATGTACTTTGGTGTGAGGCCATGAAGAGAGCTGCTTTAAAGTATTTTATTTTGGCCAAATTATATTTTTGTTTTTTGTGATTTGAACGTTACTGGCTGCAAAAAATGTCACTAATGTACGGGCAAGTGTGATGGCATCATACAGTGGTGGAGGTATGTCTTTGTGCTAAAAGTTTCTGACATTCCCGTGGATGGATTTGTAATGACAAAACAATTTTCTGAAGTGGTTCAATAAAGGACATTTTTCATTATGGATATGTTTACATATCAAAATATACTCAGTTCAGGATCATATTTGCCTAATTCAATCATTTCTAAAATATATTTTATGTCACTTTTTGCAGTGTATGTGAAGGAGAGACAAAATGTTGCATGAATTTTTATTACTCTTGTACATATTTTCTTTTTTGAAAACACAAAAAAGGAATGTGTTAAAGCAAGGGTATGTAACTTTCTGGAGGTGGAAAATCAGCAACCTGATTCTGTGGAAATGGTAAATATTATTATTTTTGTTACATTCATCAGATAAAAAGTTTCTCTCTATTTTATACCTATATACCAGCCTGCAAACTAGCCATGTGGTGTTCAAAGAGAGGCTGAAACTTCACAAACCCCTAAAGGTTTCCCATCACAGTTCTAACCGGGCACTGACCTGCTTAGCCTCTCTGTCTAACAGCAATAGGCTTCCACATACAGATATGACCAAACACTAGTTATCTATCCATCAACTTTGACATTTATTTAAACTGTGCCAAACTGCTTGATACCATCGGTTCTAGACTCAGATCGTCTGTACAGTATATTTCCATAAATGTTCCTTTATATTCCTTTGCAAACTGTAAATTATGTAGATTGCTGTGAAAGTTTTACGTAAATTTCAATCTGATGCCATTCTACCAACAAATCCCGCCACACACATGAACTTTCTACACGCCGGGAGATTGTAAGTGATATACGATGCAAATACAAAAACCTTTATTTCCACACATAAACATAAATAATGTATAGTTTATTTTTCTCTTCTCACTGTGCACGTTGAGGCGCCTTTCGGTTTGTGTACATTTGTAATATGGAACAGATCGTCAATGGCAGCGGTGACAGCGGCTTTTGTTGATGGTGTGGTATTGATCCAGAGTTTCTGAGAAGCTCTCCATCATCTACACGCACTCCAACAGGCTCATACATGCACTGTGCACACACAGAGCCTTAGACAAATACTTTTAATTCTGTTTTTTGAGTGAAATACAGTATATCGATGATTGAGATGTATTTACAGTAGTGTTTTTCAAAATATCTAGCAGTTTTTAAGTTTGGGATTTGACTGTCATAATAGTGCATTGCAGATATGTGTAAATCCTTAGTAATAATAGCAGTTGTAGTAGTAGCAGTATAGTGTAGTATTAGCATTAGTAGTAGTATTATTATTATTAGTATTAGTAGTAGTAGATAGATAGATATTTTAATTGATCCCTGTAGGAGAAATTCAGGTTTCCAGTAGCGGTACATATTAAGCAGCAGAGGTGGGCCATCTGCTGGGGGTGGAGCAGGACGGGTCACAGCAGCAGAGGTGGTGGGACCTTTGGGTGGAGTAGGACAGGTCCCAGCAGCAGTGGTGGTGGGACCTTTGGGTGGAGTAGGACAGGTCACAGCAGCAGTGGTGGTGGGACCTTTGGGTGGAGTAGGACAGGTCCCAGCAGCAGTGGTGGTGGGACCTTTGGGTGGAGTAGGACAGGTCACAGCAGCAGAGATGCTGGAGCCCCTGGGAGGAGAATTTAATCGTACCATTAAGCATTCCATTTTAGTAGCAGTAGCAGCAGTAGCAGTGGCATGTTCTTCCTGTGTCTGCGTAGGTTTCCTCCTCTGGCGTATTAATATGCACTGTCTCATCCAGATTAATAAATAGTAATAGTAGTACTCAAAGCATTCAACCGTTTGTCCGTGCAAACTAGTTAAACTAGTCCAAACAAGATTGATATGACCTTGACCTCTTAAGTATTCTTGCGCTTGTCCCAAATCCAGTCCCCAATTGTCTATAAGTTTCTTCAGACAAACTTGTCAGGTACAGTATAAAGGCTCAAACATCACATGTGGTGAGAATAAAAACCTGTTTAGGCTATACTACTGCTCTGCAGTTCTTTTTTATACTGACATGGATTTTTTGTTTTTGACTTACACCACCTTCCTAGTTCCTACCCACCTTTGCACCATTGACTTATTTTGGTAAGAATATGAAGAAAAAATGAGGGGATCCAGGATCATGTTTCAGAAGATCTATTTTATTGTTGATGAGTCTTACATAATTCACATGGTTTTATACCAAGACAAAACTCCAGTAGTTCCCCTCAGCATCTGCCACGCCAGATATAATAAGTCTGTTTCAACCTTCAGATCACCAAAACATCAAGTGGAAAAACCCTATTTTGGATGTGTCTGCTCTGACTATACACTTGTGAAATCTGGCCTCCACAAAATGGAAAAACGCAAAACATAATATTCAAATGATCAGGCCTCTAAGGTCACGGCGACTTCAGTCGTGTCTCTGTTGTTTGTACTCGCTAACACCTGTGGATGGCATCTTCTGCTGTGACGCCTTACTCTGTCTTCATTCTGAAAAATATGAAAAACTGAGAATAAAACTTCTAGGTCACTCTGGTGCAGTCTAAAGTCTCTTAATTTCAGCACAAATTATACCAATCTACACACCTTTGCACCATTAACTTTTGATAAGAATGAACTATCAAATTCATCCAATGTGTTCGTGTTGAAGCGCAAACCTTCCTATAGAAATCAAATGTAAATGGTAAAGATAAAATACACATAACACAACAGCTTAAAATAAGAGCGCTGAGACTGATGTGTGCTTGTATTAAAATCATTTTCAGCAGCTCAAGTTTGAGTCTATATGAAGTACAATGATACAGTCTCAAGTTAAGAGCGTGTGCAGTGCTAAAAACGACCTGCAGAGAGCACTGTCTCGTCTCTTTTCACCTTCGATTTTGCATTGAAACTAAACACAGACGAACAGAGCCTGTAAGCGTATTTAAAACAGAAAGAGGTGAGCCAGATATATAAAACACGTTCTATTCTCTTGCCTTGAGATTCAACCCAAGGAGTAAAAGTCTAAGTTCACGTTAATAATTTTACTTTGTAGGCGCAACACATTTTAGAAGCCTATAGGTGGTGGACAAAAGCGCCAACAACAAATGTGTAATTAGTTTTTCTCTGCGTGAGACTGACGCCTGCTGACCCCTGCGCGTGAAATAATTGATCGACTTGACTAAATAATAATATCGTGTCAGTCAATCCGTCACATGTCATTACGCCAAAATAAACTAGTTTGATGTGGGGGGAATAATAATAGGATCTAACAGCAACGCGACAGCTCGTGCGCACACTGCAAAACACAATATCCAAGCAAGTTAAAATTACTTACTGGAATATTGTTCTGAGCGGAATTGGCATGTGAAAAAACTATCTATGGAACGAGATACGATAGCTTAAGTCCAAAAAGAGTGATATATGAGTGCTAAATAATGATGCAAAAAAAGATAACTTTGAAAGGATTGCAATTACATACAAAGTTTTACCCCCTTCTTAAGTACATAGTCTTTCAAATGTATAGTCAATAAAAAAAACATGTTGAAGAGAGTACAGGAATACAACTTTTTGACATATGTGTTTATTTAACTTGAATGAGGAAGTAAGTTGCCCATAAAACGTTCAAAGCTGACTTTATAAAAATATAATAAATATAAGAATTAATGAAGGAGTGCATGGAGGACAGAGAGTGATGCATTTAGCGAGTAGTGAAGAGAGGTGTTGGATCGGAGAATGTTTGGGCCTGTGTCTTGTCGAAGTGTGTGTGTGTGTGTGTCTGGCTTTGGACTGTGCTCTTGTATTGAGTCAGGGTTCTGCTGGAGTGCTTTTTTTTTGTTTCAAATTGTCTGACTCTGAGGTGATATGCATGCTATATTTTTGTACACATCTGCAACGCCTTTTTGTGTTTGTTTGCTTCTTTTTGTTCTGGAAAAATGTGATGTAGAGGGGTTTGATCGATTGATAGAAATAAGGAAAGAACTTGTTCCTTCGGTATCATATATCATTTCTCTCCATGTGTTGCTCTCAGATTAAACTATAGATCCAACTGCTCTCTGTATGTGTGTGTCTGTGTGTTTAACTGCAATGGCAAATTCATTCTGATTTGCCAAGCCAAACGAAAACAAGAAAATACAGTATATAATTGTTCATTTGTGTCAAAGACTTGTATTCTTCTAGTTAAAATCTTCAACATGGGATACATTTGAAAGAATTTTCACAAGAGGGTGTGAAACTTTATGTGGTATGGCAGCCATTCCCAAACTCAGTAACACCGAGGCCCCCTTAAAAATCTGATGGGTCTGCGTGGCCCCCCAAAATAATAACCAAGAAGACAACATTAAGAATAGGCTCTTCTGGTTATTTTATTTTGGGGAAATAGCCTCTGCTACAAACATTGTAATACAAAAAATGATTACAGTGGCTTATTCAAGTCAAATAATGAACACAAATATTTTAATATTACAAACAAAACATTATAAATTTAACATTAAATAATTATATTATTTTTTTATTTTTTTTATGACCTCCCGCGGCCCCCCTGCAGTACCCTCGCGGCCCACCAGGGGGCCGCGGACCCCACTTTGGGAGACACTGTGGTATGGCATTCAAAAATATCTTTCAATACAATACTTGGTAAAGAGCAAATTGTAAACCTTTCTGATCTTCTCCCAATGGCACTTGTCTGTTTTTTGTAGCTGTACAGTTGTTGTATTGTTTTATTTTTTTTTTTTTTGCAGATGAACTACAGTTGTTCTTGTTCTTGTTATTTTTCTATTTTATTGTATTTTTACAGTGTGAGATGCGTGCAGTGTTTTGCAGATGAACTACAGTTGTTGTTGATGTTGTTTTGTTTTTTACAGTGTGAGATGCGCGTCTGTGTTTTAGCGCGCTCTACCTGACCCGTGTACTGTAGTAGTGGATCAAACCACATCACTGCAGATAACGAGCGCTCAGGGCCCAAGCTCCCGGGGTGTTATGTAAGCCCGGGATGAACACATTTGTCAGGCCTGCGCGCCCGGGGGCATCTGGTGATGGATACAGCGCAACAGCAGCAGGCGCTTATCTTGAAAGGCCCTTTCCAAAGCGCACCTCCGCCCGAAACAAAAGATTTAAGGGCTCCCATTATACTACAATAGCTGTACAATCCGCATTGTTTAGAGACTTCTCCTCTAACACGTCGGGAGCATTTGAGCATATGCCAGGAAATAGATGGACGCGCGTGATTTAAGGGGACAGAAGGTGAACGTTCATACGCCATTAAAGGTGTGCTATTATGTAACTATTTTTTCTGATAAAACCAACAAGTGTTTGTTCCCATAGAAAGAGCACAACTGTGAACAAAGCATACAATGTGCTATACTTTATGGAAAACTCTTATATTGAGCAAACATGTATTGTAGCCTATTCAAGTTATTATAGAAATAATGCCCTATATGTCTATAGCAGTTTCTTCAGACATGTCATTGCTACATAGGCTCAAAATGTCATTTTATTTTTGACCAATCTCACAGCCACAAGAGTATCTACCATTTCTGTACAATTGTCTTATTTTGGAAAGCATGAACAAATGCTTCCAATGTGTGTTGAAATGCAAACTTAGGACACATAATACACATATAAATATAATGAAATAGCCAGATAGTGTTTATCCCAAAACAGAACACAACTGTGAACAAATCATAAAATGTGCAGTCTTTACCTTATTAAAAACACGTTTGTTTTGCAAACTTAGAAGAAAGATCCCTTGTGCTTTGGCTTGAAGGGTAATTGGCTGAGCTGAATAGGGTTATCACTGTAGTCCACTTTCTGTCTGAAAAAGCTGATAAAATGTTTATAAGCAAAACTAGTGATTCTTGATTGGATTTAAATAACTATAAACTATAATCAAAAGTTGAAAGGCTAACTATGCCATTCTATTTATGAATTCTTTGCACACTGTAAGGTCTCTTTGCCTCTGGCCGGGGACTACAGATAAAAATTACCCATAGCTGTCCAGTCTGAAAAATACATGTATTGTGAAATGTGTGCCAAAACAAAAAAACTATAGCTTCTAATGGAGCTGTGCGACGATTTGTTAAGTAAAAATCCCCATTCAGAATCTCCATAGGAGTTTTTAAAATTCAAAATATAGAGTTATAAGACACAAAAGAGACTAGTTGCTATCAGGTAGTAGCAGTAGCAGTACTATAGTAGTTTATTTCTTCGGCCATTATAGACATTAAATCTTCGATCACATGTTTTCAAAGATCTTATACATTCTTCATACATTTTATACTGCACAGCCTAATGAAAACACTTTAAAAATATATATATATGTAAATACATTTCCAATCATATATAGACTATGGGCTTATAACTTACATGACAAGACAAGCCTGTACATGATATACATTTTTATTTTTATGAAATAGTTTAACAGAGGTGTAAAGAATTATCACTTTGTATCCCTCCCCTTCACAGGTTGAGGTCTTTAATGTTCCAACATTTATTAATGCCTTGTTGTCATGATACTCACCATATGCGCACATTTAGCTTTTATAATTCGTCTTTTTCGAAATACCTAGAGCAAAAAAACATGCATTTCACCGATCCACAGTTTCACCTTTTAGCGTCTTGCAAATAAGTCAACCCCCTCTTTAATGGATGCAGTTTGAAAAGCAAATATTGTGCTAACAGGTAGGTGATGCTGTACTGTGCAGTGAGCTGGGCGGGTCTGGAAACGGGACGTCCCAGAGGAGAGCCGGGCCACTTGTGCGTTTATCCCACTTAATCAGGAGCAGCCCCCTGAGCCTGGCACTGCCCCCATGGCCGTAATGCCGCCGGTCACATGAGCTGTTCAAAATGGAGGGAAGCTGCAGACAATGCTCCTGTCAATCAGCCTTAACCTGAGCCAGCCCTTTATTCCTCATCAAGTGTACTCCAGTAATCATTCACTCTATAAATGCTAATTCAGCTAATTCATGTTTTCACCCACAAGTTACATTCAGACTATTTGGTTCTGTTAGACGTACGGCTTGAAATCATTGCACAATTTAGTACTTTTAGATAAATTCCAGTTAATTCTAAGGTGTAGATAGAAAATATGCTACGTTTATTTATTCAAATCAAGCTAAAACAGGAAAAACAAATCACATCATTGTACTTGACAAATTGTATGGATTATTTATGAAAAAGAAAAGTTAGGTCCCATATGATTTCACATGTAATAAATAAAAAATGAGTTATTTGTTCAAAGATTCTCACTATAGCAGTCCTCTTTAAAGCTTTATAACTCCAAGAGAAGAGAGTACCAGCCCTCTCTCAGCCAATCAGCTCTCAGTATGTGCAAAATGTTACATGTTTTTAATATGATCACAGAATATTGTGGCCTGATTTGTTCACAGAATGTTACGTGAGCAAGACTCTTTCTGTTGGGACAAACAATTTACTTTTTATTTACTTTTTCAATTGCATTATGATGTCTGTAACACTAACACAGAATTCATATTAAACATATTTGTTCAATATTCACAGTTTAGCAAAAATAATCCACAAATGCTACTCTTGTTTTGTCAATCACCCTGAGTGGCCTTATGTATTAACTGTGCTTTACAAATAAGACATTTGATATTACGTAAGTGATATTGGGTCAGTGAGGATTGGAACAGATTGCAAGCTTTTACATGGACATCCCCAGCTACATGTGAAAGCCAGATCCTGTCAGACCTCTAAGGATAAGCAGGGCAGGGTCTTTTTGATACTGTGATGGGAGACCTGTGAGTGGCTGCAATTGTACAATGCCAAACTGTTGTTGTGTCCTCGGGCAGCTCCGCCTACATCGCCTAGAATGAGTCTGCTGTGTGTGGACAATTTTTGGTGTTCAAAGAGGCCATTGGCACGTACTGATAGCCTCGCTGCTGTCAGTCTGGCCCAGGGCAGCTCTGACTATAGTAGTAAATTATCACCACCGTGTATGACAGAATAATGCCATGTGAAACCTCTCGGTGTGTCCAAAACAGTGGTATATAAAACTACAAATAAAGTGGAAAAATGATCAAAATCATAATGTTAATATAATGCTAATTTAGTTATACAGCGGTACATATTTTATCACATGTTTTTGTGGAATCATGATTCGGAGAAGTAAGAAAGCGTGAAACCAGCCGGTCTTTGTTAACATACAATGTGCATTTGAGTTAGCAGGTTCAGCAGGCTCACAAACCTAATGTTGAACTTGAATATACTTAAAACTGTTGCATTATCACTATCCAACAATCTTGAACAAATGGTTTGATTGAAAGTTGTTTCAGTTCACTTGGCAAGATATAATTAACAAGAAAAGATTAGTTTTTTCCTAAATACAACTGAATGCTGTTAAAGAAACACCAACAGTAGTCCCAGTTCACTTTGAGACCATATCGACTGAACCATTGCATTTCCCCGCACACATTGGGGCCCCTATGCGCGCAGCAATTACAAACCGTTGCCCTTTTGATTTCCGAATCCCAGCACGAGCCGAGAGATATCCCACTTACAGTTTGATTTATGTTTCGGTGGCTGCACGGCTCGCTGAAGGGGGGATCGCACAGGTGTCGGGCCTCAGCAGAGCGGTTTTAATATGCAGCGCTTGTGGTCAGTGGCAGGCTACGGAGCACGGATTACCGCCATTCAGTAGGAGGGGCTGGGTGGGTCAATACCACCTTAAAATTCATCTGAGGTCGGCCACATCATAGCAGAGTATGTCTTCAGTGGAGCCGGGGGCTTCTTGACAGATCTGTGATGGGAGTCTATACCTGTAAAGGACAAAAACACAAGGAGATTTATGAACGCAAACATATGTATTATGGTGCAACAAAATTAACTATGCAATAAAATCTAACATGTTCCTAACTTTTTTGGCCTTTGTCACATCGTTATATCAACTATTTCAGACAGAAAACTGAAAAAGAAAGAATCAATCTGGTGATCATCTCTAATAATATGAAGACAGCATTATACAGACAGATTTTTCTCTACATAATATATTTGCATGACCCTTTCTGTCAGGACAAACAACATGTAGTACAGAGGTCAAAGTGAGCTGTCAGTGGATACAGTGACATATGATTCAGTATTGAACATTATTACTGTACTATAGACAAGATTCTTACTGTAACATCATTCTTTCTTTTTCACAATTAGATACCAAAAGTTTATTTTAGGCCAAATGCTTCTTCAACTCCAACAATCAAATCTAAACTTTGTCGTAGATTAGACCATAGCTGTCTATCCACCATAACTTAACAGTTCTACATGTTTGGGTTTTGTATACATTGTATTTATTGTCATAGAAAGAGCCTTGTAACTCAAAACTTTGTAAAAACTTTTGCACCCTGTGAGCCACTTTGGGCTGAAACCTGGGAAAGCATGGGTGGTTATTTCTACTTCACTCTTCCATCTATCCAAACATATCGAAAACACGTTAGAGTCTGGTATTTGTTAGCTAGTTCTATATAGTTCCTGAGTTCATTGTGTTCAAGTGTTCCCAGCAGATAATGGTAATGCGCTGAATCTATATTGTGGGCAATATTTGCTTAAGAAACTGATCTACAGGCACTCTTGTTTGCTCTCTTGGCTGTTTGCTTAAGCCCCTATTTAAAGTGAAGAGGCTTCCGTTTGCCCATGTCATTGTACAAGTCACTTAACATGAAATGAAGAGTGCTACAAACTCAACAGCCTTATCCAAACAGATTGAAGTGGCCATTTTAATACCACATAGGAGAGTTTATATTATAATGACTGCTTTGGCACATCCTATTTTTGTTGTTCATGCTAATCAAAGCCAGGATATGTTTAGTGGTGGTATCCTTATGTGGGAAAGTAGGTCTATAGTATGCCCCCTGTTGTGTTTGCTGTCAGACTGATGATTGCGTGCATTAATTGCAGGACAATTTACCCTGCAGTTGCCTCGGTATTCTACAGTTCATTTCTACTTGTTAGGAAACACAAGTTGGAAGCCAGCCAATACTGACAGACTTTTTTTATAACAGCGTTGTCAGGAATGGGTCACATCATGGGAGAAACAGATGCGGTGATAAAATGGGGTGACTGCGATAACATGCACTTCCAAAAGAAAAAATTCCATTCAGTAATATTTTATAGAGAGATGATTTGTTAAGACAAGTCATGAAAAGTCGTCCCATTTTGTTTAATGACAGTGTAGTAACCGCCACAGTGTTTTCCGCATTTCACTGCCAGAGGGATTAGAGGAAACATAGCAGTGGCGATGAAGGGCTCAACTATTTTGGAAAAATTGCAATTTTTATGACAAATATTGTAAGAGTGATTTGGATAATAAATGTGGACAATAAAACACAGTGACTTTCTTGAAGTAAGTTTGTTCTACCTTGATTTGAAGGTTTCAAAATATGACTTGCCAATGGAACAAATAGTAAATATTTTGCTTTGAATACAATACAATTTACAATACAATTTATTCTTGTATAGCCCTAGGTCACAACAGAAGTCATCTCAGAGGACTTAACAAAACCATTGAAATCACCAACACAGGTCAGAGAATCAACAGTTAAAACACATGAAAAATATAAAGCACACACAGAAGAAAATGTCCATACATGTTGTAGAATGCTAAAGTGTCTTGATCATCACCAATCCTTTCTGTTGGACACTAACTGTCCAACAAGACCCTCCTGCATCGACAAGGAAAAACTCTTAAAAAACCCAGTGGGAAAATGTGAGAAACCTTGGGGAGAACTAGGGAAACCCACAGGGAGGAAGACCCATATGAGAAAGGGATCCGCTACTCCGGACGGACAGGCTAATGATCTAGGACCTAAGCTAGCTACAGAACGTGGACCAGTGGCCGCTGAACGTGGACAGGTCCGGTGCAGGACTGAAGCACTCCCAGGCGGGTCGGGCGGGGCAGTCCGCAGGTGTAGATGGAGGAGGCCAGGCTCAGAGATCCCGTCATCGTACCATGAAACAGACAAACGAAATGAGAAATAAAATGGCTGGAGATAAGACACGCTTTTTTTTATAGCCAAATCAGGATATTTTGTTCTCAGAGTAAAGTGAATTGTATTTTGTAATTGTTTATTTTTTGCAGTGAAGTGAAATTGTAATCTTCAAAAAAACTAAATTTCAAAAGTTTTCACTAGTTTGTTATTTTGTTGTTGTTTTACTTTTTTGTGTATGCCACTAAATAGGTATGTTCAAGTTTATCTTTCTGATCAATATATTTTTCCGCATCTACACACACAAAAAAACTCAAATAAATGTCAGGGTTACATTCTAGCCCACTGTACAGGTTCGTGTTCTTCTTTGAATTGTGCTTGTTCCAAAAAAACAATGAAAATGTCTTCAAACCAGTGAAAGGAAATAGATGGCTCTAATTTAACTTTTCAGATTCCGCACTATAAAACCTCATTATCATAACAAAACAGAAGTCACTTTTTATATTTGACAGAAGACACATATAAACACACACATACTTAGTTGTTTTCCAAGCCTTAAATAAACTTGTATTCTTTGTGACCATTCAAAGTGTAATTCTGCTGCCATTTGGATGCGTCTTCCAGCCCTACGGCACCAATCACCTCGTCTATAATCTTAGCTGGTCACATCTTCCCCATCCCCCGTGACTTCAGCTGAGGTCAGAGAGGCCTTTCGTTGTTTGAGAACGCAGACTCAAAGTGCTGTGACCTTTTCAACTCCTGCTTTCATACTGTGTGTGGATCCACAACTGTTGCTGTTTGGCCTCTTGCATTTTACTCATGATAGCTTTTACATTTCCCCCGACTTAAACATTCTTCAGCTATGTGCGCGGTAAAGGTTCTTGTGCAGGTTGTAATAAGCAACTCAGTAAAAGTACACTAGTTACTGTAAGAGAGTTTTTTTTATGCAAAAACGTTTTGTGGAAGCCAGCACAACGAGCAAAAATGCATTAATTAGAGAACAGAAATTATGATTTTTTTTTTTTGCCATTCAAATGTATAATGAGATTTACTTAATTGCTGTCATTACATGTTTTAAAATGTGAAATAATATTGCATTAGAAGGATAAGAAGAACAAGTATGAAGGCTAAATAATGTTACCAGCCTGCCCTATTCTTAAGTTACCACCAGAGGGAGGTGTAAAATTTGATTTATTTGTTCCAAACTTGAAAATTACCGGCTGCAAACACAGTCATGTGATCATGAGGAACGTTTTTTCACCTAGTGGTATAATGACATTATACTTTTACAGGATTGAGACAGGAGCTTTTAGACAGAAGGGGCAGTTTAAAAACAGCTCCAGGTCTGTGTCTGGACGGACAGAGCAGGTGGTTGCGTGTTTGCGGCGCAGGTTTGTAATATTAAAGTGGATGGAGATAAGAACCACTCCAGGTCTGTTTTTTGTTTAGGGAATAATGTAATGTAATGGTTTAGAAAATATTCATGTGTATTATTTGCTCAATTCGTTGGTATATCATATTTGAAGAATGTCAAAATATATTCACGCAGAGACAAAGATTACCTAAATCAACCATTATTAACCAATTAGAATCTTTATTAACACATCCAATACGTTTAATTGAGTTTCATTATTATTCTGCGATTTCAAATGACTTCCCATTGCTTTTTCAGATGAATGAAAATAATAAAGTAATTAGTGTTTTAATCATTTTGTCACGTAAAACATACCGCCTTTGTTTTCCAGTCATTTACAAAGCGCTCCAGCTCCCATTTCTTAGACTGTGCGTCGCCGTCAGAAATTCTTTTTGTGTTCAGAAATGTGCAAGACTCCTTGCATTATTTTGCTCTTACATGTATGGCCCCTTCCTCTCCTCCCATAGCTGCCTTCCACCCCTCCTCTCTCTCTCCAGTGTCCATTAGCCCTTGCAGACTAATCGAGCATCGCCAATTGCTCCCGTGGTGAGATCATTAAGTAAATTATTTTAAGATCAAACGGTCAGCGACCACAATTGGGTCCTGTGTGATGGTAAAAAGCTCCCGTAGCAGCCTCCCACCCACCCCTTCCCTCAAATTAAAGCTCGTTGGGGGAGAGAGATGGTGGTGGTCGAGAGGGGGGAGTCCTCTCAGGTAGATGGCCCATTAGACCTTTTTGCTGCAGGCTAAGGTAGGACCCACTAATTGGTCCTTTGAACAAAACTGTATAGGCCACCAACAGGATTCAACATGTAGCTTGCATCGCTGTTTTACGCTGGAATTGGTGTTAAACTTCCAGCAAAATGAATGAAAAATAAGGATTTTTACAGTTCTTTGTGGCAATTCCTCTGTCACAGATACAATTGGTGTATTTATTGAGTGTACACGTCATACTATATTATGCAAATATATTGGCAGGCCTCGATTTTCCACCAGTCTGCAGGGAATACTATAGTGAAGCTTTGAAAAACAATGTCCTTGTGGAACCTTGAAACACAATGTCCATTCTAGGTAGTGGCGGGCCGTGCATTTCAGACCTGCGCCTGCAGTGATGCCCTACGCGACTCAGTCCACCTCTTAAAACTATAATTATGATGCCATGGCTCTACACATTATCCATTGAAATACCGAACACTGTACAGCCGTTGCATTACCTTAACATTTAGCATAACAGTTACATTAGTTTACTGAGTTTTATTCACTCACAAAGAGTTTGAGCATTAAGTGCTGTCATCAAAATGATTGAAAAATACCCTATAATATTATTATGGCAACACATGATGGGTGTATAAAGATAAAAATTACACCAACCCCAGGATATAGGGCAGTGTTTCCTAGTCAGTGGTACGTGAGAAAATCCCAGGATGTACGAGCAATATCTACAGATTATTTATTTAAGTGAAAGTTTTTTATTAAAATTGGTTTGGTTAATGTGTTGCCTTGCTGAACCTGAATCGGACGCAAGACAGTATATTCAAGGGATCAGATCAGACGGTCACGGTGTCATATCAATCTATTTTGGACTAGTTTAATACAGTGTCTCTGGTTGTACAACTTGAAATGATGCACACTGTCATTTCAAAAAGCTCTGTACCCTCGCCCTCTTTCTGAAAATAAACACCAGGTCAAGTGCAAAGACCTCTGCCTCAGTCTCATTCTTCGACAAATAGTATAATATAATCCTGGAGATATTGGGATTTTGAAACAAGGTACCGGAGAACTTTGCACATCCGACAGGTGTGTGCACGCTGATTTTATGGAAGCGCAATGTGCAAGAGATGTCTTCTTTTAATCATGCATGCGCACACAGATTAGTACGTTTTGAGAAAAAAAAATGCAGTTATTTTTGAGAGAGGAGAGCTCCCTTTGTCCACTCAGTGTAATTAATTGGGTGATGCCAGTTCTTGTCAGAGATGGCCATTACCTTTCAAACGTGTTCGTGTTTGTGAGAGCGAAATCATAAGGGTGTGTACACTTTTGAACATGCAATGGATCAGTGTATATAGCAAATAAAGTATTAAGCAAATCAACGGCTTATCAAAGGTTTATCTCAAGAGGAAACTCAAGTCAACATGTAGTCAACCAAAACATGTGCCACAACTCCAATAGGTTGTGTTTATGTAACATCACAATGTTCCAAAGAGCCTCTAGTTTCAACTTTTAAGTCTTAGTAGCAGTCATAGTTTAGAGCTAATTTCTCTGTAATTATTGAATCAAATTTCAAGTACAGTCATTTTTGTCAGTACATACAATTATGGTCTAATTATTTTTCATAAAAAGGTGTCTCGAATTGGTGACAATATTCAAAAACATATGCATGACAATGGTCAGGAGAAACACAAGACATAAGAATAATATGGCAGGTATGGCCAATTATTACCTGGGAACACATTTAGACAATCTCTTTTTGAAAATGTCTTTAAAAATATTTCTTTCCTATAGAGTTGTATTGGCACTTGCTGAAATACTGAATTAGAATTCAAGTTTAGAAATATTTTTTTTCCCTAGATGCAATCAATCAGTACAATAGAGAAAACAATGAGGATAACAGTAATATAGCAAGTCAAAATAAATGTAGCCAACTATAATGTGTTCTACAGCTCTAATTGGACCATTTAAAGTAGAACCTTTGCATTAGGAAGTCTTATACATGTGTGGTTGAGGGATTAAGACAACAATACATGCATAAGACAGCAGCAAACTCACGCACTCATAACTTTCAGCTTATTATCCAGAGAGAACAGAAGGAGACAAAGCTTTTTATATGACGTCTTTCAATGTCCATAAGAACAGAGACGTCATCGCTTCAGATATTTATAATATTTATGAGTAGTAGCAACAATTAATTACGCAGATACTAGTAGCAAACACGACTGACTCATTAGTAGTAGTAGTAGTAAGGTTCAGTAGCAATACTATTAGATAATAATGTTCAGTTGCAATAGAGACATAACATTCTTTCAATCGGATTCCACAGTGTGTAATGGACAGGGCATGCAGACACATTACAGACGTCTAACATAGAGAGCTAAAATACTTAATGAGTGATCTTTGCAAAGATTAGAAAAGAGTTTAAACAGTGTTAGAAGCGTCATATGTCACTGGAGCTCACGGCATAGAAGACCATTAGAGGCTGATTACACTGTGAGTATGGCCGGACTGACACGTTCCCTTTTAACAGGTCAAGTGCCACTCCACGTAACACTGTTAAGAGCAAGTGGTGTATGTTTACCGAAGGACACGTTCACTTAAGCAGACAGGCCGCCGCTGTAATGCCCACTTTTGTTACTTGTATCATGTGACTAGAAAGCAACAAAACATGGCAGTGCTTCTGACAGGTTTGACTTTGCTGTTTATACGATCAAGATGATTAGATTTAAGCTTTTGATACAAGATTATCCAAATTTCATCCTGGTTTGGCCATTGGACTCACTGAAATCTTGGTATTCTTTTATTTTGTTCTATTTTTTTTTTAGTTTAGTTTATTTCAAAGGGGACAATGCAATTTAATAAAACACGTAAAAAAGCCAGAATTGGCCAAGAAGGCTATTTTTCATCTGTAGGCCCCGGATGTGATGTTAAAATATTGAATACACTATTTACAAGACTTAAGCATATCGTACATCAATTAATGAGGGCAGGTGTATGTGTTTACCATCCATTCCTTCAGGTGCTGTGTAAAAGCCCTGTATGTGTTCTGCTCCAGTTCTGTCCCGGGCTGAGGTACATATTCACCTCAATTTCCTTGTTATTTATTCATACCTATATGGACACAGCAGTTACATTGGAAAGACCAGGCTTTCGCTGGTCCAGAGGAAATCAAATTTTAAAAAATCCATACATTAAAAATATACCATTTTTTCTATACAAGCCATAGTTTTAGCCGTCCGTACGTTCAACTTCACAATTCACAATTTGGTCAGGGTAGGGACGCAGTAGGAAAGGGATGGAGCATGAAAAAATACCAAAATGTTTGACATCGGCCCTGTACTTGCATGATGTCACTAAAATCCTTAATAAGATAAGATAAGATAAACCTTTATGGTAAATAAAATAAAAATATGTGACCTAAGATCTAATGTCCATAATGCCCAAAAACTTCAACTACTACTACTACTACTACTAAATGCTAAAGTAAATAGTGACCATATTATGTTTAATGACCAAAATATCGCATAACATTTCTTCTTTTAAAAAAACAGATTTAATTTTACCAGAAAAAGTCTACATTTGAAAATAGGTCGGGCAAGGTAAGTTTATCATATAGCACAGTCCATACAGGAGGCAACTATAATAATAAAAAGCTAAAATAATCCAAATCTGCCATGCTCTTGAAGCCGGAGCGCTGAGTAAGTGTTGGTCTTACAGGACACGTGGTGCAAGGGGCAGGAAGCAATGCGGCAAAGTGAGTGTGAGATTGATTCCCTCTGCGCTGGCATGGAGCGTCAGAGCCATCAATCAGGCGCTTTTAATTAGTGATGGCTCCCCTTTGTGGCTGAGAAATGTGCATGTAATTCAATTTGGGATTCACCGCTGCCTCCTGATCCTGCGTGGGGTCTTCCATAGTGTCAGTGCTTATCTATAGAATGAGGCCGAAAGCAAGTTTATGTCTGTGGGCTTCAAGAGGGCTGCAAGATGTGTCCAGAATGCAATTAATTAAGGTCTTTACAAACATGCAAATAACCTTAAAGTCTTAATATGTCAACAGTATTCGAACACTAGAACTCCCAGAGCAGTCAATTTTGACGGGTTTTCTTTTTGGAAGTCAACGTGTGTACCTTTTTGATCTTCCTAAATTTGTGACTTTTATGGATATTTTATAACACTTTTCAAGCAACTGTGGTTAAAGCTGAACTCATCATTCTAATAACACAATGCAGGATCTGTTGATTTCCCACTTGAAAGTTTTGGTTATCTGAAGACCGAAGCTACTGGAACCGTGGCAGCTGCTGATTGGACTGTCTCTGATTCCTTCATGGTATAAAATCACATGCAAAGCTGTAAAACTGTTTGTGTTGTCTTTGTAACATCAATAAAATGTCTTCTGTCTGCAACAAGATCCCAGAACGATCCACATCTTACACTTTTCCAGTATCAATATACAGTTTAATTATAAGTCAATATTTTTATGAAATATTCTTTTATTTTTATTTTCCACCAGTGAAGAGCATGTGCCAGTTACCATGGCAACACACTGTTCACTCTCAGTAGTTCTGTAGACGTTCAACAAACATTTTATTGCTGTATTTCAAGTTATATTCATCCATTTTAAAAGTTAGTAAAGGTAAAAAACCTTGAAAGACAGGTAAGTAATTAATGGAATGTTTGACAATTCCATTGATATGAATGGGAGCAGTCAAAGTGACGGCTCTGGGAGTTCTAGTAGTTTCAAAATCCTGGGAGTCCTAGTGTTAAAGCTGGGGTACCTCACTTTATATAACTGATGAACACTTTGTTCGACCCAACAGACAAGCTGTATTGGCTGCACGCAATATTTGATGTTGAGAAAATCCACACCTCACCTCATACATGTCTAAAGTATACTTGTTTGTTGTTTTAAAGGTAGAAGAAAATGAAGAAACCGGAGAAAACTGGAGCAGACATTCGGAGAATATAGAAACTCCATTCAAAAAGCCCCTGTTCCGACGCATCCCGGTATTGAGAATGAGGAGTCACGTGCCGAGTTGGGGTGATTTGGGGGGGGCTCTGAGCCTGTCGGACATATTGGCTGCGCAACGGGGGCACGCCCCCAGAATTTCACGCGCTCCTCATATTCCAGAGCACTTTAAATTATACGCATTTACGTTTTCGGCGAGACAGAGACGGATCTACTGATACAACAAGGGAAGTATGACTCTTATGATCATTTTTGCCTATGCTGTGCATGTTTACATGCTGGAAACAGTACTTTGAATGCACACGTTGTTTAGCAGTGTTTTGTGTCCCTTTGCACTAAGAAAAGTATGACTCTTATTATCATTTTTACCTATGTTGGGCATGTTTACATGCTGGAAACAGTACTTTGACTGCACACGTTTGTAACAAAAAAAATATTCATTTCTCAATAAATATTGGTAAACCATATCAAGTTGTTTCATGCATTTATTTAAAAATAAAAGATACAGTAAAGAATAAGGTACTCAAACAACACTTTTGCACATGTTCGTTAAGGCACAGCAAACAATGACAATCTTATCCAAAGGCATTAGGTTTTCACCCTCACATTTGACAAGCATGTGCACAGGTACAGTTGAGTGTAAGAATTTGAATTTGTTGCGCACAACACCGATCACCCTCTCCACGTGAATTTTGAGATGTGCTATGGCCCTAGTCTCCTCCACATCTTTCGCCTCAAGCTGAGCACGACCCCTGGTGAATGTAGGTATTTTCACTTCAGCACACATCATGCCCACATGTTCTCTTATATTAAAGCCTCTATCTGCCAGCACAATGTCACCTGGTAACAGCTTGTTCAGGAAACCACTTTGCTCGGTTATATGCTTGTCGCTTGTGCGCCCACCCCACCCGTTCGATATGAAGGAAATTACACCCTGGGGCGTGATCACGATTAGGTATTTCATAGTGTATGCGTGTTTGTATTGAGAAAAAGTCTGTGCCCTTGCTAGTACATTGGAAGGTTTCTCGATGAACACCTCGAAGCAGTCCACAATGGCAGCCACATTGTTCCCAAATGACTCCACAAACTGGTGTGGCATACTGGTCAATAAGCATTCCCTACTTGGCCAGTGCACCAATGGACACAGCTGTGCGTACATCACACCAAGGGTATGGTGAAAGGCATCGGCGACTGTTGTCCTATGTACTCTAAACAGATGGCTGAGGTGCTGTATTGGAAGGTCCAGTCTGAGGCGCATTAAAGTCAATAGGACAAGCTGGAAGGGTGAGAGCTTCTTCATTCTACCTTGAGGCAGATCTGGAGTTAGGTAGAGTAGAAGTGTCTGGAACAATGCAAAGTTTGGAAGCCCCGTGTAATACTTCACTGTGTTATCATCACCACTCAGAAAGTTCTCATTCATCCGGTACGTATCAAGCTCACGCTTCAGCTGTCTGTTTTCTTCAAGAAGATTGTTGATAACATCTCGTCTAGATGTGCAGAGTCCACATTCCATGTCCGGGTCAGCTGGCGGCTGGTCTAGGGCTGGCGGCGGCGGCGCATGCGGCTGGTCTAGGGCTGGCGGCGGCGGCGGCGCCTGCGGCTGGTCTAGGGCTGGCGGCGGCGGCGGCGCCTGCGGCTGGTCTAGGGCTGGTGGCGGCGGCGCCTGCGGCTGGTCTAGGGCTGGCGGCGGCGGCGCCTGCGGCTGGTCTAGGGCTGGCGGCGGCGGCGGCGCCTGCGGCTGGTCTAGGGCTGGTGGCGGCGGCGCCTGCGGCTGGTCTAGGGCTGGTGGCGGCGGCGCCTGCGGCTGGTCTAGGGCTGGTGGCGGCTGCAGCTGGTCTAGGGCTGGTGGCGGCTGCAGCTGGTCAAGGGCTGGAGGCGGCGGCGCCTGCGGCTGGTGTTGGGCTGGAGGTGGCTGCCGCTCCAGTGGCAGGGACCTGCGCCTTACTTGCCGCTGATATCTCGCTTCATCTGTTTTTTGTACATCATTGTGGCCTAACAACAGGGATGGTGTCCAGTCAGGGTGGTTCTCCAACATCTCATATGCTGGTTTACCTACACGAGAATAATAACAACATATAATTAATATAATAATTTGCACAATCTATGTAATCAATGCTTTAAACTGGCAACTATGTCATGAACAGCATCTCAAGTACTTTTTAGGTCACCTCATAATGTCATATGAAGGTTTATGTACAACAGAATAATTAGATTATGTGTACAATCTATGTAATCTATGCTTTACACTGGCAAAGACCTCGCAGAACACGTGCTAAGTAAGAAACAGCCTGAGAGGGTAACAAAGACACAGAGACAAAGGCACTACAGAAACCATAATAACATATGCTAACCTACACTTCCTAGCTTTAAGAGACAACTACATAAATACATTTTTAGAGAACGTACCAGAGTGAAAATGCAGAGAACACACTCTCGTCGACAGGGGTGTGTGATCGAAAGTAAGGTCCTTTCTTCTAATTGCAGCCAACCAAGCAATCCGACGTCTCCTTGTCAGGTCAGAGAATTGCTCCCCTTGATGCTTTTTCCATTTCGGTAACCTAAAAAACTGTATCCCGTTGTTACTAGGTTTTCCATATCCATCGTGGGAGGTATTGGAGCAGTTTTTAACGCAGCAGTTATTTCCAGGCATGATAAAACAGTGCGGAATAGCAAGAACCTCCGCTACTACCGCGTTCACAACACACGTAAACAAACTGTACTGCCGCCACCGGTGCGCAGCCAATATGTCGGCAAAGGGGGGATGGGGAGGGGGGACTCTGTGCCGTGACGTCAACTCCTCATTCTCAATATCTAATCTAAAGTAAAACGTTGATTAAGTGAAGCAAATATTAACCTTTCTTACTTTTTTTTTTTTTTTGCAGTTGTGTATTCATTGGCCAGATGTTAAAGCAGTCACTCTTGTGTTGTCACTGTCGGCACATGATGAGGTCAGCTCTACTGTAATGCAAAAGAAAACCCCAAAAAAACAGCTTCTCTTCAACTTTTGACTTCCACAAACCTCTTAACCTCATTTACCTCTTCTGATTTCCCCTTCAATGGGAAACCTCAAACTGATAGCAGCAGTAAAAAAGCCCCGGTCTTAAATAAAAACAATGACATCTTTGAAAGTTAAGGTGTCCATTGAAATGCTAAAGTCGCCAACTGCACTAATTCAGTTGAAAGTCTCTTATCTGAAGCCACTGAGGCCGTGTTTATGTCACAGCGACCTGCTATTGTCAAATCAAAGGGGCTTTGCCTTTTGAAATGAGCCCATCACCAACAGCAAAGGCCAAATTATGACTTTTACGGCTTTATTGACGCGATCATTAAAATGTGTTTTGGTAGGAGGAGCAAAAGATTTGATGTAAGTTAGTGAGAATTTTTGAAAACATTATTCAAACAACTTATGGCATTACAAAACTGAAGAAAATGACAAAAGATGCAGAGGTCTGGGTTTGGGATAATTCCTTCTTCGTAAAAAGGACACAGCCAAAGATTTGCAGCCTGCGTGTAATTTTATCCTCCTCTTAGCATCTCCGCCCGCGGCGATAGTGTTCCAAATATCAAGTGGAAAATCGCTGACTCCTGCATATTGTTGTAATGTCAAGCTCAGATTGAACATATTTGCATCAAAAGTTTTGTAAAGATCCATATAGAGAACAGGGTATAGATTTCCTTTATGTGACATCACAACAAGAGACTATAGTTTACTATTCTGGTGAAGCTAAGATGGACAGTTCTCGTAACTAGGGTTTCAAAAGATAGATTTCTCGTCAAAATTATGGATAATTTTGGGCCAATCAGCAATTACCTGACAGTTTAAAGCCTCTTTAGACAAGGTTCTCACCAAACATTGGGGCAAGCTTTGGCTGTTGCTGTGGTAACTACTTCCACCAATGCCAATTGTACAAATCTTATGTGAGAAAATTCAGCCAGTTTTTGCGTCAAGTCTTTTGAAAATCGTATTATTGGAATTAGTGGTAGACTAACTTCTAATATTGTCACAGGTGACTCCTTGGAGTCATTTGCCTTTTTAGGTAGAAGTACCCAATGGCACCTCCACGGGACTATTTTTTAAAGTTTATTTTTGGCTTTAAATTCACAAGGTGGGGCTTCATGAGAGCAACTGCCATTCACAATAACATTTCCCAAGGTGTGTGTATGAGGTGGATGACATGATAGCACACAAGAGAAAAGAAAAAATGTGGTTATGGAAAAGAAAGTTATTGCAAAATATCCCTTTGTGATTTTATTGGTTCATGGTTACAGCTATTGTGTAATTAACTTCTAAAGGGCCAGATATCATAAGATTTGCTCTTTTTCTACTTTTCATTATGTACGGTAAGTATGTGTGGCACTACTGATACTGATATTTATCAATCAAAAAAAACTCACACTCACCATTTAAGGCTTAAAAATTGTTGGTTTAGCGCTCTCTATGAGTCTGGTGTTTTTCTCTTTGTAAATCTACAAGGATTGACCAATCAGATTTCTTCAATAGTGTTGAAAACTCCAGCTGGCAACACATCTGCTTCTGTTACGGCGCAAAGCTAACCCTGTCAGAACACATGCCCGTATAAAGATATAGCTCCAGCTAGCTTTTGTTCAAACCGGCTTATTCCGCATTCTGCTCGGTCAGTCCAAACCTAAAATACAGTATATGCTATAGACCCAAATTGTTAATGTATGTCCCCTTGAAAACTACAAACTTATTCCTACAATAGACATCCGCCTGGATTCAGCAGGCCTTAAACACCTTCTGTTTGATTGTGGCTGAAACAAAACATATATAGAGTCTTTTCATCATCACATTTCAATGAATCGGTGGCTTCCACACTTTTGGAAAACAAGTGTGAATCACAGATATGATTGCTGCGGACAACAAAATGTCAAATTGTTTTGGAAGACATCAGCTTCTTTACAAAATCTTCCACCAATCAATTCCTCTACTGTTCGACCTAATTATAGGCCTAGTCTTTTCGTAACAACACCAAATCAGCCGGTCCCCTCACAATCAAGCCCCTCTTTGGTCTATGAAAATTTGGCCATGTTATTAGGTGATACCAGGCCTCTGCGGTTGCTTTAAGAGAAATTGTTTGCCTTCACCCCACCGTTGATTGACTCTAATCAGCCAAACTGTTCCAATACAGCTTTGCCCCGGAGCCCGAATGCTGGTTTTGATTGGAACCGATCGGAAAACATAAATATTTAGCATCCTCTAGCTAGAAACACAACAGCTTTTTCAATGCAGGCACTTACAGCCTAACAGCCCATCAGTGAATAAAATCCACTTTGGAAAAACGCAATCTGGGAACAAGAACAAGCAGGGCCGCTATGTATACGTGTGCGTCGAAAAAAAGAATTGCCAACATTACAATTATTGGCTTGTTTTTCACGTGCCGAACTGGTTTGACAACGACTGCACTGACGCCAGGTTGGAAGAGCAGTGTCTGGAGCTACTGATATAGCTCCAGGCGATTCTCATGCCACAGACAGAATTCAAATCCACCACTGAGGAATTAGCTGATTGTTAGCGCTGCATAAAAAAGACCTAGAGTACTCTTGTTGTATCCTTCATTTATAATTTTTAATTTAAAGAAAGTGTATATAACAAACCGAATTAATTGTCTAAAAAAGTGATTACTATTACAATTCTACAGCCTCAGTCATGGTTCTACAGCCTCAGTCACGGTTCTACAGCCTCAGTCACGGTTCTACAGCCTCAGTCCTGGATCTACAGCCTCAGTCCTCGATCTACAGCCTGTACGTCCGTGGGAGCGGATCCCTCAATCAATATGGGCCTTCCCAAGGTTTCTCAGTTATTTCTCGGTAATCTCGCTCCCTATGGACCATATTGTTCTTTTTCACCTTTTTTGTGCACCATTCAACCCGTTTAAAAAAAAATATTCTGGGATTCTTTATTGTTCTGAAACATTTTGTCGTTCTGAGACTGTGTTGATGGATATTTTTCACTGCACTCACTTTGCCAAGATAAATGAGTTGGAATAATGCAAAATGTGAACGATATCCAGGGGCAACAGGAGACAGTGCACTTCCTATATCCTGCCTTTGGGACAGGGCTATAATCTGTGCGGACTGATCACAAAGCGCGGTGTGCCGAATTCCGCTTGTCCGACTTCAAACGGGGCAGTAAATCAGGCAGGAGACGACACCAGGCGGGCGGCTCACTCGTTCCTCCACGGCTAGAGTCCCCAAGGCCAAAGTGAGAGAAGGAAGTATGCCGACAATGTCACCCGACTACATAAGAGTGCTGCGCGGCCTGTTGAGTGATGTTAGAAGTGGGGAGAGGAGAAATAGTTTCATGTTTTATGGACAATACAATATCATGTGCAATTATTTGTGGTTGGTACAGCCCAACGTCTCAAAGAATAAATGTTGATTTAAGAATGCATGTTGTATAAGCTATAGTTGACATACTGATACTAATGATATAAGTACACTTTGCAGAATGGCAGGTGAGGTTATTATGAATATTAAAGGTTATACGTACCGTTTACAGTAGAATGTCTGGCCAAGGTGTAGACCAGACATTCCAAATCTACCTGTGGACATGGATTGGGAAACCTGTGATCTGTTTCTCAAAAAACCCAAACAACCGATAGATTCTCTTGAACTTTGTACAAAGGACTTACTGATCACCACAGTCTTCTCTTCAGCAGAACCTCTCATGATCCATTCTCACTGTGCAAAGGAAAGCTTCCCCAAGTCTTTCCTTCCAGCTGCTGTCAGGCTGTACAAACAATGAGGACAAATGAACACTTGACCTCACATCAGTCATGCATCTGTGCAATAATTCTATAAAATGTTAGAATGTGCAATATGAGACCACATGTGTCCGCTGTCACTTTTAGCCCATACCCTCATACTGCTAACATGTAAAATAGTGCCATTTGAAATCTGATGGCTTTCTACCTCAATGTTGTTGCACTAGAGTGTATTACAGATATATCTACAGATGTATATAAAAAAGGCATATATTCCTCTATTTTATACTGCTTCTTTACTAAAGATATTTTATTTTTAGTAAAGAGTAGTGACTTGCGATTACTTGCGATGCAATACTGAAATTTCCCGCTGTGGGACAAATAAAAGATCTCCTATCTTATCTCATGAAGGCACTGTCCGCCCTTTGTGCCTGGTGCCCTGCTATGTACAATCTTCCAGCTCCGGTCCTGACCAAGCCTTGCACCAAGCCTTCCTGGGCACTGTAGTATTTCAGGATAGGTCAAATGCAGAGGACAAATTTACCAATACAGGGACAAATAAGTACACCTTACTTTACCTCAATAACATCCACCAATAGAACTAAAGACAGCTACGGTTAAGGGGCCTCGATTTGGTGCCGTTTAAATATACCTCCCCTCCTCCGTTACATGTACCGTTTCTATAGTAGTAAACATGCTATAAAGTGCACATATAGATGTTGATTTGAAGAATGTTGCATGAGGAGAGAGACAGGCAGAGATGGATGTGCCGGCCCAAGGTCAGTGTGGCACTTCAGGATCCTGCTTTACATGGACGCATCCCAAATGAGGGTCTTTAATCAGTGCGGCTCAGAGGGTCACTGTACACTGTAATGTCACAGGGATAAATCTTATGCAGAGGAGATGTCCCGGGTCAAACCGAGTGTACAATATTAGTTTTTGGAAAAGACAGTAGTGATTCTGCGCAATGCAAATCTATGAGCAAAAATTGTCAATACATCTCTGCAAGATAAAGACTACTTGTGGCATTTCTAAAAGTGATATAAAATGGAGATTCATGGGGGATTTGAATAGTTGCAGCACAAAACTACACAAAACCGCTGTATTATGATTAGTGTCATTCCATCCACGATCTTTTTTTATAATAATACAAAATAACACAAACAGACAAGAAATAGACTATACTAGGAAAGAGATGTTATAATAAGATTTAGGGAAGAAGCAATTTAGTAAATCTCTATCAATCCTTCAACATAATTTTTTATTTTCAGGGTAAAAAATAATGCACAATCAAAATGTGACAAACAACAATTGGATTTTGTCCCAATTCTTCACATAAAGGAGAATGCACTCATGTATTTTAACTTAAAACTGTTATTTTTAGGTTCAGGAACAGTATGTAATATTGCAGCTATTGTAGGTGTCCCCAGATGATAGCCAAACATACACAAATACTTTTCTAAGTTAAATTAAGTTATTTCATCCATCCATATTCTTCCCCTTAATCCATTTCTGGGTCGGGGGGGTGGCAGTCAGAGCTCCACCCAGTACACAGAGCACCAGCCCCTCACTGGTCCTCCTGCAGGTGGTGAGTCCACAGGAGCTGAGATCTTTCAGAAGGAGCTTCAGGCAAAGTGGGGTTAAGGTCTTATGGTGGGCTTGAACCCACAACCTTCAGGCTCAAAGGCCAATGCTCTACCAACTGAGCCACTGTCGCCCCGTTAAGTTAATTAAGTTATTCTTAATTAAAAATGCAATGAACATGTATGTTTCAAGCAGATTATCCAGTCAGAGAGAAGCCATTTTGTTTTTTTGGCTTATTTTCTAATAACAAAATTCATAAACAAAACAATAGTACCACACATTTTTGTAAATGAAAGCAGGTACTCAAATAGTTAGTCATATACACAGAGTTTGTGCAGTTTCTAGGTAAACCCCAGCACATGGATTGCATCTGTAATCAGTGTTTAGGAGCTACAAACAGGCAGGACGTTTCTGGCAACTGAGCAAGTGGGATTGTAATTACTTCATTAGACCTTAAAGAGTACATACCACATACTGCCCCTGTAAAAAAGTTAAAATCCAAACTTCATATAGGTATGTGGTGAGTTGCAATCTCTATACATAATTCAGAGTTCCTCCAAAATAATTTGCACAAAAGAGATTCATCAAAGCGGTATTTTTGATTAACTTCTGCCATGTTTTAATCTATTCTACATCTTCACCTCTATTCCATTAAAAAGTGTAAACGAAAAACAATGTATTGATTGCACACCACACATCTGTTTATATTTGTGTAAAAGTATTTTTCTGCGTAATATTTCCATCATTTACTTCATTATCAACATGTTTTTTTCTTTCAGCCTCCCTCTATCCTTTTAAATACACTCTTAGCTAATTTTTGCAGCTCTAAAAAAAAACAAAAAAAACTTGTATTATGCATTCCGGACACTAAAAATGAATAAAAAGAGCAACAATCATCAATCTAAAGTTTTCTTAATACAAACCATCGCAGGAAAAACCCAATGCACTCAAAAATCAATATATTATCATCTCATGAGCCCAAAAGTGTAAATGTGCTGTTTTTTTCTCCGTTTGGGACAAATTAAAAGCCAGAGGAGTCCGTAAAAGAGCCATTCATAAAGGGTGAAGGATTTGGAAACTGGTGACTGGACGTTCGGTGAAAAATCTCTGCTGACCCTCTCATCCCACTGCTCATCTATCTCTCACTACTGTCCACTCATAGATTTCCTCTGCTTGATTTATGGCTGAAAAAAAAATGTCACAGCGGAATGGGCTTTTGATAAAATTGTTCAAGAGATTCGGGGCAATAAATCCTGATCTTTACATCCAGGTTGCGGGCTACTTTCACATTCTGCGGCCATCAATAAGACGCCCCGCCGAACGTGACACGCGATCGATAACTTTACAATATTCCCAGCACTTTGGCAAAACACTAACATTTATATCCAGTCGTTTTCAGGACTTGCAGAAAATAAGAAGAAATATGGAAAATATGTTTGAAAAGTATAATTGCTCCAAATGTTATTTCATGTGACAGAACCCATCGGGGGAAGACAAAGCATCGATTTGAGAAGACATTTTGAAATTAATAGATTCTCTCTGTCCTTCTCATCAAATTCAAAGACAATAAGAGCAGAATAGTAATATGTTTACATTAAAAATACCAAAGGGCATGATTTGATATCTTTCATTAGAGAAGCTTTGGCCCTCACCTACAGATGAATGACTTTTCACCCCAAGTACAGAGTTTAGATCATGCGATAGAAGCTACGTTTAGTGGTTTTACATCAATAAGGTATCAGTTTGTGACAAAATGTACTTACCAATTTATTTATTTATTGTTCATTCCAGTTAGACATACAACTAGGACTATCACTTTGACATTCATTCGCTCATTTTGACAGACGATAATGACTGTTAATGATTGTGATAAACTTTAATACTAAAACGACTGATTACCACTGATTCAAGTACAATAAAGCAGGTAAAATATAAAGCTTTTTTCGATTAATCAATTCATTAAAATGTGAAGAAAATATAAATAAAAATAAAAAATGTGTTTACTATTACAAAGAAAACGTACAGACGTAATTAGTGACGCACAAAGTGTATGGCTTTAACCTTTAGTTGTGACAGTTAAATTAGGTGAAGTAATACTTTACAATGCTTTTCTTTTTTGTTGCACTTTTCTCTCCCTTTCAACTAAAAACCAACCCCAAAACCACAATTTCCATACAGCTTAGTTACGGTGTTCATTGCTATAATAGTAAATGATTCTGTTATGTACAAATTGTTTGACTCAAAGTTACAACATTTGAAATTGGCTTTCAGCGAATTCCACAACTTGACTCCATAAACCAAAAGTCACTTCTGTTTTAAAGTGGTCCTTGAGAATTTTGTGTTCATCCACTAACACAAAATAAAGACATTCTGAACAGATCCAGGTGAGGCTGGAAGATGTTTTAAAAAAAAAAGTAAACTGTAAATACGTCATTCAATTGAAAGACAGATAATGCACAAGAAAAGTACTTTGTTTAAACGTTTATTCAACAAGATAAACGCTGTATTTTCAAACTTTTACCTATCATTTCATAATTGGGATAATTAGACAATCTTTGGCCTTTGTTAAAGTGAATGTCAGTTGCTTTTGAAATTGTGAAGAGAGTAAAACTTAGATTAGATAAAGATAAACACTGGACCCATGCAGCCTCCTGATTGGTCAAAAATAATTGTTGAGGCCCCTTGTTACTGATTCAACAATTCTCCCCCAGAAAATCTGACAGGTCATAGTTATGCAAAGAAGAGGGACTAATTAGAATGTATTCTTGTTCTGTACAAAATAATTCAATGGTCCATGGTCAAAAATATATATTATTTATTATTTTAAAAATGAAATACAACTAAAGTTGCTGATATATATAACATTTGCTACACTAACAAACTCTCCATAACAGTAAATATGCTGGTCATATCAAACATAAAGTCACATCCACACAATAAAAATAGGCAAAATTAGGAAATATTTTAAGATGCAATTTGATTTAAAAGTTTCTCATCTTGTTCAAATCGTTCCGTCTGAATGAAAGAAAAGTTACACCTCAGCTCTGTGGAAAGGCGATCTCACTTACAGTAAGAATGTGTGTTTTTTTTTTTGGTAGTTTACTGCGGTTCGATCACTTGAAGGCCATTTATCAGTGTGTAAAGAAGACGTTGTCAGTGAGATGTGGAAGTATTGCCCGGCCAGACAAAATGATGATCCACTCGAGTATTGTCCGTTGCTTGTGGCTGGAGGAGGTCAGATATACTTCTTAGAGTCAAGTATTAGATGAAGATCAGAAGCCCTGTTTGAGTAGCTTTTTATTGCACCTATAATGTAGACGAAGCATGCATCGAGTGAGTGTTCCTGCTGTAACACAGAATCTATACAGTTGGGCTTGACTGACTGAAATAAATTCCTATTACTAAATAATTTCAGCACTGTATATAAGATTAAACAAAAAAGTATGAAGATAGTACATAGTAGTACAAAAAAGAAAGAATGATCTATTTGTCTAATTTTACAAGTTTAAATCCCAACACTACTGTAAAATAAAAATAAAAAAGATTTGATTTTCCTCCAATAATATTGTTTTGTTCATGTGATGCATTTCTCTTTCCTTCATTGTCTGAATGTTTTTTTGAACTGTACCAAAAAAACATATTCTTCGGACAGTGAAACTTGTCTCCTTGATGTTATTTCCCTTCTAAATTGGACAATTCTGAAACTTACACCGACCCTTTTCTCTAAAATGGCTAAAAAGACCATAAAAAGTCAAAACTGGATCTGTTTGAGAACCCTAAAGAGCATAAACAAATGGCAGGAGTCTTTGTAAATCTGAAATCCTGTAGTTTTGGCCTCTGATGACTGATTTACTTTATCATAACCATCTCTGCACAGAGAATGATCAAACTCCAACCGTCCGCCTACCATGTAAATATAAAGGAGGCTATAGATAGATAGATAACTTTGTACAGACTCAAATATAGCTGGTGCTGGTATTGGATGAATATGTCTGTAAACTGAGTACATTTTGGGTTTTAACAAGACCCCTTTTACCGCTGTGGAAAATGTCACTGGAAAGGGGTTTTAGGGAGTAAATAGGGAGGGAATTAAGTAATAAATCTTCCCTTTAACTTTTGCAATATTTTTGGCCTTTTGGTTACACTGGTCCAGGCCCAGAATGCTTGCTTTGACTCTAAACAACCAGTTAATTTATTGCTGTAATTCAGCTTAAAATGTGAAACCAACATATGATAGAGACTCATGATGTAAAGTGACATATGCCTTTGTTAGTCATAATTTAGATTATTATTATTACAGTCCATTTTCAAAATATTCAGATGTTTTATTTGTTTGCTTTTAAAAAGTCCTCCGAGACGACTGCTGTTGTGATTTAGGGCTTGGGTTAGTACAAAAATAAATAGATTTGAATTGAATACATCTCACTTTACTTTTACTTGTACAGTAAGTCTGTCATATACAGTGCCTTGCGAAAGTATTCGGCCCCCTTGAACCTTTCAACATTTCGCCACATTTCAGGCTTAGAACATAAAGATATAAAAACATTTTTTTTTTTCATGAATCAACAACAAGTGGGACACATCGTGAAGTGGAACGAAATGTATTGGATAATTTAAACTGTTTAAACAAATAAAAAACTGAAAAGTGGGGCGTGCAATATTATTCGGCCCCTTTACTTTCAGTGCAGCAAACTCACTCCAGAAGTTCAGTGAGGATCTTTGAATGATCCAATGTTGTCCTAAATGACTGATGATGATAAATAGAATGCACCTGTGTGTAATCAAGTCTCCGTATAAATGCACCTGCTCTTTGATAGTCTCAGGGTTCTGTTTAAAGCGCAGAGACAACCATGAAGACAAAGGAACACACCAGGTCCGAGATACTGTTGTGGAGAAGTTTAAAGCCGGATTTGGATACAAAAAGATTTCCCAAACTTTAAACATCTCAAGGAGCACTGTGCAAGCAATTATATTGAAATGGAAGGAGTATCAGACCACTGCAAATCTACCAAGACCCAGCCGTCCCTCCAAACTTTAATCTCAAACAAGGAGAAGACTGATCAGAGATGCAGCCAAGAGGCCCATGATCACTCTGGATGAACTGCAGATAACTACAGCTGAGGTGGGAGAGTCTGTCCATAGGACAACAATCAGTCGTGCACTGCACAAATCTGGCCTTTATGGAAGAGTGGCAAGAAGAAAGCCATTTCTCAAAGATATCCATAAAAAGTCTCGTTTAAAGTTTGCCACAAGCCACCTGGGAGACACACCAAACATGTGGAAGAAGGTGCTCTGGTCAGATGAAACTAAAATCAAACTTTTTGGCCACAATGCAAAACGATTTGTTTGGCGTAAAAGCAACACAGCTCATCACCCTGAACACACCATCCCCACTGTCAAACATGGTGGTGGCAGCATCATGGTTTGGGCCTGCTTTTCTTCAGCAGGGACAGGGAAGATGGCTAAAATTGATGGGAAGATGGATGGAGCCAAATACAGGACCATTCTGGAAGAAAACCTGTTGGAGTCTGCAAAAGACCAGAGACTGGGACGGAGATTTATCTTCCAACAGGACAATGATTCAAAACATAAAGCCAAATCTACAATGGAATGGTTCACAAATAGACGTATCCAGGTGTTAGAATGGCCAAGTCAAAGTCCAGACCTGAATCCAATCGAGAATCTCTGGAAAGAGCTGAAGACTGCTGTTCACAAACGCTCTCCATCCAACCTCACTGAGCTTGAGCTGTTTTGCAAGGAAGAATGGGAAAGAATTCCAGTCTCTCAATGTGCAAAACTGATAGAGACATACCCCAAGCGACTTGCAGCTGTAATTGCAGCAAAAGGTGGCGCTACAAAGTATTAGCGCAAGGGGGCCGAATAATATTACAATATTCCACTTCACGATTGTGTCCCACTTGTTGTTGATTCTTGACAAAAAATTTAAATTTTATATCTTTATGTTTGAAGCCTGAAATGTGGGGCCGAATACTTTCGCAAGGCACTGTATTAGTTTCACATTTAACGTCAAACTCCAGAACTAAATTGACTTTTGAACGATATTGAAATTTTCCGAGAGGGATACATCTTTCCTCCAATCTTTCACATTTACAGATAATTTTGACGATATTTCATCAAATACAGACCAAAAATAATACAAATGAGAGTAATAACCAGTTGCACCTGGAGGCAGGTTATGTAGTAAAGAGGTTAAAACTAAAACAATTTTGATCGACAAACCATTTGAAAAAACAAGATAAATCTGACAACGCTGTACTTGCCCCAGCAAAAAGCCCAGATCTCCTGTTACATTTCTGAAAGCCAAAGTGGCCTACATCAGTCACCGCTGTCTGTGAGCGTGTGTCAGCCCCAGTGGCGCCAGGAATCAGCGAGTGATTCAGCAAAGCGGCTCTTTACGACGCAGGTACGCAGCCGGCCGCACAGGTGTTTGCACCGGAGACGACTTGTAAAAACAGGTATAGGATTTCCATTGAGTCACATTAAAATACTCCTGCTGCCATAATTCACCAGCACTGACATCACTCAAACATTTCAAATGCAAAACAAGTGGAAAGGAAGACGGACATTTTTAGTAGAATTCCCAATCAATATGACGGCTTTTTGTTTCGGAAGTATGAGCACTCATCTAAAGGTCTTCATAACTTGACTGACTTTATATAAATGTAGTTTATTTTTGTGTAATCTTGTTTCAATGTGCTTAGTGACCATAGCAACACACTGTTTACTTGCAGCAGTCAAGTTTTGCAGTATTTTATTTATATTTATCAGTTGTAGCATGTAATGAAGATTAAAATATATTTCAGTAATAGTAATGAAAAATGTTTTGAGAAATGTATATATTATCACTTTTCCACCAAGGCTCTGGTTCCGGGCCGGTTTTGGGCCTGGTACTGGGACTGGTTTTGATCCTCGTCAGTTCTGTTTTCCACCAGAGCTGGGCCAGTGCCTGTTACCATAGCAACACACTGTTTACAAACAGCAAAAAGCATTCATATCGTTTTTTCTGTTTATATTTCAGTTAAGACCAACTTTATTTTAGCTTCTCAATTACTTGATATTAAAAAGTGCTAAAGATTGAATACAATTTTTGAAGAAATAGTGCCCAGTTTTCAGCATTACTTTCCAGCAGTTTATAATCAGGCCTTAAAACATGGCTATTTGACACAGAATTTGCTTATTTACTTATGGACCTTTGTGTTATTTCCAATTATATTCATTGCATATAATTTTTATTTCTCAAAATGTCTTGTTGTTTCCCATGTTCTTTCTGTGTGTTAAGCACCCTGGATTGCTTCTGCATGAATGGTGTTTTATAAATACATTTGCCTTGCTTTGTCTTGCTTATCGAAATGCAATCCTCGAGATTCTGTTGGAACTGGATTGACAAGCAGTTTAAAAAAGCATATTTTCTGTTTGCCTGCTCTTGGGGACAGCCTCGAGCTATACGCGGTGACAAAGACATCTCAGGGGAAGAGGGGGAAATGAAATGCTTACGATGGAATTGCTTGAGTAGACTTGTTTGAGCAGTCATTTTTTGTGTTGAGAAGAGAAGTGGTCATCTTAAAACAAGTGGCTATAGTGAAAAATCGCGTCTTGCGTTTAATTTTCCCTGTCAACGCATCGTGCTGCAATTTCTATTCGATACAACAGATCAGCAATTTGTTCTGTGTCTCTGCTTGCCCCCCGCGACTGTGAAAAGGGACAATCACAATTTCTTCTTGCGGCGGAAATATTTCATGTATAAAGAGGATAACAGTACAGTCTGAACAACTGAGAGGATGTGACAGAGAGGGCAACAATGCACGAGCACTATAGAGCCGCACGATTGATCAGAGTCCAATAGAATTAGCAATGTTTGTGGTTGGAATTAGCAAATCGCAAAAACTGTAGTTATAGATTTTTCACAAACTAAAGATGAACTAAAGATGAACTAAAAGCAATTGAATTTTGGAAAACATGTTGATTTGAGAAGATTTTGAAGATTTGTCAATGGAATAAGTCTCCTCGGTTTTGCTATCAACAGAGACATTTTAATCCAAATCTCATTGTTTTGATCACTTACATAAACTGTCAAAATGTGTCACACAATCCAGGTCTGACTTTGAGAATGCTGTGCGAAAAGATAAAAACTGCTTAAAGGAAGCGCGTGTAACCTTTTCAATTAAATGAATAGATAATTGGTGACATATACAAATCATATGAGACTTTTTCTGAACAAAAGTTTGAGTTTTTCTACAATGATAGCAAATTATAGCAATGATGTTTATGATTTTCAAGCAGATCAACCAATCAGGGAGCAACATGAGTCTCCCATTTGGGTTGCCAGTCTGGGAGGTGAAATGCAGCTGTTTTTCACAAACCAAAAAATAGCACCACACATCATACATGTGTGATAAGTAATCAGCGGTCAGGATATCCAAGTAACAAAACTTGTATTGTAATTATAATGACTTAATTAGACTACTAGTATTGTCATAATACAGACGAGTGACTTTAATTCAAGGGCGATAAAACCTTTCATCATTTTTGCAGCAAATCATTTAAATGTCAATTATTTTCTTCTCATTCTCATTGGCTAATTTGTGTGATAGTTGTGTATTGGGTGATTGCTCTATATGCACTTGTTTTCAAAATAAGTTGTTATTTTCACGTTAAACAAAAAAGAATTAGACTTTTAAAATCATACGGTATAACAAAAATGGCAACGCAATTGCACATCTGGCTCAGAAATATTACAATTAATATTTTTCCCCCCAAAATCTGCCGCCCCAGCCATACCAAACGAGTGGCGTGTGGCTTCAATTCAGCCTGATAAAGCTTAGTTAAATTAATGCAGCATGATTCCGTACAGCGGAGGATAAAAATATGGTGGTTGTCATCTTTGTAATCACAGCGAAGGCGAGAGCATAGGCCGTGGGTCCCCTACTGCGCTCCGGTTATTGTGGGCTAATCTTTTCATTTCATAGCCCATCTCTCCATATCAAACAAACACAAATGGCTCAATTTGCATGACAGGATTTGTAACAGCGCCCGAATCAGGTGTCAGAGCCGATTAAACATCACACCGCGCTATCATAATCATGTGTCTAATGAGCGCGGCCCGTGGTGTGGCGGCCGGGCCCAGCGGGGGGCGACCCATGGGGGGATTACAGCTCCCTCCGGCCCTGACAGACATGCCCACACACACTCACATGCAAGCAGAGATACAAGAACTGTCCTAATGCTGAAATACAGTGTTTGAAGAATTGTATGTACTAAAGGTAGTGCAGTAAGTAGTACAGTGTGGATGTAGGAAGAATCCAGGCTATTATTATTATCCATATTATTTACAACTGTCTTCAAATCTGTAGAGCTAAACATATAAGTATACTGCATGTGTTCAGAGACAATATTCAAGAGCAGGAATTTTGATTTTGTGGTGAAAAATTGGATTTACATTCTTGTATGATGGCCACAATACGTCACGCTGAGATGTGTGCATGCGCGACCACACCAGACAGGGATAATGTAGGGTAATGGTGAAGGCGTTCAACAATTAGCGCAGTGAAACCGTTTACGCGCCTTGTATTTCATGACATTATATGAGTGTTGATGTTGTCCACTCCCACCACCTCCTCACTGTCATTACCATCACGCCCCTGGATACAGTAGGCCCCTCCCACACAAGTGCTGAATATACACTCTGCTAATTTTACTGTCGCCGAGAGCACTGCCACCATGTACCACCCTGGGCCTCCCCCTCTCCCTCTGGGGTGACCCGGGCTGTTCGCAGGGCTCCTCACACCCAGAGCTGTCAGCGGCCTCCTTCCTTCCCATGAGCGGAAGACACAATAGAGAAAGGGCTCCGGCTGAGAGGTTCAGTAGCCATTAACCCCTACCAGCTGTTCCTGCCGAGGGTATTCTGTGCCACAATACATGCCCCCGAGGGGGCCCTCACGTCCACTAATCTAGCCATTGTTGGCCAGGAATGCTGACAGAAGAAAAGAAATTTTTCTTGTGTCCATGCAAGCGTGTGTATCCATGTGTGAGAGCCGAGAAACGTAGGGCTAATTTCTATAGTTGGCTGTAAAGAAGGGAGACCATGAAGAATACCCTATTTAGCTGCTTGACAAAATCCATTGGCCAAAAATGAAATAAACAATGACAATTGTTTCTGTGGACCTTTTTACAATGTGACTGAAATAAACTTGATACGTCTTATGCATACAGAAGTCGATAGCACAGAAAAGCTTGATTGGCTAATAATTAATTTTAAAGCACATTCACGCAAACGCAAACATTCATGAAAGTCAACAAGCCTTTTCCAAATGGATTACAATTTTGGAAATGTATTCCATTTTGCTACTTTGCTCAGAATATATTAACAATTAGTCCATTTCAATTAACATGGAAATTAAAACAGCATTTTCCAGTCAATTTAACCATAATGCAGCCATTAGGGACTTCTGGTGCAGGAAGCATGTTGCCGCTGTAGTCGACAATATCGACAAGGCCCAGAGAAAAGCAGGAGATAAACCAGACACAAACACAGAATACATGTATGCTATATCGTGCACGTATTTGAAGACTGCGGGTCGTGTGTGTGCGAAACAGAATCAAACTAAATCTATATTGTAGAGTGGTGTTGAGGGAAACAAGGAGACTGTGTCATTGTCAACATTAGTGCGAGATCGTAAACACACGGACTCCTAAAGAAGAGGAGGCCGAGCGGAGCGTGAAGAGGTGAGCTGGGGATGGAAAGGTGTTTTCTCTCTGGGCCCATCCCACACTAGTTTGGCCTGTGTTGTGACAGCCGGCCGATCCGCATCAGTCAATTATATGTCCCAACAGACTTTTGTGCTAATGAGGCGCTCCAGCCATCGGCAGACTTCCCCTGTCGTCCAGAAAAGATCACTTTCATTGCGTGCAGAACTAATTCACAGCACAAAAGTGGGAGCTTCACCACTGCAGCCTCTTACTGCTCCTTTTGTGGAGGCTTTAGAAGAGCAGGCCCAGCGCTCCGGCCTCTTCATCTCCAGTCCATTGCTTGTCATTAACATACATATCCATATGAAAAGTGGGCTCAGGCCGGAACAGCTGTCCAGTAAAGAGCCGCTGATTCCCTCTCCCAAAACGGTGACAGAAGCCTTTAGCCTGGCTGGCCAATGATAAACCAAACCATTTAAACAGCCTTTCATAGCCAGAGCAACCGATTGGGTCGCAAACGTTCATGGCTCTCATTGGCTCGCCACAGTCTATTGCAGAATTACAAAAGTTAGGGACAAACTGAACGTCCATGAATGATGAAAGTAAAAAATAGATATAAATAAAACTGTTTTCACTCAAAACTGTAAGCTATAGTTTTGTAATGAAGCCAATGGGGGAAGCTGATATATTTTATGTAAAGAGAGTTTTAAGAAAGGGTGGGTTGTTCTCCCCACTCCACACAAAATTAGATGAAATACGTTTTATTCATAAGCACCGTTCTGAACACCCAAAATTACTTCACAACAACACAGAGAGAAATATAAATTATAATACTAAATTGTATATAAAAAAATATATTGAAAAGGATTAAAAGGAGGAACTTGAATCAGGTCAGAGAGGTAATTTGTCTGAGGTCAGGGGATAGAGAGTTTCTGAGTATTGGGGCTTAGCAGGTTCAAGATTCTAGGTTGTTTTTGTGTCTGAATAAATAATTACATTCATTCATTCATTCAAACTGGGGAATAATACAAATTGAACAATGTCTTTTTTTAGTAATAATTTAGGGGAGACTTTTTTTTTAGTTCATATGCAAAATGGATTTCATTTGCGAACGGGGCGCATCATACATATTCAGTTGTGTTCCAAACATGGAGAGGGTCTGGTGTTTGCGGAGCTGAGCGGTCGGTGTTTAAAGGCCAGCGGGACAGAGGTTAAGTGACTTGCCCTGGGTCACGCGGGACTCCTTTATTCAGCACAGATTTTCAACTAAATCTTCATTTTTTTTGAAAGTCAATGATTTTATTTGCCTTTTTGAAAACTGGCTTAGGGAGGATAAGGAAGGAATAATGCCAAATGTTGTGGGGAGTGGCTGAAGGAAAGCACCATCGCCTTTTTAACTGTTGAAACATGTTTGGGCGGAACAGAATTGTAAACAAAAAAAGTCACATGAGCCGCAGGGCACAATTTAGTTTAGTTTTGTTTTTTTCTAAGCAATTAGTATTTTCTTTTTTCCGCTTTGATGAGAACATGAGATTTCACAAATTGTCAACATTTCGCAACATTTTAAGGGCATTATATAAGTTTTAGAAGTAACAGCGTTGAAGTCAGGGAAGCTAACTTTGAAGCACAAAAAACCCAGATGTAATAATAAAACCCATCTAATAAAATCCATGTGGCTACTTCTTAGCTCACAAAACTGTTTAGTTCCAACTCCAGTTTTCACATACAAGTATTTCTGTCACATCATTAGATCTGCTTTATCTGAAATAGCTGTAAAATCCCATCAGCTCTCAGCCAAACGGGTCAAATAGTGACTTACAGGGCTCTTTCTTTCAAGTATGCAAAAAACAAAATGTTTTGTAATAGTATGAAGGCAGTATGCTCTAGTCTTAAAACAAGATTGCTTCTGTCGGGACGAACAACATATACTTATGAAACCAAAAAAATGTGCAGTACCCCAGCTTTAACCTTGACGTAATGGCGAGAGTGTCAGGAGCTCAGGAGCAGATGACGTTATCCTAAAGCTCGGCTGGAGGGATCTTTCAGAGTGCTTTGTGCTGCAGGAGGCTCGTTCACTGGAAAAGGAGACGCCAGGATCCGGATCTAATGAATAAGAAAAGCCTTTGGTTAAAAGGGGACTGGTTTGTCTCTTCATGGGTCACTTTTTATTCAGCTTTAGAAAGACTGCAGTCCTGATTGATAAATCCCCTCCTTGCCCCCCTGGCGCCTGTGACCCCAGAGTCATCAAGTACAATGTGCAGCACCTTAAGTTTCTAAATCTGCAATTGAAAAATAGAAGGAGCGAATTTGTGTCCATTGAGTGAGCTTTGACGTGCTTTTGCAGGATAATGACTGTGTGGCTGAGCTCAGCGCGCTCAGGCAGCTGCTGTAATGGCACTTGTTGCGGGCCTTAAATCCAGCGGAAGTGTTTTTCTCTCAGAGCAGCAGCCAAAGCCTCGGGCTTCTGCTCCTAGCTTTATTTATCACGGTTCTGTTGTTTGTTGTCTCTGTAAAGTTCCAACAATTCATTAAACGTGGAGTAAAGGGTGGCACAGTCCGCAGAGGCAGCAGGGCAGGGCACAGGGGCAGGGGCTAAAGGGGAGGGATTAGGATGACTTCTTGAACACATTTTCTCCCTTTTGCAGCAATTAAACAAAGTAGGTCTGTGATTAGTGCAGAGCAGGGAGAAGAGAAAAAGACACCCTTGAATCCCAATGGAGAGACCTGACTGAGCATTATTGCCTGACAATACCCGAGTTTATTGCTCAAACCTGCTTACCCTCCTGCACAGCAAACCATGGGAACTCCAGTCAGGTGGAAACTTTTTCTCTTTTCTTTTGCTCGTTGCCTTGTTTTTGTGCGCCCTCCCCCTCAGAGCACGGAAGCCTTCCAGGAGCTCACACAGTGGGCCGCAGATCCACAATACTCCCCTGGTAACTGAGATGTTTAGGATAAGCTGTGGCTGGGTTTTGTGCATGAGCTCACACTTGTCTGGTGTTGTTCGAACACAGTTAATGATGAGCTTCCTCTGTTTTCTCCACACCCCTTTCCCCGCGCTCCTGTCCTCCTCCTCTCGCTGCTCGCTATTTGAAGCTAAGCGGCTGTTTAAGTGGAGCCTCCTCCCTCTGGCACTTGGGAATGCTCTCGAGGGGCCCTTGCCTGGCACTGTGTGCATGACACATAATGAAAACAATTTTACGCTGCAGAGGGAAGTATGAGGCAATTACGGATGTGACAGCCACCTGCAGACTCACCCTGATCGTCCCGGAGTCTAACTGCAGCAGCATCAGCAGCCAAACTCAGTGTCAGCGAACACAGGCTTCATGAATATGTGATGACTTGATGTTGTTGTGAATGGCCTGGGCAGGTGAAAGAGGGGGGCTGTAATAAGTTACCCAGCTGGAGTCTGTGTTGTTGCCCTCCACAAGCCATGACCCGGGACGGGCCTCCTGAGGGGAGCCAGGGATGACGTGACAGGGGCGTGCAGAAAGCCCACCCCAAGAGCTCTTGTTGGCCAATTTTACACATGAAGCCAGCCCCAAAGACTCAAGTGGCAGGCCGAACAGAGGCTTGATTTAATTTGATAACCTGCTTAGTCAATGTGAATTAAATGAGTATGAGCACAAACTAATGAACTCTTGTCAACATGGAAACAATTTAATCTAAGCATGTTCCATAGAAACAGAACATGAATCTTTACAAAACATAACATTTTCTGATGAGGTGCTGCATCATGTTTTAAGAATACTTTATCTCTCCAAATAAACCCACCCAATCAGAGATGCCACCCAAGTCTCATAGCACCAGCCCCTCACTGACCCTCTGCAGGTGGTGAGTCCACAGGAGGACGGCTGCTCTCTGAGTGTGAGCATAGCCTTGATCTTTCAGTGGGGGCTTTGGGCAAAGTGGGGTTAAGTGTCTTGCCCAAGGACACAACGGCAGCAGTCATCAGTGGGAGTCGGTGGAGATGGTGTAGAGGTGGGAAATGAACCCATGACCTTCTGGCCTTAAGGCCAATGCTCTACCAACTGAGCTACTGTCGCCCCCTCCAAATAAACCAAATTATGTAATAGAGATTATCAAATACCTGCATTAAAACTAGAGCTGTGCTGAAAATAAAAAGATCACAATCTCAAGTATAAATTGATGCCTGAAATAAAACAACCCCAGACTCATGTGGCAGCAACAGAGTCAGGAGCAGCATGTGCTTATCTCACTCATTATGCAAATAGGTTTGGCTATAGAAATAGGGTTTTTGACATACTGTTTTGTTTTTAATTGTGTGAAACATAAAAAAAATTGTCAAAATTGAGATTATTTTTTTTTCTCAGATGGCGCAGCCCTAATCAAAATGCCTTTTATAACATATTCTGTTACATGGGCCAATCAGCGTAACATTACATCATAGTGTACTCTTTGTTCTGCATTGTTAATTTGTTATACAATCTTTAAGAATACACTCAGATTGATAAACACAAAGAATGTTAATATCCTCAGCTCTTATGTTCACTGCAAAAAGTGATCAAATGTTAACCACCAAATGAGTGGGTCAAGTATATTTTGAAAATACAAGTTTTGCAAACGAATCATCTTTCAAGTACAGTAACAACGTTTTCCTTTCAAGTGAGATAGTGCTTCTGCCATTGGCAAATTTAGTACATTTTGTCCTAAAACAAGATACATGTAACATAATTCCAACCATATTTGACACATTTCCCATGTGAAAATAATTATCTGGTTTAAGTCTAACTTCCTGTTTATACCTGGTTGGAAATATTCCACTCCAAGATGTGTGCAACATTTTTATTGTAACAAAAATTTGAAATGTAACTTCTAAAATGTTCTTAGTTCGAGACGTTTTTTGAACACCAGCAGCAGTAAGACCTGCCCCCACAGCTCCCTGATTGGAAGCAAAGAATTCCAATTCTTGATAGACAGCTGAGGCCCTTCACCATTGATTTAAGTATTCTCCTCCAGCAAATGTTACTGAGGATGCTTATACCAAGGAGAGGGACTGTTTTAAATATTTTTATTATGAAAAGTAATTTAGATGACACTACAGACTCATATGATCAAAAAATATCACCTTAAATCACCTTTAAATATTTAAAGTGGTGATGTGTTGTACAATTATCTGGCCCAGAGCACAGAGACAATGTTGAACGCTTTATATATACGTCCAGGGCCTCGGTCGTTAATGGCCCGGCTGAACGCTGCCGACAGCCCTGTGATGAGTGGATCTACGCTCTCATCTGACACACTGATAAACCCACAGCGAATCCTTCCACGCTGTAGACACAAAACACACGACTGCGAACAAGACACGGCTGTAGATACCAGCCCTGATCAGATCCAGCACAGTGGGTGAAAAATGGCCAGTGTGAAAGCTGATATTATGCAATGGTTTCTCCAGCCATCAATCCAATAAGGCCACAACGACTACATTGTCTGTGTGCTCAGTGCGAGTGTAATATAATAGATGAGAGGATCAAGGTGAAACTGGAATAAATAAGTGAAAACAGCATATCTAAGCATGAAAAACATCGGCGTGCTAAACTGGGGAGATGAAAAGTAGTAAATTAATCTTCAGCCGATATTTTCCCAGACGAGGAAAAGTGTGGAGGTCTTTATTGCGAGTAACAAGTCAAGACGAATGACCGCGGAGGCTGCATTAGTTCTGATAAGGGACGTGGGGGAAAGACAATGGTTTTCAAAGTCCAGATCTAATCAAGCTGCAGGGTGATTTAGCTCCAGAAATAATCAAACGGATTAATCAGGATTGGTGACACAGAGGGGGAGCACAAGGGCAAACTGTGATTTCAAACATGAAATGCACAGCGCTGCAGCTTTTCATACAGGTTGTATGAAAAACCGAAATTTGACATTATAATCTATCAATAGGAGGGAAAAGGCATTGCGCAGTTCAGGCATACATGCAGAAATATTTAAAAAACTATCTGTGCGAATATGTTTGAGGTTATCTGCTAAAAGATCACATTCAAATATATTCAGAAAGGAAAATAATTATTAGGGTTAGGTTATGAGGATCTCTTAAAAAGTAATTTAAGAGGCCCTAAAAAAAATGGTGAATGAATGGGGATGTAAGAATGTGTAATAATATCTTAAAGGTACCCGAAGGTTTTTTCAGTTTTTTTCTCATTTTGAGAATCCCTATTGTCCCCTATGCTGTCCTCTCACGTAGCTATTGCTTAAGTAGCGATCTGATAGGTATGTAAGCATTAGCTCTAGCACAACTTCTTGTAGTAATCACTGATGAAATGGTACTAAAGCAACACACTGCCAACAAAATATACAGTACAATAACTGACAAATTACCAATGAAGTATAACCGCCTGTTTCGGGTCCACATTTTGTCCGAGGAGGTCCCGCACCTGCAGGTCTCTCCAGCGAGGATACGATGTAACACTACCTATGTTCACACAGGCTTGATTTCTTCTTTGATAATTTTTTCGCTTCCTTTCCCTCTTCTTTTCTTCACTTTTGCGTCTTTTCTGTTTTGCTGTGTATACAGTTACAGCCAGAGGTATAGGTACTATATGCGTTGATCCTTCTTTGCCTGCCAGGCTGTTCTTGTTTACCTGCGTTGGGCACGAGTTGTGCAAGTGGTGAAGAACTAGCGTCACGCAAAGTGTCAACTCTACACTTTGCATGGAATGAATTCATACACAAGCTGAATCAATTAGCTCAATTTTTCACTAAAATTACGGTTTTTAATACAACTTATATGTAGTAATATAAATGTTTACAAACTCATTAGAAAATAAATCATTTATAGCTCCTTTACATAAGTTACAAATAAAAGGTGAAACAGGTCTCAAGGGTAAAACTGCTGTGAGCCTGTAACTCCCTATGCTACCACCAGAGGGAGGACAAAAATTACCTGCAAGCACGTCATTAAACACAGACATGCGATTGTAATATTACAGGAATGAGAGGGGGCCGAGTTACATGTTTGTGCCAGAAGTTCCTGATATTAGCGTGGATGGATCTGAAAACTCAAAGTCTGTTTTTGATGAGGAAGAATGTCGATTATCATGATATATTTGCTTTGAGTGCAGTTAAAGTTCTTTGATTTACTAAAATATTTGCTGTGACATTTGAGTAAATTATTTTGTAAGGAATCCTACATGAACCTGTTTTTATGGAACTATTGGAGACTATGGGGGCCCAATCTCTCTCTCCCTCTGTGCTCCTCTTTCCTACTGTTCTATAACTTGTGATGCAACACCAAAATTTCCCCACAGTGGGACAAATAAAGGATCTCTTAATCTATACTGTAGATCCGAGTTCACCTCTTTAATTCCAGAGCTCCAAACCAGGCCGTTATCAATCAAGTACATCGGGTAGACAGACTATTTATAAATATTTGTATATTTAACCGAAACACTTAAAGCATGTTTTATTTCAATAGGTTTCTCATGTTTGCTTCTTATTCCAACTGCAAAGTTCCCCCAAAAGAAAGCTATCTTATCTTATCAAGGTTAGAATAAAAATATGATTGATTAAAATTACTATGGATTTATTTTGTTTAAAGGGGATTATTGACATCTAAAATGTATTATTTGACAAAGGCAAAACATTTAAAATGTATGTTGCTGCTTGAAAACTTGCAATAAAAATACAAGTAATTATCCCAATTTACAAAATGAGAGAGAGGGAGAGAGAGATTGGGCCCCTGTAAGACTAGAGCCGAATTTTCCTTTACGTCCTGTTGCTCATCCTTCACAAAAATGACAGCGTCCTCTTATTGATTTTAGTCTCCCAGATCAATCAAGCTTTGCCCTGACTCAGACAAAATATACAGAGCCCTCCCCATCCACAGGAGACCCCCTCTGTCACTCCCACCCCCACTGAAAAGCAGATGGGAACAGAACGAGAACAGTTTCGCTGGCTGACCTGCGCCACACATACACCAGGAAATCCCACTGAAGACAAGGGCAACAAGTGAGATTCATGTGATTCTCATCCCAACGCTAAACAAGTATGGATTTACACAACATTACTGAAAGATACACATAAACCTAAACACAATTATATGTTGGAGGAATTCTGTGCAAACTGTCCAAATAGACTGCATAAAATCAGATACAGTATACATGCATTGTGTGTCTGTCTGAAATAAGATTTTAACCCTTTAGGTGTTGGTGTTCTCCAGAAATGTGATGTGAAACAGACAAAAATAATATTCAGAATCAAAAAAATATATTCAGAATCAGCCAAAAGGTGGTCACATAAAAGGGCCTGCAGGCTCTGCTCAGACCACCAGAGTTTTATTTTCCTGCCTTTCAGTGTGTCACAAATTGGAAAAAAAGAAAAGCTAAAGTGGCTCAATAGTGGAACTTGGAGGGATCAATAATAATAATAATAATAATCTTTATTTGTATAGCACTTTTAAAAACAATGTTTACAAAGCGCTGCACAGTCAGCATAATAAAAAATAATAACATAATGCAAAGTCAAAATAATTAGATACATACAGATACAAACACAAGAAGGGAGACACAACAAAGACAGAGCAGACATTAAAATAAAGCATGTGAAGTTTAAAACTAGCAGTTAAAAGCTGTTTTATAAAAGTGGGTTTTAAGAAGTGATTTAAAAGAGGATACTGATGGTGCTAGCATCAGTATGACATCTTCAGTACTCAAACAAGTTATGTTTAAAGATGGGGTGCCTAAAATTTTACTTTTCTTTATGTGGTTTGTCCTAACAGAAACTTCTGTAAAACTGAGTTGTAATAAAGAGCCTTGTGAGTTGTGAGTTGTAGATTTGGGCTAAGAGCTGATTGGCTGAGTCAGGGCGGTCCTCTCATTTTAACTTTTCTGTCTGAAAAAACGACAAAGATGTGAAAATTGAAAGAGCTTTAACCTTAACGCAAAAAGAACATCTCCTTGCAGATCTACTCCTTTTTGCTTGCCCTTCATCATGATGGAGTCTGAACCAGTGTAAGTGGAAGTGTCCTGGTCTCTGGCCTGGTCCTGGCACTGGGAGTCCAGCAGCTGCGGTCAGTGCTGGCCCTGCTGCCCTCCCACATGTCTCTATACCTGGCACCCAGCGCACACAGACATCAGCCAAAGCCATTACCAGCACCGGGCCGCGCGGGTTAATCCAGGGTTAATTCTATTGGCCTGCAGCACTGAGGAAGACTTTATACAGAGAGTAAAGAGGACAGTCTTGTGTTCGGTCACAAAATAACGATTTCATACAATTCTTCTTAATGCATATTAAAGTGAAAAGAGCAGCCTTAAAACTTATTCAGACTTTAACGTCTCATATGTCCATCCATCCATCCATCTTCTACCCTTTAATCCATTTCTGGGTCAGGGGGGTGGCAATCAGAGATGCCACCCAAGTCTCATAGCACCAGCCCCTCACTGACCCTCTGCAGGTGGTGAGTCCACAGGAGGACAAGAGGACTAGAGGACAGGAGGAGTAGAGGTAGTGTATGTAAGTAATCCTTATTTATATGGAGCTTTTCACAGACCAGAGTCAATACACGCTTTGCAATTGATCCAATCTTTTAGATGGATATCGCACGTACCAACATCGCAATGACTTTTATGTATACAAAGTGCATACAGAACAGTGACAATGGAACTGGTTGAGTAACACTGCTGTTTTAGTTGTAAAACAATAGGATACGTTAATTTAATATCACAACATTCAAGACACCATCCGTCCATTTTCTTCCACTTTATCCAATTCCGGGTCGTGGAGGCTGAAGTCCAAGCAGAGAGGCCCAGACTTCCTTATCCACACACACATCCTCCAGTTCATCCGGGGGAATCCCAAGGCATTCCCAGGCCAGCTGAGAGACATAGACCCCTACAACGTGTCCTGGGTCTTCCCCGGGGTCTCCTCCCAGTGGGACATGCCTGTAACACCGAAGGCATCCGATAGAGACTATAGTTTAAAAGTGTGGTTGAGGGTAAAAATCTTGGTTTAAACTCAGACCAGTATAGTCTGAGTTTAGATTCAATTTCACAGTCATTCGTAGGTCACCAAGTCCCACATGTTCTTTGTCATTACGTCAACTATTTCTAAAAGATTCAAATAACATATATGAAACTTGTGGACATAGTAGTAGGACTGCGCTCGGAGCGGGTCAGACCCTCCTGAGACCGGTGGTGCAGATTCTGCCTCTTTCTGCAGAATCTGCACCAAGAAAGTTACTGTCAGTGTGAAGAAAGGTACGTATTGTTCACGTGTGTACAACAATTTGCCTCCTGTTGCTGTAACTCGGTGCGTGTGGTTTGCGTTGTGGACAGTTTGCTGTTATGACGCAGGTTTTTAGATTTTTGCATAATTCTTTTTCTAAACAATTCTTGGTGGGGTAATTCTTTCACATAACTGTGGTCCTCTTTGGTTCCTTCTTCAAACTTGTCAGTGCACAGTGGAAGCTGTGGATATCAGTGGCTCATATGAAGCTAAAACGCAATTCTCACATCCTGTTTGTCCCTTATCCCTGTACTTCAAGATGGCATATTGTACTGGAGAGCACTCCTCTCTCGTGGACACTTATAATTTCTAAGACTATGACAACAATTCAATAACATGGTAGAGGTAAATATTCTAAAAAAATTACACTGAGTACCTTTAAAATTGAAGAACTGAATCAATGATGTAGTTTTCATTTTAGAAAAGATGTTGTAATCTGTTTAACCTTAAAAGGTAGATTTAATTGATTGAAAATGTACAGTTTAAATATATGTTGTTTCGAGATCATCCGAGCTCAAATCCGTAACTTCTGGCACACACATAAGTAAGTAAGTAAGTGAGTAATCTTTATTTATATACTGCCTTTCACAGACCAGAGTCACAAAGCGGTTTACAATTGTTATTTTTTGGGCATTTGTCCTCTCGCTCCGCACAGAGATGGGAGCTTGAAAAAAAAAGCAAAAAAAACCAAATTCAACAGTTCACTCTGGTGGTAGCACATTTTACCCATCATACTTGTTTCACCTTATGATTTTTACTTAATTTCACATTCTAGAAAAAGTCATTGCAAAGTAAAGTGTCTCATTATCATTTTTATTAGCCAACTATAAAACCCATCACATTTTTCACATTTGAAGTAGAAGCACGAGAAATTGCAGGCTTCCGATTGTGGGAATAAATAAATAACGTGTTTCAACCAGGCAAAGATAAGTGACTGGCGGCGTGACAAAATATTTCTTCCCGTCCATATACTATTATCAGCCTATTACTGTCAGTCCCAGACAAAATCTTTCACACGTGTTTGCTACAACATCATATCAAATGTATTCTCTGTAACCAAAAGTTCATTTACAAAAGACTAGTCTGTGCAAGGGGAGCTCTAATGCAGTAGTGTGAAGGGAAAAAAGGGTAATTGGTTTGGTAAAGATCGTTTTCCGTTGCCACATAAAGCACTACACAATAGAAAGGTCTCCAATTAAGCAATCATGAATACCAAGTACCATAGCTGATGAAAATAGGCCAGTGGTTTAAATAGATTTGCAAGCAATTTACCTTTTCACAATGTTGGCAATCTGATGCAATTTGCTGGCAATTTCGTGGGCTTTCAGTGGCACTCCGCTCTGACACAGCGCGGTGCAAATGGCAAAGAGGACGCAGCGTGAAAAATGCAAAACTATCTTGGCCACATCGAGGTATCAGAATGGAGCTTCATCAGGAAAATTACAACAATTAGCATAAGTGGTGCAAAATCAACACTTTAAATGTCATAGGCAAAGGTTGGGCCAGAGAGACGAGGCCGGTGTGTCTCCTGGATGGACTCAATCACCCATCATCTCCCCGTGATGGGCCACAATTGCTGTGACATTCTCCCCGGGCTGTCATTCTTGGTCACCGGCAATTTGCTCGCTCGAATTGTAAACGGCTGCAGTTTGTTTTATATAGACAAATATTTTTCTCTGAAAAAAAACTTCCGGGTGATCGATTTTGGATTTGAGTTGATTTGAGGTGGTAATGGAGGGATTACCAAATTTCAATACAAGTATGTGTTTATGGCAATGCAATTCAATTTAAAATGTATTTTTGTATATAACTAAATCACAACAGTAGTAATCTTGGAGGACTTTACAAAACCCTCAAATTTGCCATCACAGATCAGAGAACCAAACAGTTCAAACGCAAATGATGCAATGATAGTAAACACATTGAGCCATTGGTCCATAAAGGACAGATGACCAACGTCCATGCATTTCACTGAAACATAGTTAGGGCTATGAGACCTGACTTTAAAACCACAAAAGAATCCATATAACTAGTTCCTGTGAGTCAATAGTTCATAATTTGGCACCTTGGACTGAAAGCTGATTGGCTGTGTAAGGGTGGTCCTCTATTTTTCACTTTTCTGTCTGAAAAAGCTGATCTAAAGATGTGACAGAGGCCATACACATACATGTGGACACTAGGGTCAGAAGAAAACTGTTTTCAGAGCAAATAAAACAGTTTTGTCATTTGAAAGTTAGGTACCCTAGCTTTAGTGAAGTCTTCTTTTGTAAAGATTGAGATTTTGGTCGCAATAGAGATGGTGGCCAATATTGGATTTGAGTTCTTGAGTTGATTTGAGGTGTTAATGTTGAGTTGAGGTAAAGTTTGCCATGATTATCAAATTTGAATGAACGTGTATATTTGACAACGCATTTCACTAAGACATAGGCCCTGTCCACACGAAGTCAAGCTTAGGCCTAAACGCAAAAATACTTTATCAATCCAGTGTATCGTCCATACGAGGCCGGCGTTTTGGGGGGGTGTAAACGAACATTTTTGAAACTAGGTCCCAGAGTGGAAAGATTTCAAAACTCCGTATATGCCGCTCCGTGGTTACTGCCTCTCCGCAATGTAAAGACGCTTGCGTCATCGCCCCGCCTCTTGTTAAAGCACGCATGCGCCGCACTCAGAAAATAATGACAACAACAATGTAGCTTGTTGGTTTTGTAATCCAGTGTGACCCGAAGCAACAGTTCAACCTCATCGTCGGTCGCATGCCCACGGAAGTTTGGGCTTGATCCCGTCATTGCGTCACAGCGCCACCAACAGGTCTGGCATAGTTTCACAGCGTTTTCAGGCGTATTGACTACATTCATATGGACGCACACATTTACTGAGCTAACTCCGTGTTTACAGAAAAAGTTTCTGAAATTATAAGCGTTTTGTCTTCGTGTGGATATAGCCATAATCAGGGCTGGAGACCTGACTTTAAAACCCATCAAACGAGTTTTTTGCTGTTAACGCAATTTGGTTCTTTCACTTGTTTCCACATGCATGTATTTTTTCCCCTCTGTCACATCGCTTTCTTTAGACGGAAAAGTGAAAAAGAGAGGACCTCCCACACTCAGCCCAAATAGTCAAATAGAAACCGTCTTTTTTACAGGTATGCAAAAGATGTTTTCGAACTACTTTTAAAGTCTACTTTAAAAACAAAAGTAGACTAAGAGAATATAGGTCTATTTTATTGTCTTATACAAGCATTATATGTGTGTCGATTGTGCGTGTTAGTATATATGTATGTGTACATGTATATGGATGTGTGTGTATGTATATATGTACGTGTACTCAGGTATATTTAAATATATGTGCGTATGTATGTGTGCATTTGCACGTGTTTATGTATTTATCTGACCGACAGAGTATAATGTAAAACTTTGTTGTAATTTTATGTTGTACAGGACGGTATCCAGTATTTTGTTTTATTTTGTAGTTGGGGGTGGGAGTAAACAAGTGTTTCACTTCTTCTCACTCCCTTTCAAGCAAAGAGCATTACTTTATTGTTAAGGAAAAAAAATAATAATAAAAAATAAAAAAATAATAATAATGATAATAATAAATAAATAATGTAATCTGTGTTAATATATATTGTTTACTATAACGTTTATGAATTTAAGTTTTGTTATTGTGACATTGGGTGTGTGGACTGGGTCGTCGAGGTCTCCGCCTTCGACTGCTGCCCAGTCCTCTCTGCACCTCGCCACCACGGACCCCTCTGCAGGTGGTGAGCCCACAGGAGATCGCGGATACAAGCGGTCGAAATGAGCTTCCTCCGCAGAGTGGCTGGGCGCTCCCTTAGAGATAGGGTGAGGAGCTCGGTCACACGGGAGGAGCTCGGAGTAGAGCCGCTGCTTCTCCACGTCGAGAGGAACCAGTTGAGGTGGCTCGGGCATCTGTTCAGGATGCCTCCTGGACGCCTTCCTGGGGAGGTGTTCCGGGCACGTCCCACCGGGAGGAGGCCCCGGGGAAGACCCAGGACACGCTGGAGAGACTATGTCTCTCAGCTGGCCTGGGAACGCCTAGGGGTCCCCCCGGACGAGCTGGAGGAGGTGTGTGTGGATAGGGAAGTCTGGGCGTCTCTGCTTAGACTGCTGCCCCCGCGACCCGGCAACGGATAAAGCGGAAGAAAATGGATGGATGGATGGATATTGTGACATTGTGTCATGCTCATGCTTGCTTGCTTGAAATAAAAATTATTAATTCATTCATTCATTCATTCATTCAACTGATGTAAAGATAAAGACAGTATGTTATGGTCTGATTTGTTCACAGCTGACCCTCTATTGGGAATAAAACCATGATTTGTATATTGGGGGGAAAACACTAGGGTTCTGAGCCAGCCTACAGAGTGGAACAGAACAGATACGCTGCTCAGCGAGGGGGTTGCATGAACACTGGATAAAAAGTTGCATTAAGTGCCTTCAATGATGATGACAGTAAATGCTCTCTCTTCACAATTTTAAAAGTAATTGACTTTAAACATAGATGTTGCTTTTGACAATCTGTTGTCCTGAATGAATGTTACTGATTGAAGATCATTAGGCCAATCCTTCTCGGAAATTAATGTGCAAAATTGACAACTTTAAAAGTCGTCCGCGGCCACGGCTGCTGTGAGGCTTAAATATAAGTTTGACATAATCTGTTGTAAACTTTGCTCTGCTTTGTTCATTTGTGCTACATTTGCTTATTGCTAATTTCTTGAGTGATTCTATCCATGCCAGATGTGACATGTACATTTATCCTGCGTGAGATCAATAAAGTCAATCTTATCTTATCTTATATTAAAAACAACAACAAATGTTTACACACAATGACATTACTAAAAGCTTCAACCACTAGTTTCTACATGCTTCTGTTTCTATAGGGCCTCTGTCACATCTTTAGATCAGCTTTTTTGGAAGAAAAGTGAAAAAGAGAGGTCATAAAATCCATGTAACTAGTTCCTCGGTCTCAAAACAGTTTGGCTCTATCACTAGTTTTTTTGGATGTACTGTTTATTTAGATTTGTACATCTTTAGAGCTATGTCAGAGGACAACTCTCACTCAGCTAATCAGCTCTCAGCCCAAAGTGTGAAATAGTGACTAACAGGACAGTTTTTTATGCAAAATTTGCAAAGAAATTACTTTTCCAGGACTTTTCCATGTACTATATACACTACAGGGACATTTAAACCATTACAGCTGTAAACTTAAAGTAGCCACTCATCCTCAAAGAACCAGATGATAAGTGGAAACACAAGAGCTGATAATTCTGTCTGAATGTGACACAAGCCTTCGTCAGCTTCCGAAACACCACTTCAAACTGCTCTGGTTTTAAGGCATACCGGCAGCTCGTCTCTTAATGGCGTCTGAAGGATTATCTGTGCGTCACCCCCGCCTTAAGGCATCTCTCTGCACCAGTCGGGCTGAACTTGACAGCTTTGCCACAGGGGACAGACGTGTATGTTGTCTGGATGTTTTCATGAATGGGGAAAGGAAGGAAGCATCATGGCTATAGTGATGAATAGGCAACAGTTTTATGACTTTGGCTCCACAGGTCGACGCATAAGATGAATTGGTTTGGTTAGAAATGTTGATGGAATTTGGGGCAAAGTTAATTAATCTTGTGTACTAGGTGACAGAGAGGAAGCAGGTAAATTATAAGCTTTGCAAGAGTGTTCAAGGTGATGTCTCCAACTTCCATTGTATTTAATTTGGAAAAGAATACAGTTTTTGACAACTTAACACTGTACTACCATCAAAAATATGTATCTTGGAATAACCATCACCAGGAATAATTTCTAGAGGAGACTAGTTAGGCCAATGGTGAGGGGCCTAAGCCATCGATCAAGGATTTGGTTATAAAGACTAAATTTATGACTGCGATGTGAGTTGAATAAAAAAAAAAAAGAGCCATGTAATGAGTGCTTATTAGTATATTGAATAGTTAAACAAACTTGACATCCAACACATTAAGTATAACAGACTTTTAACTGTAAGACATGTGCTCTATAGGGATGCACCGATAATGAAAATTTTAACTTTAACTTTCACCAATTATCAAGCATGCCAGTATTCATGGAAACATGATGATTTTGTCTTATTAGTTAGAATGGGCGAATTAGTCCTATTTGTTCAACAATGAGGAGGACTAAGCGACTGTTATAGTGACGGCAGAGTCACTGGAATCAACAGAACATAAATAGGGCACTTTAACAACGTTTGTGGCAAGAAATGTGACCCTATATTGTCATTTTAGTGATCTGTTAAGCTGTAAATAATAAAAAGTTCGGACTTAATATCCAAGGGGAAGCTCCACAGCAGTAAGCCAAAAATAGCCGTAAGCTTTGATTGTACAACCTCCATTTAGTTTTTTTATAAGAACACCTTGGTTGGAGACGAAAAGTGTATTTAACAGTTCTCTCTCCCTGTTGCCTCGGTTACTATACCACACAAAAACCGTATACCACACAAAAATACTGCATTTTATCTATGAAAGTCAGCTAAATGAAGACTGAGACTTCCGCTGTGTTTGTGGCAGATGCTATGCAGGCTAATGCTAACACATTTCTGTCGTTCCTTTTTAGGCATTTTCCTAAAAATTGACACCTGTTACACAAATACATTTTAGCAAAATAGAAATTCCATAAGTTCCCCACTTGATAAGAGCAGTTGCCACAACTGGACACGACAGAAAAAGCGCATTTTGACTCGGAATTAGTGAATATTTACATTGTTCTTAATGGGGAGATTTACTTCCTGTCCCTCGGAGAACTTTCAGAATCAGAATCAGAATCAGAATCATTTTTATTGCCACGTAAGTAACAGGAGGTCACAGACTAGGAAATTGCTTTGGCTCAGTGCAACAGTCAAAAAGAGATAATAAAAATAAGAATAAAAAACACTTCTAAAGAATAAATTTAAATTTAAAATAGAGTTACAGTTACTATTTACAATATACAAGTGCACATGGTGCACACAATGTAAGGTGACAGCAGTACAGTGAAGTAAAGTGACGTATGATGGGCAGTAAAGTGACTTTATAAAGGGCGGGGGGACAGGTTAAGAAGTGTTCAAGAGTCCAACAGCAGAGGGGAAGAAACTGTTCTTGTGGCGGGAGGTTCTAGTCCTGATGGACCGCAGTCTCCTGCCTGAGGGGAGTGGTTGGAATAGTCCATGTGCAGGGTGAGAGGGGTCGGCTGTGATACGACCAGCCCGGCCTCGAGCTCGGGCGATGTACAGGTCCTGCAGCGATGGAAGGCTGCGGCCGATCACTTCCTCTGCAGAGCGCACAATGCGCTGTAGTCTCTGTTTGTCCCTGACTGTGGCTCCAGCGTACCACACGGTGACGGAGGAGGTGAGGATGGACTCGATGATGGCCGTGTAGAACTGCACCAACATCTGTGCAGGCAGCTTGGCTTTCCTGAGCTGCCGCAGGAAGTACATCCTCTGCTGGGCCTTCTTGATGAGGGAGCTGATGGTCGGCTCCCACTTGAGGTCCTGGGTGATGGTGGTGCCCAGGAAACGGAAGGACTCCACAGAGGTGATGGGGGAGTCCATCACGGAGGGTGGGGGCGGGGTAACAGTGCTCTTCCTGAAGTCCACAATCATCTCCACTGTCTTCTGGGCGTTCACCTCCAGGTTGTTACCACTGCACCAGGACACCAGCCGGTCCACCTCCCTCCTGTAGGCGGACTCATCGTTGTTGGAGATGAGTCCAATGAGGGTGGTGTCGTCCGCGAACTTGATCAGCTTCACGGAGTCGTGGCTGGAGGTGCAGTGGTTGGTGTACAGGGAGAAGAGCAGGGGAGAAAGAACACAGCCCTGTGGGGCTCCTGTATTTATAATCCGAGAGTCCGAGACATTCTTCCCCAGACGCACTCGCTGCTTCCTGTCCGTCAGGAAGTCAGTGATCCACCTGCAGGAGGAATCGGGCACGTTGAGCTGGGAGAGCTTGTCCTGGAGCAGGGATGGCAGGATTGTGTTGAAGGCAGAGCTGAAGTCCACGAACAGGACCCTGGCGTAGGTCCCCGGGGAGTCCAGGTGCTGTAGGATGTGGTGGAGGGCCAGGTTAATGGCGTCGTCTACAGATCTGTTGGCTCTGTAGGCGAACTGCAGGGGGTCCAGGAGGGGGGAGGTGAGGGACTTGAGATGGGAGAGAACCAGGCGTTCAAATGACTTCATGACGACAGACGTAAGTGCTACAGGTCTGTAGTCATTGAGTCCTGTGATCCTGGGCTTCTTCGGGACGGGGACAATGATGGAGGATTTGAAGCAGGCCGGGACATGGCATGACTGCAGAGAGGTGTTGAAAATGTCCGTGAACACAGGAGTAAGCTCACTGGCGCAGTGTCTCAGAGTGGCCGGAGACACGTGGTCCGGGCCAGGAGCTTTGCGGGGGTGCAGCCTCAGGAAGAGTTGTTTAATTTCTTTAGCGGCTATTGTTAGGCTGGGGGCAGGGCTGATGGGTGGGTCGTTAGAGTAGTGGGGGGGGGGGGAGGGAGAGGTGTCAGGGGCAGCATCAAAGCGACTGAAAAATAAGTTCAGATCGTCAGCTAGCTTGTGGTCGTCAGCACAGGGGGGGGCTTTGGGTTTGTAGTTGGTGATCTCCCGTAGGCCCCTCCAGACAGAAGCAGTATCGTTGTTACCAAACTGCTCCTGTAGTCGTTCTCTGTGCCGGGACTTGGCTGCTTTCAGTTCTCTCCTGAACTGATATTTAGCTGCTTTGTAGCCGCTGCGGTCCCCCTCCCTGAAAGCAGACTCCTTTGCTTTCCTGAGCTGCCGGAGTTTAGCAGTGAACCAGGGTTTGTCGTTGTTATAGATGACCCTGGTCCTTGTTGGAATGATGCTATCCTCACAGAAGTGAATGTATGACGTCACAGTGTCCGTATATTCATCCAAACTATCTGTGGCAGCTCTGAAAAGGTCCCAGTCTGTAGATTCCATGCATGCGCGCAGCTCTTCCACAGCTTCATCAGACCACACTTTGGAGCTCCTCATTGCAGGTTTCGAGAGCTTTAGTCTCTGTCTGTAAGCAGGAACCAGATGTATCATGGAGTGATCTGAGAAGCCGAGGGCTGGCTTGGGAACAGCGCGAAAAGCTCCGCGCACGGTGGTGTAACAGTGATCCAGAGTGTTCTCCTCTCTGGTCGGGCATTTGATAAACTGTCTGTATTTGGGTAATTCCTGGCTCAAGTTTCCCTTATTAAAATCCCCCAGGATAATAATCAGAGAGTCCGGGTATAAGCGTTCCATACACAGTACTTGCTCTGCGAGTGCGCGCTGATCCTCGCGCGCGTCCGCGCATGGCGGTATGTAAACAGAGGCAAGAATGAATGAAACAATTTCGCGCGGGGAGCAATATGGTTTACAATGAATGAAAAGATATTCCAGAGCAGGAGAGCAGTGCTTGGAGATCACTGTCACATCGTTACACCAGTTTGTATTGACGTAGAAACACAGCCCTCCGCCTCTGCTCTTCCCTGAGAGCGCACAATGGCGATCCGCGCGGAACAGCCCGAAGCCCTGCAGCTCCAGAGCGCAGTCCGGGATCCGCTCATTTAGCCAGGTCTCAGTGAAGCAGAGGACACGGGATGTGGCAAAGTCCTTGTTTCTTCTCATGAGCAGGCTGAGTTCGTCCATCTTATTGCCCAGTGAGCGTACGTTGGAGAGAAAAATGCCGGGGAGAGCCGTGCGCGCTCCTCTCCTCCTAAGACGCACGAGCAGGCCTCCGCGCTTTCCCCTTTTACGGGCCCACACTTTTTTGGCTAGAAGCGTGACGTCAGATGCAACCCAGCAATACACATCGGTTGTGATTATCAGCCCAATTTTACTCATAGGTCCGATGCCGATAGGTTAAAAAAATGATAAACATCGGCCGATATCGACACTTATTCGGATATATTGTACATTTTGTGCAAGTGTGAAAAAAACTCCACACAAAGTAAAAATGCTTAAAGTTTCAGAGATGCTTTTTGTAAACACAAAGTCAAGTCATGGACAAAATCAATAGAATACGCTGTGAAACTATGCCCGGCCTGTTGGTGGTGCTGTGACACAATGGTATCAAGGTCAGACTTTGTGAAGGAAATTAATGGGCAAGCTCACCTGTGCAAAAATGTGTAAAAAGACTTCAGGAGATGTTGCAATGTCGTAATAGTGTTCGTCTGCTCACTCGCTTCACAAGCAACACCGTAAGAACACAAAAACCATACAGACACAAACGACACCGAACAGTTGCGTTGTTGTTGCCAGGGTGATGACGCAACCATCTCAGATTCCTTGCAGAAAGATCATAACCACGAAGCAGTGCATACAGACTTTTAAGATATTTTCACTGAAGAACCTGGTTTTAAAAGTGAGCATTTTCAGATCAAAACGCCGGCTTTGTCAGGATGATACACTGATTAGTGAAAGTATATTTAGAACTCTTAGAGCAGTCAATCTGACGGCTTTCAGTTCTGAAAGTGTAATTACTCAGCTCATGTGCATTTTTCCTCTTCATAACTTTGTGACCCTTTCTGTTTCTTTATTTCTGTGTAATTATATTTAGGAAATGTTCTTAATTTTTTGAAACAGAGTGGTGAAGTAGAGAAGAGTGCTAGGAATAGCAACATACTGTTAACTTGCTACCAGTTATCATTAGCTATTTTTTGTGTTTTTGTTCTGTATGTCAAGTTTAATTCACCAGTTTTAGCACCTAAGTGAGGTCCATTTGAATAAAATGTAAACCACTCATTTTCATTGATTTGAATGGGAGCAGTCAAAATTACGGCTCTGGGAGTTCTAGTAGTTTCATGGTTCTGTGAGTCCTAGTCATAAGCCTGAATTTGACGTTGTGTGGACAGGAATTTAGAACTCAACAAACTTCTGGTCAAAGGTAACACTTCTTTTCAACATTCAATACATTGCAACCAAATGCTCGTACATTCATGGCTGCATTTGATTACCGCTCAAGTAAAAAAAGCTTAAGAAGATATAATATAAAAGTGTAGTACACATTAGTGGAAAGTTGAAAGAAGCGGCACATTTGATTTGTTCTCATTATAAAAGTTTTGGAAGAAAATGTAATCACAAGTGAAAGAGCGGCACATAAACTCATGCTTCATTAGCAGAGCGCTGTCCCACACTTCATTTGTCTTTATTGATTTTAACATTCAAGTATCATTGCTTTAACACTGCATTTGTCAATATGCATTCAGGGTCTGTCTGCAGACCGGACTGCAGAATTTTTCATCATTTAAGTACACGTACTGATTTCCTTTCATGCCGGAATGGAAACAGTGTGTTTATGTAAAGGCACACTTCATGTTATTTCTAGTAGTGGACCAAAGAAAAAGCAGTCGATCAATTGGTCGACTCATTTGGGGCCGTGATAAAAGCTCAACTATTAGTTATAAGTGTCCTACTTCAGCTCTATGCAAAATGACTAAAGCAAAAACAAGGTTGTTATTAATAAATATGAGAATACAAGATATATCTTTCTTACTGAAACTTAATTAAACAGGAAAGGATATATACATTCTTAGAGGCAGTAAAAAAGTGTATGTGCCTAAATGTAGGACTACTTTAAAATCAATGTGTATCTCAGTGCGAGGAGCAGCTGTTTGGAATGATTTATCAGATGAATTAAAGACCTGCTCAAACCTGATCACATTTAAAAGAATGTTTAAAAAAGATTTATTGAACAAATATGTGGAAGTAAGAGAGTGATGCCTTGAGCACAGAGCAAGTAGTGGGTGAGAGGTGTAGGGTCGGAGTGTGTTTGGGCCTGTGTGTGTGTGTGTGTGTTTAGTGTTGTCTGTCTTATACCATCGGTGGTAGTATTGGTATAACTGTTGTAATGTATTGTCATATTTTCAAGAATTCTACTGCATGATATTGTTAAACACTTTGGGTTGGAACCCAATAAGCATTTGCTTCATCCAACTCCTTTTCGAACCAGGTACGGGTTATCTGTCTGCATCGATATATGTAAAAATGTGTATTGTGCATGGTTCAAAATAAATAAATAAATAAATAAATAAAGAATGTAAATATTTTCTAAATTGGTCGACTAGAGTCAAGTTACATTGAACGCACTTTAGACATGGCAGTAAATTATGCAATGTATACTGTAAATGAAACAATTGTTACAATACACACAATAGTAGGTTTCATGGGCCATAGGGTCTTTTAAACACACAACATTCTATCTGACTTTAATACAAGACAAGAAATTAAGAAAGACCTTTTCACAGACCAACAGGTACAAAAATACATGAGTTATTAATTTACTCCACACAATGTTCGGTCACTACTGTTGCTACAGCTGCCCTGGGACGGACTGCCGCAGGTGTAGCTGTATCTTCTGAGGTCTACAAAGTATACAACCAGATTAATTTATGTTTTGATAATCATTTTGGGCTTGTTTTCATTTGAATGCAAAGTTTTGCATAAATGATAGAATTACAGCAGTTATTCCAGTATAATATACTCTAAACATACAGTAAAGAATATTAGGATCATGTAAGGGTATTTATGAACATTTATGGACATTGGTCATATGCTCCCAATGGACCAATGGCTCTTATGTAATCATTGCATTTCCTGTGTTCTGCTGTTATAATTGAACAAAAATAAATTGAATTGAATGACTGTATGTGTTTTTGTTAAAGTAAAACAGCTGTTCCCCAAATGTTGACTAAGAGACATGAAAGAAGGTTGGCCCGAAGCTTACATGCTTCTATCCATGCTTTTGAGCTCTTAGATGGACTATTTCCCTTTGAAGTAACAAAAAGTTGTGGGAGTCTGGACACTGTGGATCCTTCATGCTTTATGCTAAAGTTGTAGATTTTAGATTTGCTCCTCATTCCTACTGTTCTGTAACTGGTGATGCAACACTGACATTTCCCCACCGTGGGACAAATAAAGCACCTCTTAATCTTAGTGTTCTACTTTAAAACTGGTGTACACTTAAATTAATGAACTATATTGCATACTTCAACTATCACAAGAAGTCTCAGAACTTATACGATACCAGTACTGCGTTTATGTCACAGTAAAAGACAGACCGACTATAGTGCCCTGTGCAGTGGAAGAAAGTTATTGGCCCTTCTAACAGATGGGCTCTACAGCTCCTGGTTCAGTCTTTTGTGTGGACGCTGCCCTCTAATTACAGCTGATGAGTGTGTGTGTGTGTCTGTGTGTGTGGGACAGAGGGGGGCGAGGGGGGGAGCAGGTGTCGGGACGGGGAGAGGAACCTGTGGCAGCGCCCGCACCATCAGGCAGAACGGAGCCCCAGCCTGACAGCTAATTATCAACGACACGGATTTCTCCCAATGTAACAGATGTTGCCTAATCAGTCCAGGCCGAGAGCAGCCCGCGCCAGCAACATTTCATGCACAATTTCACCATCTAAAAGGGACCAAAGACTTAATGCATTGTAAGGCCCGCACAGCTGTTTCTCTCGTCAGGAAAATCACGCAGTCAAAAATATTCATGTTTTATGTAACTCTAACCGAGTGTCCATAATGCCATAATCGCCCAGGAGAAATTGCAGCCACGCATCTGCCAAAGATTTCAGCTCTATTGGCTCGGATGGAGATGATGCAAATTGGAGTTTTAAAGACTTGGGGTGACAAATAATCAATAAAATAAATCGTGCCGTAGACAATTTTCCCAGTTATATTAAAAAAAACGTGGACTTGTGCTGTAGTTTCTTAACGCAGCATCTGGTACTTATCAAACCTCAAACACCTACAGTAATAAACCCATCTAACTAGCTCTCAAAACAGTTTGGATCTATCATAAATTTGATTAAAAGTGTTGATATTTTTAGCGAGTCGCTTTTCAGACAGAAAAGTTAAAGGAGCTATACCCATTTCTGCAAAGATTGAATGTTTAGCACCTAGTGCTAGCACTAGAGCCATCTAGTTTTATTTCCAATCTATATGCTAACATTAGCATGAGCGCAACTTCTTGTAAGCTGTAAAACAATCACTGATGAAATGGTACAAAAGCAATGCACTGCTAACAAAATATATAACTGAAAGAATACCGCTAGTTTCGCGAGTGGATGTAGTCCGAGGCGGTCCCGCACCCGCGGGTCTCTCCCATAGACTGTAAGTCTCTCCGGAGGATCATTTTTTCACTTTAGTTCCCTCTTCTCTTCCTCTCTGTTGCATATTTTGGACTGTTTTGCTGTGTATGCAGTTACACCAAGAGGAGTTATAGCCAATTCTGCTAACATGCTACTGTGTTTAGCAGCGCTGTAGATGCTAAAGGACGCAGGCTGTTCGCTCCTCGTTCTGTGAGTGGAGGAGAACGAGCGTCACGCTAAGTCTCTACTCAGAACTTTTTACGGCCTGAATTTATACACAAGCTGAATCAATGAGCTCACGTTTTCAATTAAATTACGGATTATAATACAACTTGTACATACAGTACAGTGCATGTTGTCTTTCTTCACATCATCCGGCAGCGATGGACTATCGCCACCTTCACCACCACTACCATATTCATGAATTTCTGATTATTGTTCCATATCTTTTCCCATTCAAAAAGAATGTACAATTGTGTTGTTTATATGTATATATGTTTTTATTTTTCAACTGCATAATTTGTGTCTTTTTTTCCAACATCACAATCTTTCTCTCCCAATCTGTTGCATTTTGAGCGTATCTACTCAACTCTGCATGTTTATCTGATGCAGTAGATGGCAGGTAATCTAGCTCAAAGCCTCAACAATTGCACAGGGAGAAAAAAAACGAAGCGAAAAAGCACGGCTGATGAAATCGGAGCAGTTATCAGACTAACCATTACCTGTCAGAGTCTCTGCTTCAATTTAAGGGCGCATCAATTTTCTGAAGAGGAAATCAAGGGCGCGGGGAGAAAAGCAGAGCAGATAAACAGTGACAAAGGCTCTTTTCTGTTGGCTTTATTTATGATGGGATGTTTGGCGTGCAGGGACCGGGGCCAAGGGCTTGCTTGATCAGACAGAGCGATACACGCGTGATAGCGGTAGTCTTCACCATTGATGAAGTGCAGCCCTACACGCCGCGCAAAGCAGACTCCAATGACTTTCACTGGGAGATCTCCGCAGACGGGGGAGTCCCTGAGCAGTTCCACGCACACATGGGGGTGACATGCCGAGGGGGTGTGTGGGTGAGGAAAAGGGGAAGAGGCTTGTTTGTTCACCACAGAGGCCACGTCTAGAGTCCGTG